>SJYV01032604.1:139224-208069 GCA_006410875.1 Neotragus pygmaeus
CCTTCATGTTCCTTCTAGTTCAAATTCTTCACACGCTGCCATTTTGGTCTCATCTCCTGCATCTGCAGTCCTTCAGCCATAATGCACCTGTCACGGCTCCTACAGCCCACCTTCCTTCCTTCCCTCTCTATCTGAGATGCCTTCCTTCCAACAAACCACCCCAGGCAATCTGCCTAATTTCTATTCAATTTTAAAAAGTCAGTTTAGATGTCACTTCTGCTGGGAAGACTTCCCTGAAACTGTGTTTGAGCCTCCTCTTACCTCTATGGGTAGATATTTTTGTCTTCAGGATGTTCACTGCTATTAATACAACCCTTGTGCTTAGAACTTTACCTGGCTTATGGCAGGCACTCACTGTGTGTTTATTTTTTAATAGGAGTATAATTACTTTGCTGTTTTGTGTTAGTTTCTGCTGTACAACAACGTGAATCAGTTATGTGTATACACGTATCTCCACCCTCCTGCTTCCCCCTCCACCCCATCGCATCCCTCCAGGTCATCACAGAGCAGGAGCTGAACTCCCAGGGCTATACAGAAGCTTCCTACTAGCCATCTGGTTTACACGTGGTGGTGCATATATCTTTAAATGGACATTTCCCGTGGCTTTCTGGGGTTCCTCCACAATAGGACTTACTATACAGACTGTAAGTGCCCCTTTTCTTTGTCCAGCTCCCAAATAGATCAGAAGTTCTGTGAGTCAGGGACCCAGTGGTTAGTAGGATTCCTAGAATGCACTAATGGTGTACTAACATTTGATGACAAGGGTTGGGTGTTGAGAGGAGGAAACCTTGGGTCTAGGCCAAGGGAGAGACAGTCTGCCAAGAAATTCATTTGCCTCCAACACGAGAGCATGTTGGAGGTGCTGACATAGAGTAGGAGAACCCATCAAATTGGACATCAGATGCTGGCCACAAACTAAGTACAGGCCGCCTCTGGAGGGACCCTCATCTCACTGAGATGAGTCACATGTGGGATCCCGCAGGTGCAAATGCTCAAACTCTTCTTCCAGGCAACTCCTTCTATTTTCTTTGCCCTGACACCAAAGGTGAGCTAGGCAGGGGCAGTGTGGAATGTGTCTAGGTGTGGGGCACAGCAGTTAGCGGATCCTGGGGAAGGCATGTGCTGCACACCATCAAGTTGTGTGTGTGTGGTGGGGGGAGGGTTGCACTGTGGCACATAGAGATGGCCAGAACTATGGAAAGCAAGGGTCTTCTGATGTAGAGCAGAGCCTACTCCACTGGTCTGTGAGTGAGGTGATCATAAAGCAGACTTCGAGGTGACCGTAAGGGGACTCTCCCCCAGTTTTTACCATGATCTCTACATTGTTGTACTGGATCTAGAGTACTGGTCTAACACCTAGTCTGCCAACTACTTTCCGCTCCCTCCGAGGACATCACCCTGCCCTCCGTGTTCCCTGCTAGGTCACTGTTGATCCCTGAGCCATGAGGGTGCAACGGACAGTGTGGATTANTGCAAGGCAAAGTGATATTGGCAGTGGACACCAGGACCTGTACTGAGAATTCCCCAGGACGTAAAAACACTGTGAGTCAAGTTCAGAGGCAGAGTCCCAGGCTTTCTGGGGACGGTCGTTTCTGCCTTCACTTCAGCCTGTTTCTCGTAGACATGGATTTGTCAAAACCTTGTCTGCACTGCCATACTTCCTTCTAGTTTTACCAGATTTCCTTCCTCAGATCAGATGAGACTTTCAAAGCTTACCTTCTAGAGTACTGACACACTGCCTCTCAGAAGGGTGAGAGATGCGAGGAGGGCCTGGGACAAAGGACTCCACGAGTACACAGTACAGAGTGTCCGGCTCCAGCCAGCTGAACACCAGGGTGTGGTTTGTCACACACTGGGACCACTAGGATAGGGAATTACAAACAGTTAGAGCCAAAGATTTCCAGCAACCCCCAGACAAATAACAGCAGAAAGAAATAGAAGATGGAGATACCATTAAGTCCTTCGCTATCACTATGAGTTTTCTTTTTAGCAACAGCCTTAAAATAACTTTTCCCTTCAGCTTGGCAGGGTGTGGTCAGGAACTGAACAAATTGTGGGAACAATTCTAAATAATGACATAGGAGGACAACTATTCAACTTTGTCCTGTGTTCTTGCTAATAGTTTTTTCTTTCTCAGAGAGTGACTGGCAGATGTTAAGCAAGCAGAAACTCTCCATCAAAGTGAGGTGGACAATTGCCCTACATGATAGCAACAACATCATAGCAGATACTTTCTGTAAGGAAAATCTGAAGGTAGCTCTTTAAATTTCTATGCATCACCTTCAACTGTATCCTGCAAGGCATCACTTTTGAGTAACACACCTTCCCAGACTCACTTGCTGCCAATTTTAGAATCAGGGTTGCATGTTCCAGCATCAGCTTCAGAAAGTGACACAGATTATAGGCCCCCATTCCATTTCAGGCTTACCGTTCTATTGGATTTAGTATTATATATGGACACATTATACTTCAGATTAGAGTATATTTGTTGCATGGAAATAGAGCTTTCTTCTGGATTTTTCTTCCACTTCTTTGGAGCCGTCAGAACAATAGAAATGGATTTCTCATCAGTAGTCAAAGCAACCTCTGGTGGGCCAATTTGTGCTTAAAGGGGAAGGGAGAGGGAATTATCATGTTCAGAGGTAGAAAACACCTTGAATGAAGCTACAGCATAACTCTACTGGGATCAGCGCTCTAAACCCCATCTTCTTATTTGAAGTGCCTCAGAATACTCACCTAGACCCAAGTTATACCAAATTTTGAAATAATCAAGTCACAGACTCTGAAACAATCTTAAAACAGCTGATTTACTTAGTCACATGTAGTTCCTAGTAACTTGGATAAACAGTACTGGAGGATAGTAAATACAATTAAAAGTGTTTGCAATACTACTATGACCTGACAAGTTGGTGATAAATAACATTAATCAGATTTGATGTGTTTGTAAAGATCAGCAGTGGAGAAATGAAGCACTGCTAAAGACCTTTGGGGATGTAATCTTGGGAGAATGATCTAGAACAGAGATTAGCAAACTTTTATCACAAAGTTATACCCAGTTATATCCGAGTTATACCTAGATATTATATCATCACACTACCGAGTTTATAACAAGCNAAAGACCTTTGGGGATGTAATCTTGGGAGAATGATCTAGAACAGAGATTAGCAAACTTTTATCACAAAGGTACAGGTTGTATTTTAGGCTTTGCAGGCCATGTGATCTCTGTTGCAACTATTATTTATATAAATGTAAACATCATTCTCGTCCTGTAGAAAAACAGAAAGGAGTGGGGTGCTGTATTTAGTTTGAGGCTCTGGTTTGCTGACTTCTGATCTGGAAGGGCAGCAAGGGAAAGGTGTCAGCTCCAGAACTCAGGGAGCGCTTGTAAATGTCATCCTGGCAGCTCTGAGTGGGTCCTCTATGGCTGAATCAGTCTTAGATTGGGGATGGACAAATTTAAAAAGCAAATACTAGGAAGATGTTGCCCTCATTCCGAGTTATACCTAGATATTATATCATCACACTACCGAGTTTATAACAAGCAGAGACTTAGTTCGGCGATCAGAACAGTCTTTTTTAAAACTTATTTTTAATTGGAGGATAATTGCTTTACAGTGTTGTGTTAGTNTTATACCCAGTTATATCCGAGTTATACCTAGATATTATATCATCACACTACCGAGTTTATAACAAGCAGAGACTTAGTTCGGCGATCAGAACAGTCTTTTTTAAAACTTATTTTTAATTGGAGGATAATTGCTTTACAGTGTTGTGTTAGTTTCTGCTGTACAACAATGTGAATCAGCCATAGGTACACATATATCCCTCCCTCTTGAGCCTCCCTCCTGAAAACAATCTTTAGTTAATCTGTGGGCATATGTCAAATAAAACCACAACATTAAGATAAATCTGTCAGTTGTTCCTGAAATTATATACTCTCAATTGAGCAATAAAACAAAATCAAAATTTGACATTTTGGCCTCTAGTGTCAATTCTGGATCGGGGAGCAATGTGAGAGACACTTGGTCAAACCTGTTTTTCTAAAGATGAGGCTCTGAGATACAGTAAGGTGAAGCACCCAGTATTGGGCTGGTCACTCCACCTAATGGACAGAGTGCAGAAGAGAGCCAAGCAGAGCACTGGGATTTGGACAGGGCTATCTATGAGGCAGAGACTGTTCCATGAGGTCAGAGGAACTTGGTACTTATTTAATACACAACTGAGCTACTTACTTTCTAAGAAAGGATAGAATCGTCCAGTTTCTGCCCATTTGGAACAATTTGTTCCCCACATGGCCTTAACTTTAGCATAATATTGATGTTCATAGTCAGAAGTTTCAGCAGAGAGGTCACAGTAGGTCCTACTGATATTTCTGCATTCGGATTTATTCAGCCATTTCTTTTGCCCATATCTGCAGAGAAGAAAACTGTGAATCAACAAAGAGGTGCTTTCCATGCTTTACAACAGGAAAGAAAAACAGTCATTATATAAAACTGAGTGGAACTTAAGACCTTCTCTTCAAAACAACAACAGTGCCTGTCATTGAGATAAAAAAGAATCGACTTTTGCTGCTAGCAATTTTTTTCATTAGCTGTCAGGAGCATGAGTCAGAGTTTCTGTAATCATCTTTCCTTTCCATGAATTATAATGTGGATAGTACATTTGAAAGCATGTGTTTCATTCTTCTTCTTGGGATACAGTATAAATTTTACAGATTGTGTGATCAATTTTTCTATGTAAGTTTACAGCCCCCATGCATACCAAGGTCAGTTTGATGGATATTTTTTATTTGTTTGTTTTGGATGGGGTGTTTTAAGAAAAATTACTATTTTTTTCTTAGAAATTCTTCTTGACATTTTCATAAAATTTAAAAATATACTTGCCTTCAAGGGTTCTAGGGAAAATTCACTAGGTTGGAGTTCATTTCCAAATCTGCATTTTCTTTTTTTTTTTATTTTTTATTTTTTTTAATTAATTAATTAATTTATTTTTTAATTTAACTTTACAATACTCTATTGGGTTTGCCATACATCGACATGAATCCACCACAGGTGTACACAAGCTCCCAATCCCGAATCCCCCTCCCACCTCCCACCCCACAACGTCTCTCTGGATCATCCCCGTACACCAGCCCCAAGCATCCTGCATCCTGTATCAAACATAGACTGGTGATTCAACAGATGAATGGATAAGCAAGCTGTGGCATATATACACAATGGAGTATTACTCTGCCATTAAAAAGAATAAATTTGAATCAGTTCTAATGAGATGGATGAAACTGGAGCCTATTATACAGAGTGAAGTAAGCCAGAAAGAGAAACACCAATACAGCATACTGACACATATATATGGAATTTAGAATGATAGTAAGGATGACCCTGTATGTGAGACAACAAAAGGACACAGACATAGACAATGGACTTTTGGCCTCAGAGGGAGTAGGAGAGGGCAGGATGATCTGGGAGAATGGCACCAAATCTGCATTTTCGATGATCATAGTGATAATGGTGATACAGACTAGGTTGTTTATATAGATTTTTCCTCTCTTTTATTAAAAATATAACACTCACATCAAATAGGGAGGGGGGGTATTGCTAGCATTTTTCAGGTGGGAGAGACTGAGGTATTGAGAGTTTAAGAGACACAGGAAGAGCTAAGTGTAAGAGACAGGGTTGCATGAGAGGCTACTGAAAGGATTAAAGCAGGCATGTTGGGCTATTAGCTGTGTTGGGCTATTACCTCTGGTGGTAGTGGAGAGAATGTGATGGGTCACGAGTGTCAGACTGGGGAACAGTTGAAGAGAATGCTGCAGTGGTCCAGGTGGAAGAGGTAGGTGGATTGTACAAGTAAGGTGGCAGTGGAATGAATGACAGGAGAAACGTAAGAAATATTAGGAGACAAGACTCGGTGACTGAGATGATGGAAAAGAAGGTGTTAAGCACTACATCTCTTTCTGTCCAGGATAGATGGGTAGAATGGTGGCGACATTTATCCAGATCAAGAATGCGGAAGAAGAGAAATAGGGAGTCGGGGACAAGGAGGAAGGAAAGATGAGTTCAGTTTTTGACATGTTGAGCTTAAGATATGTGTAAAAGGTATCTGAATGCAGGTGCCCAGAAGGAACTGGAGCTCAGCAGAAAGGTGTGCGTGATTTTGAAATCAGTGACGTAAAGCTGAGCACTTTATTGAAGGCACAGGCATGAATGAAATTATTCATGGAGACAAAGCAAAGCCTAGGATAAGATTTCAGAAGCATCAACATTTAAAGGTGAGATACAAAGTACCCTCAGAAATAGCAGCTAAAAAGGGAGAAGGAGAAAGAAAAACAGACATCACAAAGGTCAAGGGAAGACTACGTGTTGAGGAGGAATTGCCAACTTTATCAAGTGTTGCCAAAGCTTAGGGGTATCTTCCCTTTTCAGAATATGGCAGCAGAGCCCTGAAAGTAAACCTCTCCTGCTTCCATCTCCATAGTTACCAGAGGAGAAGGAAACAGCACCCCACTCCAGTACTCTTGCCTGGAAAATCCCATGGACAGAGGAGCCTGGTAGGCTGCAGTCCATGGGGTCACNCGGCAACAGAGTCCTGAAAGTAAACATCTCCTGCTTCCTAAGTACCATAGTTACCAGAGGAGAAGGAAACAGCACCCCACTCCAGTGCTCTTGCCTGGAGAATCCCAGGGACGGGGGAGTCTGGAGGGCTGCTGTCTGTGGGGTCACACAGAGTCAGACACGACTGAAGCGACTTAGCAGCAGCAGCAGCAGCATAGTTACCAGAAGACACTAAAAATGTAGTTAGATCTGGGGACATCCCTGGCGGCCCAGTGGTTAAGACTTTGCCTTCCAGTGCAAGGGGTGTGGGTTTGATCCCTGGTTGGTGAAGTAAGATCCCACATGCTTTGGCCAAAAAGCCAAAACATAAGACAGAAGCAATATTGTAAAAAATTCAATAGAGACTTCAAAAATGGTTCACATTTAAAAAAATCTTAAAAAAAAAAAAAGAAACAGTTTGTTGACCAATTTCTACAATTCAAGTAATCACCATGCCAAGGGGCTTTCACACTTAGTCACCTTCTGTGATGGTGAGCCACAGAAAGAAACACATTTCACATTGTGACACAGTTCATACATATATCTCGTATACTAAAACAAAGGTTTTATTAAGATCATACAACTTTACTACATGCCAGGCACTCAGTTATTTTCTTACTCTAATCCCCTCCACACCATCCTAAACCTTGCCATGCCAGTTATGTCCCTCGAAATTGATTCCATGGCTTACCAACAGGTCTTGACTAGTGGCTAGAAAAATACTGCTATCACCTTTTTGACCCTTTCTCCTCAAACTTCCTGACTCTGCCAAGGCCGGTGCAGCATCCCATGGTAGATCTTGATGAAGGAGAAATACTCTTGACCAAGTCCTGGATAAAACGCTTTGTAAGTTTGACAAGCTGATAGACGTGAATCCCACAATAAATGCTACAGAAATGATGTTTATCCATGCCCAAAAGTCATGTAGGGCTCTAGGTGGTCTCCGACTGCTTTCTGGTAACAGCAGGAAACATTTATCAAGTGCCGTTAAGCACGGATGCATGGTTAGGATTTGAAAGCTTTATCTCACTTAATTGTCATAATGACCCTTGGAGGTGGGTATCATTATATTTACCCCATTTTACAGATGAGGAAATCGAGGCTCAGTGATATTACTGGAGCTGCTCAAGTTAGTCTGACTAGGAACAGGCATAGCTGGGATTTGAACTGCTTTCTCTGATGCTAAAACTTGTGCTTTCAACGCTATACTATATTTTCTGCATTAAATTCCTCACATAGATATAATTTAAACTTTTGCTAAAATTTCATCTTTTACTTGGAAACAAGCTTCACTCAAAAGTAAAAGTGTATAATCTATAACCAGCCAGGTCCACAGCCTGGCTGTGAACCCAGGACTGTTTGTCTCCGGAACCGAGCGTGGAGTCTGTTGGTGACCCACACTGCCCCGTATTCCTGCCCACCATCCACAGGCACAGGGGCTGTAAGAACTCCAAAATGGAAAGTTTATTTTCAAATGTTCTTTTTTGAAATGCAAATAATCTAAATTTTCTGCTCTCAGAGCAGTGATGACTCTCTTTTTAAAAAAATCCTTCTCTGAATCACACAGACACATGAAGGACAGAGCAAGCTCCCTGCTCCGCCTATTGGAAGAGGAGGCAAGGGCACGCTCACGAGCCATTTCTCTTGACAGCGATGCCTCTTCCCTAAAATACTGTGTCCTGAGAAACACTGGCAATGAGCATGAGGTTCGAGATGGATAAAAGAGGTTACTGTGAATAGCAGCCAAAATCTTCTACTGCCTTTAATGGTCAGAATATTTTTTTTCAAAGACAAAACGACATTATTGGGGTTTTTATTGTAAATATGGTACATTTTTTTTAAACTCACACAATCAAAAAAGTATAATGGAGAGATAAATAAATTACCCTGAAGCCCATTACCCTGAAACATTTGGTACATGTGATTCTGTACATCTCACTGTGCTTATATGTACCCAGAAGAATATATAGACAAAAACTCGATTATGCCATACTTACGATTTTAATAACAATAGTAAATTTAATTTGATTTGAACTTTAATGAGAAAGAAATTTATACAGAGTGAAGTAAGCCAGAAAGAAAAACACCAACACAGCATACTGATACATATATATGGAATTTAGAATGATAGTAATGATGACCCTGTATGTNAATAGTAAATTTAATTTGATTTGAACTTTAATGAGAAAGAAATTAAACTGAAATAAATTACTGTAGTTCAAAAGTTTCATCACCACAAGATATTAGTTCTTAATATCTTTTAATAAGATATATGATTAAGAAAATCATATATGAAAGATATTGAGAGTCTAGTTATTCAAATGATAACATTTTCATTTTGGATCACATATAATACCTTGGTGCTATAAAAGTCAGTACACATACAGACTTTCCCCACCTTATGATTTGCTATATTATTAAGTTCAAACATTCAAAGAAAGTTCTGTAACCGCATTTCTTGTTGCTATTTAGTCTTAGTTCTACATTTAGATGGTTTCAATGCATGCTACTCATCTATTTTGCCACAATCTTGTCATTATTAAGGTTCTTTAGGTTCTTTTTGTCTCTTTCAGTTGGAGATCCTCTTTAGTTAGTGTTTCCCCTCCCAGCCCTCTGCAAGAAAGTCTCAGCGGAGTGATGTCCCAAGTTCCATCTGCTTGAAAATACATTTGTTGAACTTGGTGGGAGTCTTAGGTCGCAACTCTATTTCCTTCAGAAGATGTATCACTGCCATCAGCTGAGTGTTGCAGATAGAAATCATTGCTTTTACTATGATGGTTATAAATCATGTCATTTTTTCAAAGTTCAGTAACTTCACCAGGATGTCTTCCTATTATTTTTTATTAGATTTTCCTAGGCAGAGCATGCATTTACAATATGCAATTCCAGACAGTCGTTATTACCTGTTCAATTATTGCTATCAGCTATAATAGATTTTTCATCTCCATAAAACATTTTTATTTTCTATCTTCTTCCTAAGTTCTGCCATCTTGCTTTTTAAAAAAGTTCTTCCTCTTGGAGTCTTAGAATCTTCTCTTTGACTATTTATCTCTTCTTTGACATTCACCATTAGAGACCACGTTGTTTATGGACTCAAACTACAGACAATTACTTGTCTGAATTTTCTTTCTATTTCCACAAGAAAGCTTTCAGGAACTTTTAACTTATCTTCTTTTATTTATTTATTTATTTTCTTTCTTCCTTTCAGTAATTAGGGATACGTTGCTGGATTCTCTGGGACAATTACTCTTTTAAGGGAGCAGTTCTTTAAATACTAGGTGAATGGGTATGGGGGTGACAATCTACCCCATTCGCTCACCAGTTTGCATGCTTTCTTGTTTGTCATGAGTTTTGAGGGAGAGGTGAAAAGTGGAAATGTCCATTCATTACTATCTTTAGTAAAAACCGTGAGTTGTACAGAATTCTGTACTCAGTTTCACTTAAAAATACCCTGTTATTCTAATAAGTTTACATGTTTCAGAGGTGGTGGATCTCCTTGTTTGCTCAGCCACAGAATAACATTTTGATCAACTTCTTTCCTCCATTTAAATATTTCCTCTTGGCTAAGCACTCAACACTAAGTTTACATGAAGACATTATTGTCTAATTTAATCTAACAAAACATAACAAGATAATTTAACAGGAAATATCTAAAATCTCTCTTTTTCTTCAAACACTCACTTAATATAATAGATGGTTTGTTAATCTTTGTATAGGGGTCTAAGTCTTACTTTTATAAATAAAACAAAGGAAAAGAATCAACTTACATGAAATACTGCACAGTATAACTAACTTCCATGCCTTGTAAGCCCTCTGGGGGGTTCCACTGTAGGATATTCTTCATGTTTATGGATATGAAGGTGACATTTGTAGGTTTAGGCAGATCACCAGAGACACAGGGAACTGAAAAAGGAGTAGAGAAGAATTGAGGGTTTAGTGGAGAGAAAGGAAGACCTAACCTGTGGTGGCTGGTCTCTAGATACAGCCCTCAAGTAGCAGTACCTTCCAGTACTTGTGCTCTGTGAATTTCCTTCCAGCCCGACCTGACTTCATGACCCTCTTTAACCAACAAAAGTGATTCTGAGACTGAGCCTTAATAAGGCCTGGGAGCTTTCACTTTTGCTTATTTGAAAGCCCTGAACTGCAATGTAAAAAGTGGGCTACTCTGCTGGACAAACCATGTCGTGAGGCCATATGACAAGGGAGATGTCCAGCTGTCCTAGAAATCCAGCTGAGCCCAGCTTTCCAGCCAAGGGGCCGGAATGAAGCCACAGTGGACACTGTAGCCCCATTTGCCTCAGACTAAGGCTGCATGAGAGCCTTTGAGAGAGGCCAGCAGAAGAACCATCCAGCTGAGCCCTAGTTAATCATCAGAACTGTGAGAAATAATAAAATGATTGTTTTAAACCACCATGCTTTTCTGAAATAAATTACCCCCTGAAATGTGTTGTCAATCATTAATATTCAATGATTCAACAGAAATTTTAATTAACATTTTGTAATTGTTTAAGTGATCCTCTAGAAATGCTGTGCAGTGGTTTAGTTGCTCAGCTGTGTCTGACTCTTTGTGACCTCATGGATTGTAGCCTGCCAGGCTCCTCTGTCCAAGGGATTTTCCAGGCAAGAATACTAGAGTGTGTTGCCATTTCCTTTTCCAGGGGAACTTCCTGAACCAAGGATCAAACCCAGGTCTCCTGCATAGCAGGCAGATTCTTTACTGACTGAGCCACCAGGGAAGCTTAAAATGCTATATCAATGATCAAAATGTTACAAACTCTGTATCCTAAAGGATTAATTTCTAGAAATCCTCTGTAGAGAAATGATTAAAAAATAAGTATTTTAATAGTTTAAATAAAAGGAATAATAGGTTAAATAAAGAGAATAATGTGACAACAATATTAAAACATTAAACAATTTTCTCATCATACCATTCTATTTTTTGAAAATAAAATCCTTATAAATGTTGTGAACCTCTTTGCAAGTTTACATTATGGATAAATCGTACGTATTGCCACAATTTTGGTGGTCAGTCTCCAAGATGACCTTCAGTAGTCCCTTCCTCCTGACATTCACAGCCTGCATATTCCCCTCTCACACTGCAGCTGGGTTGGTCTATGTGACCAATAGAGTATGACAGAAGTGAGAGTACATCATTTCCAATATTAGGTTATAAAAGATATTGTGGCTGCCATCTTGCTTTCTCTCTTTAGGATTATTTACTCTAGGAAAGGTCAGGTATCTTTTTGCGAACAGGTCTCCACAGAGGACCTTGTGGCAAGTAACAGGCCTCCAAGATATGTTGAAGAACTGAGTGAAGTTTCTTGCCAAAAGGCACATTAGTGAGCTTAGAAGTGGATCCTCCAGTCCCAATAAAGCTTTCAGATGACTGCAGCCTCAGTCATCTATACTCTCATATATACTCTTGACTATACTCTCGTGAAAGACCCTCAGCCAGAACCACCAGATAAGCCATTACTGGACTCCTGACCCACAGAAACTGAGAGAGAATATTTGTTGCTTTAAGCTGCTAAGTTTTGAGGTAGCTTGTTACACAGCACTAGTATCTAATGCAACAAAGAATCTAAAACTTAGAGAAACTAAGAGAAATTAATCACTTAAAAAAAAAACAAGTTAAATGCAGGAAGGAAAAAAATGGTTCCCTTCATTTCCAGTGATGTCATAAAGGACTACTGCAGTCAAAATCTTGAAAAATGTTATATTTAGTAGTTTCATTTCATCTTTATGACAAAATTTTAAAAATCAATGAGAAGAGTGAAAACATCTTAGACTTTTAATTACAAGTGAGTGTTACAGCAACAATTTTTTGAATTTTTTAAAAAAGATAAGTGCTCTGTTAAACACATTATATTGAGTTGGCCAAAAAGTTCATTTGGTGTCTTCCACAACATCTTATTATGAACTTTTTAGCCAATCCATTAAATACACTAACAAAGATTCAGAGGAGTAAACATCTTTAATAGAAATACATTTTAAAATGGATGTTGCTGTTTGGTACACTATTTCTGGGAGAAGAATATCCTTAGCCTTTAGTCCTTTAGATTCATTTGTATTGACATTATCTTGCGGATTTCCTAGGCAGAAAAGATGTCAGTTTTGGATATCCTCTAGTCAATAAATCAAAGCATTACCCCAGGGACAGCCCTAAAATAACAACAACAACAAAAAAATCTGAAGACATAGGGATACACCACTTGAAGATGGAAGATTGGAGTGATACATCTGTAAGTCAAGAAGCCTGGCTACTACCAGAGCTAGCCAAAGTGAAGAAGCAGCTTCCGTCAGAAGCTTTAGAGAGGGCATGGCCAGCCCCTTGGTTTCATACGTCTAGCTTTCAGAACTGTGAGAGCATACATTTCTGTTATTTTAAGCCATCCAGTTTATGGTACTTTGTTATGGCAGCTCCAGGAAACTAGTACAGATGCCACCATGTGGATACACAATGATGAATAAGCAGGTATGTTCCTGCCCTTGTGGAGATCCCAGACTAGTGGGAAGAGAGACACCACTGACAAGTCAAAAATCAAACAAGCACGTGGTGACCCAGCTATGGAAGAGAATAAGGTTGGAGAAGTGGGTCACAGAGCCTACTTAGATAGGGGCTTAAGAGTCAGCTGTGAGGTAGGAGGGCAGTGTTCCAGGCAGACTCCAGAGGTGGGGAAATGCCAATCCAAAAAGACCATGCCCTTGGAACAGTCAAAAGGTCAGTGTGGCTGGAAAAAGTGAAGGCTACTGGCCACGTTGTGATTGAAGAAATTCAAAGGGGCTAGAGCCCCCACTGCCACTCCCGTCTTTGTAAACCCTGGAAAGGAAATTGGGATATAACTGAAATACAGCAGAAGAGCACTGATGCCTTTTAGGCAGTGGAAGTCAAGAGCCTATTTGTATCTCAAATGGATTACTTCACTATTGAGAGGAGAAAAGATTGAACGAGGGCAAGAATAGACCTGGAGAGATGGGTGAGACCACAACTGCAGCAACCCCAGTGAGGATTGCTGAGCTGGCACCAAGATGCTGGCTGTGGATATGGAAAGTGGGGTGCAACAGCTGGGAGCTCTATTTTCAATGCAGAAACAACAGGAATCTGTGATGGATCAGAGCTATGAGAGTCTTATTGGGTACGAGAGTTGCCTGTTGTGTAAGCTACATCAACAGATGAGGATTTATTAAGGAATATTTGCCCTTTTGATGATGCAAAAGAATGATAGAAAATAGGATTAGTACTTGTTTCTGAGGGGGAGAAATAGCACATTAAAAAAAAAAGCACAATCGATAACTAGTATTTCCTTGTGGTGTTTTCATCTTTACAAAGTCGTAGGTACTATTTGTTTCCAGTTTGGAAAAACATAAAGAAAACACTCCTGAATAAATGTTCCAACTGAGATAAGTCATTTTCTTAACCTGCCAGTACTGATAAGATAATTTAATCAACATCCAAGTGGAAATATGTCATACCCACATTGATATCAGGAGTCATGTGCTGATCTGTGAGTAACAAAAGCACTTTTGTTCACATAGATTTATGGCCTGTGAGTACAGATCTGATCTTCTGAGAGTCCTTCTATTTAATATCCCAAATTACAAAGTTTTTGGATTGGTACACATAATTTTATTTTGGGGAGTGCTGTACCACCACAACTTTGGTTTGGAACAAGGGTCTCCACAGTCTGGTCTGGCCTCTCCTTTTGGTATTCAGCCAAATGCACTATGTTCACTGGTCACACCAAATTACCTGCAAACCCCTAACTTGCTTAGCTGTTTTATACCCTTTGTAATTTTGGTACTCTCTCTCTAAATATCTTTTGGAACTAGAAGATGCCTTATTTTCCCCTGTGTGCTTCCACTCAGTGAATATTGGCCTGTGCTATTTTAATGACATGATTGTGTTGTGATATTGTGGAGAGTATGCATGGTATACCCTACAAGGGATTGGGCATTTCTGATGACAGTCACTGGGTAGGAGGCATTTCTCTCAAGAGAAAGTGAAATTCAGAAGACCTCAGAAAGGGACCAGAATTTTGGGCTCCCCTTGAGCTTTCCTGATGGGGGCGTGAATGTTGGGCAATGGGAGGGAGACTTGAGGCGGGGTCCCCTTGGATTATGGGTAATTAAGGTGGCTTCTGCAAACTAGCGGTTATCAATGGGGAGGGAGGAAGGGCAATACAGGGGAAGAGAATTAAGAAGCACAAACTATTATGTATAAGATAAGCTACAAGGATATATTGTACAACACAGGGAATACAGCCTATAAATGGAGTGTGAATGGACTGATGAACAACAGCAACGGAAAAGATGACTGCTACCCTAACAAAGCTGTGAGAGGTCAGCAAGGAGGACCCACTTAATGAACTCCCAAGTAATGATGAGTTAGCTCTAGCTTGTAAGTCATGTCATTTAGACCTGTGTTCCCTCTTGTGTTTATTTTCCTCTCATATATCTTGGCCTTTGGGAAAGCCTTCTAGCCCAGCTTCATCTATGTTATAGCACCATAAAGAAAAGGTCCTTTATCTCCTCTTGGGTCCTTTAGTAGAAAGAGAATAGATAAATGGCATTTGAAATGGGTAAGTCTTTGACAAGTTCATTAGTGGAGTTTTACAAAGTGTGGCTACTGCATTAGTTCCAAGAGTTATCTTATAGTTACCTTTATGTAAGTGTAATGAAATAGTATGACATGTTCCTAATGGCCTCAAAGATAATACTAAGGTCACTGTTTAAATATGTTGCAGTTTTAATCATATGCCTGACAGTAAAAGGTATTTCTGTTTCATTACACTGTGGGAAAAATCAATGCATACATTAGTACTTGATGAACACCAGTAAAAAATGGTGAGGTTTTCAGCGTGAACTCATGGAGGGTAACTGGTCTCATGGTTACCCAAACCTCTCTCTTCTGGGGCTGAGACTTTCTGACTTACTCTTTATGGACAATATGTTCATGCACTCCTGAGGAAAACTACCAGACTATAAGAGGCTGAACAGTCAAATGTGGCCGCTTCTGGGGACTTCTCCTTAGGGCCATTCAAGTTTCGCAGGCTGATTAACTTGGGAAGCTCAGCATTGAGGAAGCCCTGCCTAGCTCTGCCCTGAGAAAGTCTCCAGCCCCATCTGTCTTTCTGCAGCTGAAGCAGTGAAGCATTCACCAGGCTCTGAGCTGTTTGACACAGGGCACCATGTCTTACAAGAGCCTTTGTATCCTCAGTGCCTGGCAAATACGTTTGAACTGAACAAACCAGGGACTGCTTGGCTCACATACGTCCTGAAGGCAGAGCAGGACCCAGATTCACATGAGCATCTGAATGAGGGTAATACAGTCTGAACTACCAAACCCTGATAGCTTGAAATAACCCTGGGAAATTTGCACTGTACACAGGGGATACTCAACATATTTTTAATGAAGGAAGAGCAGCTCATGGCAAGTGGTTGCCACATGTTATGAATGTCTTTCAAAATAGGAAAATACTTTACTACCTTGTAAGACCAAAAGAAGAGAAAAAAATCACCTGACTGAGTTTTTCTGTTGTGGGAAATGGGGTTAAGAAGAGTTGATGTACAAAAGGGCACCAGAGGGCAATTAATCAATTTCAGGAAGCAAAGCTGTAAATATCTCATCCCAGCCTCCACCAAAGGAGAGCTAAGCAGTGTCTCTGCCTTCCAGCAGATGAAGTATTGTACTAACTTCATCGTGCTAAAAGGAAAGGCATATTTTCTTTGGTCTTAAGTTTGAAATGATTTCTCCTGAAAAATATTAACTCTTCTTTCCTCCTTCCCCAGCTACTGCAATTATATTTCAAGCGCTCTTAAAAAGTGAATTGTCTACTATAAACAGTGCTGAGACAGTTCACTTTTTAAAAGCGCTTGAAATATAATTGCAGTGGCTAGGAAGGAACGAATGGATAAGAAAGCTGTGGTACATATACACAATGGAGTATTACTCAGCCATTAAAAAGAATACATTTGAATCAGTTCTAATGAGGTGGATGAAACTGGAGCCAATTATACAGAGTGAAATAAGCCAGAAAGAAAAACACCAACACAGTATACTAACACATATATATGGAATTTAGAAAGATGGTAATGATAACCCTGTATGCGAGACAGCAAACGAGATGCAGATGAAGAGAACAGATTTTGGACTCTGTGGGAGAGGGAGAAGGTGGGATGATTTGGGAGAATGGCATTGAAATATGTATACTATCATGTAAGAAACGAATCACCAGTCTAGGTTCGATACAGGATACAGGATGCTTGGGGCTGGTGCACTGGGATGACCCAGAGAGATGACATGGGGAGAGAGGTGGGAGCAGGGTTCAGGATTGGCAACTCATGTACACCCGTGGCGGATTCATGTTGAAATATGGCAAAACCAATACAGTATTGTAAAGTAAAAAAAAAAAAAAAAAAAGTGAGTCATCTAACCAACATTTCAAGCATGATGTAGGAAATATTTACCTGAGAAAATATACTTAACTGTCTTCTATGAAGGAGAGAGTATGGTTTGGAGTTAACATTAGTTCCTCTGAACTCGATTATCTTTCTCTACCAATTCTGCTNAAAAAAAAAAAAAAAAGTGAGTCATCTAACCAACATTTCAAGCGTGATGTAGGAAATATTTACCTGAGAAAATAAACTTAACTGTCTTCTATGAAGGAGAGAGTATGGTTTGGAGTTAACATTAGTTCCTCTGAACTCGATTATCTTTCTCTACCAATTCTGCTACTATTTCCCTGTTACCGCTTAGCCCGTTTGCTGCTGGACTTGAGTACGGCCTCTGCTTTGTCTATAACAGGACTGCTCACTGTTATACGGGGCACGGCCACCTGCTCTATCTCATTGGCTTCTAATAGTTGTTCATGGGAGTAGGTCCGAGAGAAGTCATAAAAACAAGAGTTCTAGAGCCACATTGACACCTGATCCCCGCTCTCCGCCTTCCTAAGCTGTGTGCCCTGAAGTAAGTTACTTAGCCTCTGCACTCCATTTCCTCATTTGTAACACGAAAGAATATTATTATCTGCCTCATAGGCTTGTTGGGATGATTAGATAAGGTTCCTAAAATAGTGCCTGGTACAAAGAAAGAACTCAGTAATTATTAGCTCAGCCTCGTCCTTCATGGGCTTCCCTGGTGGCTCCATGATAAAGAACCCACCTGCCAGTGCAGGAGACACAGGTTCTATCCCTGAGTCAGGAAGATCCAGTGAAGGAGGAAATGGCAATCCACTCCAGTATTCTTGCCTGGAGATTTCCATGGACAGAAGAGCCTGGTGGGCTACAGTCCATGGGATCGCAAACACCCGGACACGACTTAGTGACTAAACAACAACAACGTTGTCCTCCATGGTTACTATTCCCCTTTCACTATTCTCCCCATTTCCCCTCTATTCTGGGCTGAATAGAGGCCCAGAGAGGCTGACCAACTTGCCTGCGGTCATTCAAGCATTTGGAGGGTGCTTGGGTCCGAGTGTTCTTAGGACAACAGAGATCTCTCTGCTAGGATACTCACTTGCTGCCTTTAGGGAATGCTCCAAAGAACAGTGTTATGGGAAGAAGAGATTGCACAATCATTACAAAGTTTGCATGTTACTGAAAATTGCTTCTAAGGAGATATATAAGAAATTCAGTGAGGAAAACCTGAGTGTTTCTCCTTCACTGATTCTTTTTCTGGTGGAAATATACTTAGTCATATCATTCATTCAACCTCATTACCAGGCACCTACTAGAAATAGAAACTACCAGTTACTAAGGTGCACTGGAAGACAGAAACACACAGAGGGCCCTGCACTTACAAAGCAGGTATTTTCTGAATCTGGACATAATCCATCAATACACGCTTGCCCTGCCAAGTATGTGAATGTTTATATGGATGAGTGACACATAAGTCATACATGAAAAACATGTTATTTCTTTATAGCCACACCTCAGTAAGTAAATCTATGTGCTTAAACATGTTCTGGAATATTGCTGTTGGTACCTGAGAGTAAATAGGACTTTAAGATTGAGACTACTTCTTAAAATAAATATATCGGCGTTTATCCATCAAAAAGAGTGCACATCTTCCAAGCAGTTTCCTTGGGACAGTTTATAATTATTCCCGGCATTGCTCAGCTCTGGCATTTGGAACACAGATCCTTTTACCTACAACTGTCTTCAGAGGTAGGTTATAAATATGCAAAAATTCCATCTCATTTTTTAAAAATAGGCACACCTTGTTTTTGCCCAACATAGCATTTCTTAGTCTGGTTATACAAGTTGCTTGGAAGTGGCTCGAAAGATTTTGAAAATTAAACCACATCTTCAAGATGAGGTTTACCACTTAATGGGTTATTCTGACCAATGTGTGCAGGTTCTATCCAGAACTCTGAAAAAAGGAGTTTACGAAAAACACTGTCAGATTTTTGTGCATAGCTTCCTAAAAGGCCTATTTTGAGGATGGCATTATCAATTTGTATATGTTGGTCCCACTGTTAGAGAATCAGTCCCACTGGCTTATGTCATTTCTTGTGTGAATGCTTTCCCTTCCCTTTCAGAAGTTGGCTTTCTGAGGGCAAGGGTTTGTTTTTCTCTACATTTTGTGATTGCCAAAGTGTCTATCCAAAGTGACTATCACAGTAACTATGGGAAAGAATATTCACTTGGGTGTTGCAGTCTCTACAACTCAAAAACTTGCCTCAGAAAGGAAAAGACAGAAGAAAGAACAGAGACAGACTTCCCTAGTGGAACAGTGGATAAGAATTCACCTGCCAATGCAGGGGATATGAATTCAATCCCTGGTCGAAGAAGATTCCACATGCGGCAGAGCAACTAAGCTGCCCAACATAACTACTGAGCCTGAGTGCTGCAACTACTGAAGCCTGTGAGCCTAGAGCCTCCGCTCCCCAATAAGAGACGCCACCACAGTGAGAGGCCTACTCACCACCACAAAGGGTAGTCCCCACTCATTGCAATGCCCGCGTGCAACAACAGAGACCCAGAGCAAGCAAAAAATTAAAAATACATGACAAGAAAGAACAGAGAGAAGCCATTTGGAGCCACTAAGGTATTGGAAAGAGCAACTATTGGGAGCTCCAAGTTCAATCAACAGATATTTGTTAAATATCAACATATATCATCCACTTTATCTTTCACATCATTTTCAAATCTAGCACTTCTTTTTATCCTCATATATGTATTACGGTTTTTCCACTGACATCTCCATCACTTCACATATTCAGAGAGAAAACGAACAAGATAAAAATGTGAGAAGACAGAGAAAAATAGAAAAAAGTAAGAAAAACAAATAAAAAAAAAAGCCTTAAAAATAATTACTTAGTGGAGATTTGGAAGTAATTAATAGTATTTACTTCTGCTCATTGTTGATTGGGATTTTGAGGCAAATGAGGTTGAGAGTGTGATCTCAAGCTGTCTAATCAAATAAGATGAAGACAGACGTGTATAGCAGCCATTTAAAAATACAGTCAGAAAGATGCATTCTTTTTCAGTGGGCTAACTCTTCTCTGTAGTGACAAGTCAATGCTTTGATGTTTTTGACAGTGACATGGACTCGATTTAGACCTCTTCAGGCTGGATTATGCCTTGACGACGTTGTGTGACTAAATGTAACATGATGGACAGGGGATCCATGTGCAACACAGTCCCTCTGAAGATCAGCTCTTAGGGTCGTTATCCTGCCACAAAGATGTTAAAAAAAAACACTGGTCAGGATAAGGAACTGGCAACACTGGACCTTCTCTAGGATCAATGCAGAGAATAGATCAATGCAGACATTCCTTTGCTCTTGCTCTTAAAGCTAACAGAGCCTTCAAAGGACTGTGTTGATTCAGGAAGTAGGAAACAGCACCTAGGATGCCAGGCTTCTTAGAAAACTGCAGGTGTAACCTGGGTGCCTTTCGATAACTGTTTGCAGGTGGACTTAGCACTGAGTAGAGCCACAGTCCACAGTGACCTGGTGAGGCTGTCAAGGACCTTGAGGTCAGGCTGTCTGTAAGCTACAAAGCTCCTTACTCTATCCATTTGGCAATACCACCCTCAAAAAAAAAAAAAAAAACCTCCTTTTTGTAGGATTGTGCTATTTGTTGTTGGGTTTTGTTTGTTGATTAGTAGCTTTATAAGAAAGAAATATAAGTGTGGAAAAGGAATATTAACTACCTGGTCATTTACAGATAGAATATGCTTAGAGCAGGATTTAACTTTATTTTCTTGCTAGTATTTTAAATGAAAACTACATCAAGTATATTGGCAATTCTCATAAGTTTCAGTTTCCCTTTTCATAGAAAGCTCTGCTTGCCTCCTAAATTAGAGCAGTTGCCTTTTTCTGTGCTTCTAAAGAAGTGTGGTTTCTTCAGTTCTGGCATTTATACTGTAATCATCTGAGATTAAAAGCTCTACAAAGAAAGCGTCCTTGCTTTCTTGTTCAATTCAATACTTAGAACAGTTCCTGAAATGTATGAATGAATGACTCTGAGTAAGTGAATGAATAAATGAAAAGTACTCAAAAGACGGTTATTTAAAAATCACATTGCATCAAGTTATATTTTAACTTATGAAAACTCAAAATGAATGTGTGGGGGTAAGAAGCTGATTCTTTTTCATTACATCTGATCAGCTCAAATACCTCATTCCCCTAAGTTATTTACTCCTAAGGTACATATGCTGTTCTATTTTGCACTAAACCAACAATTAGCTATCTTAAAAAATAACAACATAAAGCATTTAGTAGATAGTTTAGAGAACCTTTTAAACATATACTTTTTAATGTAAAATGGAGGAGGGAGGCTGACTTGGAATCATATGAATAATTAGTCTTAAGCATGAAAATGGTCCATGTTGGAGCAAGATTTTACAGGAAAGTGCCCCCACAGAGAAATGGAGGCAGGAGGTAGGGATTGGAAGAGAGTGAACCCCTCTGCTGAAGAAATTTTAACTCCATCATCTTAATACACATCCATTGATGTTTCTCTTTTTTAAAAATTAAGAGATAATTGACATAAACATTATATTAGTTTCAGTCATACAACATAATGATTCCGTGTTTGCATGTATTACAAAACGGTGGCTCTCTCTTATGTTCATGCTAAAGAAAGCATAAGAGAAGACTCATCTATGCCCTTTACATTCTCAAGGGAGGCTTTCAGGGTGACACCTCTGCAAAAGTTTCCCTTTGGCAGTGGACATAGATGAATAAATATGTTGAGGAGAGCTACATAGGATTGAAAAAGCAGCTTTTCTTCACTTTAGGAGCCAAGCTCATGGGCCCTGCTCACTAACCTCCAAGTCTTTGAGGGTATGGTGTGTGCCTGCTCAGTGGCTCAGTCATGTCTGACTCTTTGCAAACCCCATGGACTGTAGCCTGCCAGGCTGCTCTGTCCATGGAATTTTCCAGGCATAAATACTGGAGTGGGTTGGCATTTCCTCCTCCAGAGGATCTTCCTTGCCCAGAGAGTGAACCCAGGTCTCCTGCATTGCAGGTGAATTCTTTACCACTGAGCCACCTGGGAAGCCACTTGAGGGTATGGTTGGTGTTATAAATGTATGTTGAAAGGAGTATGTTGCAGTCCCAACCTCCAGTACCTCATTAGGGTGGGCTTCAATCCAACATGACTTATAAACATGGAAAATTTGGATGCAAAGAGAGACATGCACAGAGGGAAGATTATATGAAGAGACAAAAGGAGCACTGTGGGAAGGCAGAGGGCTGGAGTGGTGCTCAACAGCTACGGAATGCCAGGGACTGCCAGCAACCACCAGATGCTAGGAGACAGGCGTGGAACAGATGCTCTCCTACCATTTTCAGTTCCAGCTTCCAGAGCTGTGAGATAGTAAATTTATACTGATCTAAGCCACCCAGTCTGAGGTACTTTGTTATGGCAGCCCTAGAAAAGTAATATAGTCGGCGTCTGTTGCTCACATCTGTCCTCAAAAATGAACATAACGTTTATTTATGAGAACAACGAATGCTTTAAGGGCTGCCAAGTTACCTGAAAGTACAGAGGAAGGGATTGATGTAGGAGAAAAAAAAATCTGCAACATTGAAAAGCAGGAAATTTAAATGGGGGAAGGAATGTAAACAGAAGCTTTAACTAAGAGGATACACTTGCCAAAATATCTCATACTACCAAAATACAAATGTAATTGTATGAAATGGAAATTTCAGGAGGCTGGATGAAAGGCATACATGCTCAGACTCCAGAAGTATAAGGAAAACTTCCTGACAAACCTGTAGAAGAGGGGTATGCCATTCTCTGTGCCTGGAGGTGGAGCTGGCATTTGAAGAAGCCTCGCATAAAGTGATTGGAAAAGCTGAGTAGAAGTCATTTTGGCATCTCCGCGTGCAATGCAGTGAGCACTGCATTGAAAAATAGAACTGATTTTGAATAGATAATATTTTTAATCAATAAAAATTTCCTTTCCAGAAAAGTCTCATGAATTGCATTCCATCATCATTAAGTCCATCATCACAGATTTCACCAGCTCTAGCCAAAACATTACGCCATATTTCCATTCTCTATCATCTAAGAAGTGAAGAGAAAGAAAACTGCCTCTACAAAAGGAAATTATGCTTGTATGAAATTCTGAGTTTAAATGAGGGGTCAAGGAGTCTGTGTCTCATAGGAGAAGACAACGAAGATAAAAAGGGAGGGTAACTTTTAGGCATTAGAGACCTGTGTTCACCAAAAACCTGATGCTAAACCACTTAAGGACCAACATGCCAGGGGGTAGTGTTTAAAATGTGGCAGATGAGCCATCTCATCATGATCAACCTGAGAGCTTATGGACAATCCGGAACACACACCTACAGAAAAGACCAGGAGAGAGAGGGACTTGGCATGATGTAACTGGGGAGGTGGTTAGCTGAGATGAAAGAAGACAGAGGGAATATGATGGTTGCAGTCAATGAGCTGAGCAGCTTGTTCTGTACAACTTGATCCACTCAGAGACAATGGGAAAAGAGGAAAGAGATCATGATCTCAGCTTATTACACAGAAGAACATCTGCAACGACAGGACATTGTGACTTGGGTGTCAGGTAGTGAGTTTCCTACGATGGGAGGTGCTTCAACAGCAGAGAGGTAATACCTTGGAAGTCATGCTGCAGAAGAGATTCACAAGAGAAGCAGTTGGATGGGATTTTAAGGTCTTTTCAAGCCTAGTTTTCTGTATCAAAAAGAATTCTGAAAATAAAACAGAAGAAATATTTAATTTTAACATCGCCAGTCTTTTTTTTTTTTTTTTTTAAAGAGGGCCTAGAAATAACATTCCAGTAGCAATGAGCACACCTGGCAATGAGATTTTGGTTTATAGATCTTATTCTCCAGGAGAAGGAACTAGAGCTCCTTAGGGAAGTGGCTGATTCAGCCCTTCATGCCTGTGTGCTAAGTCACTTCAGTCGTGTCTGACTCTGTGTGACCCTATGGACGGTAGCCCACCAGGCCTCTCTGTCCATGGGCTTCTCCAGGCAAGACTACTGGAGTAGATTGCTATGCCCTCCTCCAGGAGAATCTTCCCAACCCAAGGGACCAAACCAGTGTCTCTTATGTCTTCTGCATTGGCAGGCGGGTTCTTTACCACTAGCACCACCTGGGAAGCCCATTCAGACCTGGGGAAGGGAAAATAAGAGATGAATTTGAAATGTTTTGTGATGCTACAAAGTAATGAAATGCTCAGGAAAGTACGGGGCCTGTTGAAAACATGCAGAAACCAAACTAAAAGGGCTTTTGATGGCCAAAGCCGGAAAATTTGAGCAATAAAATTAATACTAAATAATAATAATATTGATGTGTTTTATATTACTATAAATACAAAAGTATTCTTGTAACTAATGTAACATGTACAGTACAAAAATATGATGTTCATATATTTTAACAGTACCTTCTTAAAAATAAAGCATCAGGTAAAAATTAAAAAAAATAATATTGGATTATAACTCAAACAATAAACATTTATGAATCCAGATTAATATATGTAGGAGAAGGCAATGGCACCCCACTCCAGTACTCTTGCCTGGAAAATCCCATGGATGGAGGAGCCTGGTGTGCTGCAGTCCATGGGGTCGCTGAGAGTTGGACGCGACTCAGTGACTTCACTTTCACTTTTCACTTTCATGCACTGGTGAAGGAAATGGCAACCCACTCCAGTGTTCTTGCCTGGAGAATCCCAGGGACAGTGGAGTCTGGTGGGCTGCCGTCTCTGGGGTCACATAGAGTCGTACACGACTGAAGTGACTTAGCAGCAGCAGCAGGAGCATTAATATATGTAAGAAACTAAAGAAAGAAATACATGAAGTAGAAGCAAAGGCTCTTCCCTGCATTAGAATTCCAATTCAATAAATTGAGAAGGAAAGAGTGAAATTTAAAAATCACTGTTAAGCATAACAGTTATTGCATCCAGTATCCACTGATGAATATTAAAATTAGTGGGTGTAAGTTTGAGGAGAAACAGGATACTTGCTCCATCTCACAATATCTTCTCACTGCTGCTGCTGCTGCTAAGTCGCTTCAGTCGTGTCTGACTCTGTGTGACCCCATAGATGGCAGCCCACCAGGCTCTGCCGTCCCTGGGATTCTCCGGGCAAGAACACTGGAGTGGGTTGCCATTCCTTCTCCACCAGATATTTATTAATCAGAAAGTGAAAATAGGAACTCTACAGTGAAAAACCCTACAGACACCACCTAAACCAAATGATCAAGGTTAACATCANAATCATAACCTTCTTGGAATCTCAGAGGGTTGGAGGCTTGGAAAGACTAAAGCAGAAGTCAGCCTCTGGAGTAAAGAGTGAACCCCATCTTTCGCACTCAGTGTGCACCACCCATCGGATATGCAGCCGGCCAACCACTGGATGTCGCTGTTTCCCACGCGCTTGAGTCTGGGTGTCCCGCTGGTCTTTGTGTATGAATATGCAGTGTCCTGGTTTATGACCCTGACAGAGGGCGCGGACTCACCTGTACAGGCCTGCTCAATATGGGATCACTTACTGCTCCTACATAAAATTGATTTTCGGTTCTGAGCAGCACAGAAAGGTTTGGAAGAGATGAGTGATCTCAAGTGCACCTCTCAGCTGTATTCTCAGCCTCAATACAGTGCTTGGGAGAAGGGCCATTTATGTTTATGTTTCAGTCGCGAAGAGTCGGACACAATTGAGCGACTTCACTTTCACTTTTCACTTTCATGCATTGGAGAAGGAAATGGCAACCCAGAGTCGGACACGAGTCGAACACGACTGAAGCGACTTAGCAGCAGCAGCAAGAGTCAGGACTCCTCCAGGGGCCCAGGTCTGAAAGCAAGGACTAGAAATCATTTGGGTCTCATAGCTGGTTTACATTCCAGTCAAAGATAGCACCAATATTGTTCCATTTGAAAAAATTCAGAAATTAAAAACAAGGCTTAGTGACTAGTTTGGTGCTTCCCTGGTGGCTCAGCAGTAAAGAATCTCTTTGCAATGCAGGAGATGCAGGTTTTATCTCTGGGTGGGGAAGCTCGCATGGACAGAGGAACCTGGTGGCCTGTGGGTCATGGGGTTGCAAAGAGTTGGACACGATTGAAGCAACTGAGCATGCACGTACAACCAGTTTATGTCAAAACAAGACAATTGCTCTCACTCTGAAAATACTTAAGAGCACAGGGTTACGGTTTGATTCAGAAGTACATCTTTAGTCAGTCCCAATCAGATTTTCATTCCACAGGCATTACTTGTTTGCCTCCCATACTTACTGACCCATACAAGTAGAATAAAGTAGGTGAGTAGCTATGGGCTCTTTACTCATTGCTTCTCTCCCACTCACTTTGAGCCTGTGCTCACATTTATCATTCATGTCATGGGATGAATATAGGAACTCCAGTTAGGAGTATTTCCTTTGAAGCATTTATTCAACTATTCA
The DNA here is from genome assembly GCA_006410875.1 of Neotragus pygmaeus. Taxonomy (NCBI): domain Eukaryota; kingdom Metazoa; phylum Chordata; class Mammalia; order Artiodactyla; family Bovidae; genus Neotragus; species Neotragus pygmaeus. The sequence goes on from SJYV01032604.1 coordinate 165,700, forward strand.
ACCCATATTGAGTGCCACCTTCTAAGTACTGAGCACTGTTTTAGGAGCTGGAGACACAGTGACACAGCAAGGAAAGTCCCTGTTATAGTGGAGCCCACAGTCTAGTGTTCAAACGGAGATTAAAATCTTCATCCAAAAGGAAATCACCTGACTGTTTCTACAGACATCAACCGAACGAGTGGAGGTGCATCTTCCTTCTCATCACTGAGGTTCTAGTGAAAGCCATTACGTCCCCAAGGATCATTCCAACAGCCTTTGAAAGCCTACTTGAACTCCAGTCAATTCTGCAGTGAAGTCAATTCCCTCCCTGGATTAATCAGGTTTTCCTTATTCCATAGTCCTGATAATGGGCTTCCCCAGAAGGCTCAGTGATAAAAAAAATTTTTTTGCCTGCAGTGCAGGAGCTTCAGGAGATGTGAGTTCGATCCCTGGGTTGGAAAGATCCCCTAAAGGAGGGCATGGCAACCCACTCCAGTATTCTTGCCTGGAGAATCCCATGGACAGAGGAACTTGGCGGGTTACAGTCCATAGGGTTGCAAAGAGTCGGACACAACTGAAGTAACTTAGCATGCGCACACCGTAGCGATGCTGTCCATGGAACCTCTCAGCTGCCTGAGCCTGTGTACTCTCCTTCACGTTATCCCGTTCAGTTCACCCTAGCTGACTTCCAGGATGTCCTGCTTTTCAGTATCCGTGCTCCATTCACCACCCTTTGTGGGGTCCTCATTAACAGCTGGCCAGCAGACAACTTATCTCCCAAATCCCAAGTTAGGGTCTGATTCCTAGAATCATTTCTGTAACCTACTGTCTTTGGTTGGGTCCCCTGGAAACAGGTCTGAAATAGAGATTTATGGGCAGTGTTTAATTGGTAAGAGCTTCAAGGATCAATACTGGTCAGGGAGCTAGGGAAACACTGTTGGTGCAGTGAGGTTAAATTGTGATGTAGTAGCTGCAACAGCGGCTTCAGCCAATCTGATGAGGGTTCTTGGAACTGAGAGGGGTTGTCCTAATTGAAGGAAGAGACTGCTGGGTCTTGTAAGTAAATCACTGTGGACAGTAACTGCAGTTATGAAATTAAAAGACTCTTGGTTTTTGGAAGGAAAGCTATGACAAGCCTAGACAGTGTATTAAAAAGTAGAAACATCACTTTGCCAACAAAGGTCCATATAGTCAAAGCTATGGTTTTTCCAGTAGTCATGTACAGATGTGAGAGTTGGACCATAAAGAAGGCTGAGTGCTAAAGAACTGATGCCTTCGAACTGTGGTTTGAAGAAGGCTCTTAAGAGTCCCTTGACATCAAAGAGATTAAAGCAGTCTGTAGTACTTTAAAATACTTTAAAAATAAAAATATTGTTACTAAAAGAGAAAAATATAAGAAGAAAGAAACATGGAAGACATTCATTGGCTGTGTGCTGTGTTCCAGACAGCTAACACAGGTTACTTCACAACTGTGCTGTGAGGTAGGTATTGTTTTCCCTGTTTTAGCGATAAGGAAACTGAGGCAGAGAGAGGTTAAATAACTGTTTAATGCTGTAGACTTGTAAGTGTCTGAGTCATGACTCACACTGAGCATTTTGGATTCCAGACTAGGCCTTATTTTCACTGCACCAAAGCTGATTCTCAATTTTGTATAATCCATAGGGATCAGTTTACTACAGTCAAAAGGAAATCAACCCTGAATATTCATTGAAAGGACTGAAGCTGAAGCTCAATACTTTGGCCACCTGATGCAAAGAGCCAGCTCATTAGAAAAGACCCTGATGCTGGGGAAGATTGGAGACAGGAGAAGGGGACGACAGAGGATGACATGGTTGAATAACATTACCAACTCAATGAACAAGAATTTGAGCAAACCCTAGGAGACAGTGGAGGACAGAGAAGCCTGGTGTGCTACAGTCCATGGGGTCACAAAGAATTGCACATGACTTAGTGACTGAAAAGTGTGTATTAATTGCAGTAATAAAATGAAAACTAGACAAGACCCCCCCCCCAAATATTTCCAAAGTAGTGTTCCTACTATGAATTACTTTACTATTTTTTAAGTTGCTAAACTATTTTACATTAACTTTGAAAAACAAGAACTTAATAACTGTCTTACAAGTTTATATGTGTATATTATCTGTAGGTTTCTGCAAACAAGAATAGATTTTTTAAATGAATCATTTCACAGCTCTCCACAAACCTCCTTAATCCTATGTGTTCTATAATTCAAAAAAAAATTGTATTTATTTTTGGCTGTGCTGGGTCTTTGCTGCTGCGTGTGGGCTTTCTCTAGTGGCAGCAAGTGGGGGCCACTCTTCGTTGCAGTGCACAGACTTCTTGTTGCAGTGGCCTCTCTGGTTGCAGAGTGCCAGCACTAGGTGCTCGGGCTTCAGTAGTTTCAGGACACAGGCTCAGTAGTCGCGACTTGCTGGCTCTAGAAGTTTCAATAGTTGTGATGCACAGGCTTAGTTGTTCTGAGGCATGTAGAATCTTCCTGGACCAGGAATCGAACCTGTGTCCCCTGTGTGGACAGGCAAAATTTTAACCACTGGGCCACCAGGAAGTCTTTATAATTCTTAATTAGGTATTAATTATTTCTAGCCTTCTGTAGACCAAACCATATGAATAAAACATGAAATAAATGTCACCTAGGTAGCGATGATATTTTTTTGTCTATTTGTCTAATAATCTCTAAGATCCTTAGATTATTATATTTTGGTCTTAGAATCTGCTCGCTGTTTTGACCTTTTTCCTCATATGATTTCAGCTATCCCAGTATTCATTCTAGAGTGATTAGCACAGGACTAGAAGTAAAATAACCTGCATTCTAGAATGAGCCTGTTTTCTCATATGTGAAACAAAATTAATGCTTATACCATACTTTGCTGTGAGATGGATTAAGAAAAGCTATGTAGAAGTGCACTGAAAGCCATACTTTAAAAATAAAAATAATATTACTAAAAAGAGAAAAATACAAGAAGAAAGAAACATGGAAGACATTCATTGGCTGTGCACTGTGTTCCAGACAGCTAACACGGGTTACTTCACAACTGTGCTGTGAGGTAGGTATTGTTTTCCCTGTTTTAGCGATAAGGAAACTGAGGCAGAGAGAGGTTAAATAACTGTTTAATGCTGTAGACTTGTAAGTGTCTGAGTCATGACTCACACTGAGCATTTTGGATTCCAGACTAGGCCTTATTTTCACTGCACCAAAGCTGATTCTCAATTTTGTATAATCCATAGGGATCAGTTTACTACAGTCAAAAGGAAATCAACCCTGAATATTCATTGAAAGGACTGAAGCTGAAGCTCAATACTTTGGCCACCTGATGCAAAGAGCCAGCTCATTAGAAAAGACCCTGATGCTGGGGAAGATTGGAGACAGGAGAAGGGGACGACAGAGGATGACATGGTTGAATAACATTACCAACTCAATGAACAAGAATTTGAGCAAACCCTAGGAGACAGTGGAGGACAGAGAAGCCTGGTGTGCTACAGTCCATGGGGTCACAAAGAATTGCACATGACTTAGTGACTGAAAAGTGTGTATTAATTGCAGTAATAAAATGAAAACTAGACAAGACCCCCCCCAAATATTTCCAAAGTAGTGTTCCTACTATGAATTACTTTACTATTTTTTAAGTTGCTAAACTATTTTACATTAACTTTGAAAAACAAGAACTTAATAACTGTCTTACAAGTTTATATGTGTATATTATCTGTAGGTTTCTGCAAACAAGAATAGATTTTTTAAATGAATCATTTCACAGCTCTCCACAAACCTCCTTAATCCTATGTGTTCTATAATTCAAAAAAAAATTGTATTTATTTTTGGCTGTGCTGGGTCTTTGCTGCTGCGTGTGGGCTTTCTCTAGTGGCAGCAAGTGGGGGCCACTCTTCGTTGCAGTGCACAGACTTCTTGTTGCAGTGGCCTCTCTGGTTGCAGAGTGCCAGCACTAGGTGCTCGGGCTTCAGTAGTTTCAGGACACAGGCTCAGTAGTCGCGACTTGCTGGCTCTAGAAGTTTCAATAGTTGTGATGCACAGGCTTAGTTGTTCTGAGGCATGTAGAATCTTCCTGGACCAGGAATCGAACCTGTGTCCCCTGTGTGGACAGGCAAAATTTTAACCACTGGGCCACCAGGAAGTCTTTATAATTCTTAATTAGGTATTAATTATTTCTAGCCTTCTGTAGACCAAACCATATGAATAAAACATGAAATAAATGTCACCTAGGTAGCGATGATATTTTTTTGTCTATTTGTCTAATAATCTCTAAGATCCTTAGATTATTATATTTTGGTCTTAGAATCTGCTCGCTGTTTTGACCTTTTTCCTCATATGATTTCAGCTATCCCAGTATTCATTCTAGAGTGATTAGCACAGGACTAGAAGTAAAATAACCTGCATTCTAGAATGAGCCTGTTTTCTCATATGTGAAACAAAATTAATGCTTATACCATACTTTGCTGTGAGATGGATTAAGAAAAGCTATGTAGAAGTGCACTGAAAGCCATACTTTAAAAATAAAAATAATATTACTAAAAAGAGAAAAATACAAGAAGAAAGAAACATGGAAGACATTCATTGGCTGTGCACTGTGTTCCAGACAGCTAACACGGGTTACTTCACAACTGTGCTGTGAGGTAGGTATTGTTATCCCTGTTTTAGCGATAAGGAAACTGAGGCAGAGAGAGGTTAAATAACTGTTTAATGCTGTAGACTTGTAAGTGTCTGAGTCATGACTCACACCGAGCATTTTGGATTCCAGACTAGGCCTTGTTTTCACTGCGCCAAAGCTGACTCTCAATTGATTTTGTATAATCCATAGGGATCAGTTTACTACAGTCAACCTCAGTATCCGTGAGGGGATTGGTCAGGACCCTCCTGGATATCAAAACCATGATGCTCAAGGGACTTCCCTGGCAGTCAGTGGTTAAGAATCTGGGCTTCCACTGCAGCGGCTCGAGTTTGATCTTTGGTCAGGGAACTAAGATGCTGCATGCCTCAAGGTGTGGCCAAAAATAAACAAACAGATCATGATACTCAATTCCCTTATAAAAAATGGCATGGTATTTACATGTAAGCTATGCACACCTTCTGAATACTTTAAATCATTTCTAGATTACTATGATACCTAATACAATATACATGCTATGCAAAGTGCTGCCAGTGTGGCAAATTCAAGTACTGCTTTTGGAATTTCTGGAATTTTTTCCCAAATATTTTTCATCAGCAGTTGGTTGAATTCTGTGGATGTAGAAACTGGATAATGAAGGGTCAATCGTATTGTGGATTTTCCCATTTACTCCCCATGCTGTCTCTTTCCTAGTCGTCTCTGGTAGCGTCCCCTAGAATCTCAGGGAGGCATGCGTGCTTAATTGCTCAGTCTGACTCTTTGCCACCCTTTGGACTATAGCCTGCTAGGCTCCTCTGTCCACGGGATTTTTCAGGCAAGAATACTGGAGTGAGTTGACATTTTCCCCCTCCAGGAGATCTTCCCAACCCAGGGATGGAAGCGGCACCTCCTATGTTTCATCAGTTGCAGGCAGATACTTTGCTGGCTGAGCCATCAGGGAAGCCTCCTTAAGGAGGCAATGGATTATAATCAAAACTTCTTGGTTTTGGCAGTTCAGTTTACCATATTTCCCATGTTTGTTTTAGATTAAGAAATCTGAACATCATGAAAATACATGCTATCATGGCAACTTACACATGTAACACAAATCTAAACATCATAAAAATGCATGCTATCACAGCAACTTATGCATAGTTTTATATATCTAATGTCAGTCCTTAAAAGGAAGAAATTGCTCTGAGGATGCATCTCACAGGTCAGTTCCAGAAGGTCAGGAGGTGCAAATGAGCTGAGCTGTTGATTCAGTTGAGGCAGTTTTGATGAGCACATGCTTGCATGTGGGTCTATAATGTGGTTCATCTCCATAAAATTCCAAGCTTTATGGGTTTAAAAGCATTAACTCATGTCTTAGGAACATCCCACATAGATTATTATAATTCTTGGTGTGTTGCCTGACCATCTGCTTACCTACAGGAATTACAATCAGATGGAATGGCCCCGTTCAGATCTAGCACAGAAAAGAAATATGACAATACCTGAGTCCTTTTCTGTTTTGTTGAAGCAGCACTATTTTTTTATACTCTGCCCAGCATAATAATAAAAGTATGTTAATTTGTGATTTTTCTTGCTTCAAATTGATCAGAGAAGGAAAACAGTTATAGTTTCCATGCTGTCTGGTTCTGTGAGAATAAATCAGTGATCTCGCGCAGCAAGCCTGTAAGTTAATGATACTTAAATGCTTGCTGCCTTGTATCCTGTCAGATCGTCTCCTCAAGTTCAGTTTGTAGATTTAGCTAAATCACAGGAAAAATTCACTGAGGCTCTGTTGCGTCACCTAGTTATTGTTTGAATGAAAGAGAGGGAAAGTGACCAGATTCCCTTTATTTTTCCTTCTTCCCTGATAATCAAATATTAATTTTTAAATCACCTTGTTAGCTGAATGCTAACTGACAGGAAACACCTAGTGTGGTCCACTAAAAAGGTTGTATGACCTTAACAATGTCATGATTATTAGGTTTCTGTAATAATCATCATGTCAAATATTAATTTCTTAGTTGCCTATGAATAACACAAAAATACCAAATTTCAACATTGCTCATCTCATTTCTCTCTTCATATAACCTCATATGACCATGTGACTCTATCCAGGTATAAAGTCCAGAAGGAGTTCATTACATATAAGAACTGTATATTTTTCCTTCTCTGAAAATATGAGTGTACAGTTATAAAGAATGACTAGAATACAGTACACACAGAAATAGTGTCACTATATAATGACTATGTGGGTTAATGATCTCCTAATTATCTTCTATTTCATGACCACACATTACATCTTAATAAGCCTATGGGGCCACTAGAAGACAAGGCATCCATAGTCAGTCTGGGAAAATAGCTGAACCTCAGAAAAATCCCTCCTTCCTTTCTCTCTTTCTTCCTCCCTCCTCTTCTCCTCTCCCTCCCTCCTTGCTTCCTCTCCCAGCTTCCACACGTGTATTTTATTGCTTCATTCTAAGTGCTGGCACTGCCTTGCTCTGAGGACACACAGATAAGCAATAGACATTGCACTTTCCCTTAGGAAGAGCCCGTTCTAGTGAATGAGATAAACACTAAACATAATTTCACCATGAACTTGGGGATTGCTCTCTTGGCAAGTCCTATGTCTAAAAATTCCTGGATGCTGTGGGGGAAAATATGGAAGTACAACTTTTTATTAGTATTTTTCTTTCTTTTGTTCAATTGAAATACAACTGACATGGAACATTGTAGTTTCAGGTGAGTAATGTAATGATTCGACATTCGTATATATTGCGAAAGGACCACAATAAGTCTAGATAAGAATCATACCACGCACAGTGTTTTCTGAAGTGAGATTATCTCCATTGCTGTTTTGCTGTCAGCAAGAAGCATTTGGCAACTCAACAGGTTAAATCTTTTCTACTCTCCTTTCTGTGTCTTGACCAGTTGCAACAATGGTCTTTTGGTATCTTGAGTGAATTCAGTTTTACAGGAAAATAGTTATTGTTCTAATGCTTTTGCTTAGTCAAAAACCATTATATTCCCTGCTACCCAAAATGACATTAAAAAAATCACTTTTTAGGTTTTTATTCTAGTCATCTTAGACATATTCCTATATTGTCCTGCTTAGGTGCATGTAATTTTCCAAGTGCAGCTAACTAAAGACAGAGGACTGATTTTTATGGAAGCCCAAAGAACTTCGAAGAGTTTTGTGCTTAAAACAATGATGACAGGCGACCAGAGTGGGCTGCAGGGAGAACTGGTGAGGAGAATCATGGTGCTCAGAAAGGGTCTGAAAAAGTAGGGAATGAGTTGAACAAACCTCAGGGCTCAGAGTTATGTGTGATTCTGTTACTCTATAAAGTTTGGCTTTGAAGTATAGCTATAGAATTTATTATCAGTTTGTTTATCTCCCACTCGTTTTGTTTATAGAACTTTCCCCAAAATGTATCTGTGAATACTTATTCCATGGACTGTTAACAAATGTTACATGGAAAAAAGCCAGAAAATACACAAAATTATCCATGGTCAAAAAAGGTTCTTTACTGCCAGACTTCTTAGAAATTTTAAAATCTAAGGCACATTATGAATCACCAAGAGAGGAATCTTAAGCAATATATGTTCAACTTTATTTGATAAGGAACCTCTTTTTTTTTTTTTATAAAACATCTTGTAACTATTGCTTGGAATGAAGTTTGGGAAACAGGCTTAGAATTACTTTCTAAATTAATTTATTCTCTTAAGGATAACAAAGAATGATGAGGAAAATGTTTCATCACATATAAAAAATTAGAGAATAAAATGACTCTGGGATTAAAGTATTCCTATGACAATTCACAAAATGTCATAGGTTAATTCACATGGGCAAAATACTTGAGAATTGACAGTTGCTACAATATTATTTAATTTCACAACAGAATGATGAAAATGAACACCAGTGTAGTTTACGTATATATGTGAGATTTGGCAATAGCAATCTGTTCCTAGGTACTTTAGAGTCAGTTATGTAGAGCTTCCCAGGTGGTTCAGTGTGTAAAGAATCTGCCTGCAATGCAGGAGATGCAGGTTTGATCCCTGGGTTGGGAAGATCCCCTGGAAGGGAACATGGAGAATCCCTTGGAGAGAGGAGTCTGGAGGGCTACATTCCATGGGGTCACAAAGAGTTGGAAATGACTGAAGCAACCAAGCACAGATCCATGTAGAGTTAGAATAATTTTTATTTCATTTCTTTCAGTCTACCGGAGTTGATTTTTCAAGTTTCACCCATTTGATGTAAACATCAATAGTTTGTAGTGTTTCCATCCTTCTTTTGCTAGAAATTAATTTTCTGGTTTAGGATATGGCTTCACTGGAGATGAATAAAAGTGAAATCTAACTGAATGCCGCATGATTTCATAACTCTGTGAAAACATATCGACCGCTTTGAATTGGTCTATGAGGATCTCTTCCTGTTTGTTTCAATATCAGTTTTCTCAATTACTCTAGCTCCTGCGTTCAGTGGGACCTTGTGGTGTCTCTTTGGGATTCTAACACATGCTATAGAACTCAATGCCCAATTCCATTTCCTGATTACTTGATAGAAGTAAAAAGTACAGTTGTGCTTTTTGTTCCTGTGACATCTGAAAAAGAAATTTGCTCTTTTCTGGAATTAGATTGTTCAATCTATCTTTTTTTTTAATTGAAAATCATCCTTTAAGTTATTGGCCATATAGTAAAACACTTTATTTAACAGATAAAATAGAAACATATTTCAGATGGGTGGAACTGCATTTATTTGAAATTTAAAAAAAGAGAGGGAGGTTGAGAACAAGATGGCAGAGCAGCAGGTGGACATGAAGTACATCTCTCTCTACAGATACATCAGGAATACACCTTCAGACACAGAAGTGCATGCAGAACACCAGCTGAGAGTGGATAGGAGTACCTGACCAGTGGAAAAGAATACATAGAACCATGCAAAACCTGGTGTGATGAAGAAAGTAAGGGGAGAAACAGGAGTGTTATTAGGACTGGACCTGCCCTTGGTGGGTGGGGGAACTGAAGCAGGGGTCCCATCCCCTCATCGGGACAGTTGTCTGAATCAGAGTTGAAACCTTTAAGGTTGAGAGCAAAACAGCTGATCTGTGGCAGCCTAAATGAAATGAGACTCATACAGTCCTGGCCACAGCCATACATAGCCTGGACAGGAACGCTGGTCCCCTGGAAGGCACAATGGTTGGGAGCTGGAGTTTAGGGAGCAATCCCAGGGTGAGGGCTGCTGTTGACTGCAGAGAGACAGATTGAGGGGATGTGAGGGAGGAGATCATGCTGGGAAATGCCGGTGGAGGAAAACCAGGCAGCTATGGAAGCAAGGCAATATTGCTGAGTCACATGTAGGGGATGGAGCCATCACCATAGTCTTCTCTCCCCACACGCCAGCATCAGCAGCTGAACAATAGAGAGGCTGCCCCATCAAACACATGATGCCCTGAACTAGTAGGACCCCACCCAGGGTGTTCCTTTAAGTGACTGATGTGCCGAACTAAGAGTAGGACCCCAGCCAGGGGGGCCCCTCTATGTGCCTGATGCACTGAACAACAGAGAAGGATCCCAGGCCTGGGAGCCTCTTGGTGCCTGAACGGGCAGAGCTACAGAGAAAGACTGGCCAAAAAGGCCGTCTAATCGCCGGCTACAAGAGGCCTGAGAAAAGACTCTGATAGGGCCGTGACTCCTGCAGGAGGCAGTCTGTGTCCCGGCACACTTGGCACCACCATGGTCCCTGCAAGCCAACCAGCTGCGCCACGTTCATGCTCAACTCTCAGTGGGGCAGAGCTGCCACAGCAAAAAAATTCTTGCCTCCATGCATGCAGGGTCACTTTGATCGTATCCAACTCTTTGCAACCCTGTGGACTGTGGCCTGCCAGGCTTCTCTGTCAGGGAGGGGGTTTCTCCAGGGAAGAATATTGGAGTGTATTGGCCAATACTGGTTGCCATGCCCTTCTAGAGCACTTTATTTCCTGCTGCACTAGCCGACAACCCCCTGAGTACCTGGTGCTGCCAGAATCCCTGCAACCCAAGCAGCTGCACCACCTCCACACCTGGCCTTCACAGGGGCAAACCCAAGTCCTCCAGGGCAGCCTCCGAAGCAAACCCCAGTGGACGACCCACATGTAGAGGTGGAAACAAAACCACAATTGAAACCCAATTACAAGCACTGAAATTGAAGCTGTGATGAAAAATCTCCACAAAAAATGAAAGCTCAGGACCAGATGGCTTCACAGGAGAATTCTATCAAATATTTAGAGAAGAACTAATGCTTGTCCTTCTAAAACTCTTTCAAAAAGTTGCGGAGGAAAGAACACTTCAAACTCATTCTATGAGGCCACCATCACTCTGATACCAAAACCAGACAAAGACAACACAAAAAAAGAAAGTTACAGGCCAATATCACTGATGAACATAGATGCAAAAAATCCTCAATGAAATTTTAGGAAACAGAATTCAGCAACACATCAAAAAGCTCATGCATCATAATCAAGATGGGTTTATCCCAGGGATGAAAGGATTCTTCAATATGAGGAAATCAATCAATGTAATATACCATATTAACAAATTAAAAGATAAAAACCATATGATAATCTCAATAGATACAGAAAAATCCTTTGGAAAAATTCAGCATCTATTTATGATTAAAGCTCTTCAAAATGTAGGAATAGAAGGAAACTACCTCAACATAGTAAAGGCCATATATAATAAGCCTACAGCAAACATTATTCTCAATGGTGAAAACCTAAAAATACTCCTCCTAAGTTCAAGAACAAGACAAGGGTGTCCACTTTCACCACTATTATTCAACATAGTTCTGGAAGTCCTAGCTATAGCAACCAGAGAAGAAAAAGAAATAAAAGCAATCTAGACTAGAAAAGAAGTAAAGCTCTCACTGCTTGTGGATGATTGATACCGTACATGGAAAACCCTAAAGATAGTATCAGAAAATTACTAGAGCTAATCAGTGAATTTAGCAAAGTTGCAGGGTACAAAATCAATACACAGAAATCACTTGCATTTCTATATACTAACAATGAAAAATCAAAAAGAAATTAAGGAATCAATCCCATTCACCATTGCACTAAAAAGAATTAAATATCTAGGAATAAACTTACCTACGGAGACAAAAGAACTGTACACAGAAAATTATAAGACACTGATGAAAGAAATCAAAGATGACATAAACAGATGGAGAGATATTCCATGTTCCTGGGTAGGAAGAATCAATATTGTAAAAATGGCTATACTACCAAACTCAATCTACAGATTCAATGTGATCCCTATTAAATTACCAATGGTATTTCTCACAGAACTAGAACAAAAAATTTCATAATTCATATGTAAACACAAAAGACCCCAAATAGCCAAAGTAGTCTTGAGAAAGAAAGAACTGGAGGAATCAGCCTTCCTGACTTCAGATTATACTACAAAGCTCCAGTCATCAAGTGCTGGCACAAAAACAGAAATATAGACCAATGGAACAAGATAGAAAGCCCAGAAATAAACCTATGCACCTATGGAAACCTTATTTTTGACAAATGAGGCAAGAATATACACTGGGGTAAATATAGCCTCTTCAATAAATGGTGCTGGGAAAACTGGACAGCAACATGTAAAAGAATGAAATTAGAACACTTCCTAACACCATACACAAAGATAAACTTAAAATGGATTAAAGACCCAAATGTAAGACCAGAAACCATAAAACTCTTAGAGGAAAACAGAGGCAGAACACTCGATGAATAAATCAAAGCAAGATCCTCTATGACCCACCTCCTAGAGTAATGGAGATAAAAACAAAAGTAAACAAGTGGGACCTGGTTAGACTTAAAAGCTTTTGCACAGCAAAGGAAACTCTAAGCAAGGTGAAAAGACAACCCTCAGAATGGGAGAAAATAATAGTCAAAGAAATAACTGATAAAGGATTTATTTCCAGAATAATACAAGCAGCTTATACAACTCAAGACCAGAAAAACAAACAACCCAATCAAAAAGTGGGTAATAGACCTAAACAGACATTTCTCCAAAGAAGACAAACCCAGGAAAAGATGCTCAACATCGCTCATTATTAGAGAAATGCAAATCAAAACTACAATGGGATATCACCTCACACTGGTCAGAATGCCCATCATCACAAAGTTTACAAACAATAAATGCTGGAGAAGATGTGGAGAAAAGGGAATGCTCTTGCATTGTTGGTGGGAGTGGACACAGCCACTATGGACGACAGTATGAAAATTCCCTTAAAAACTAAGAATAGGACCACCATATGACCCAGCGATCCCACTCCATTGTTCACTGCAGCACTGTTTACAGTAGCTAGAACATGGAAGCAACCCGGATGTCCATCAACAGAAGAATTGATAAAGAAGTTGTGGTATATATACACAGAGGAATATTACCCAACCACAAAATATTACCCAACCACATTTGAGTCTGTTCCAATGAGGTGGATGAACCGATTATAGAGAGTTAAGTAAATATGAAAAAGAAAGATAAATATAGTATTCTAATGCATATATCAAAGAAGGCAATGGCAACCCATTCCTGTACTCTTGCCTGGAAAATCCCATGGACGAAGGAGCCTGGTGGGCTGCAGTCCATGGGGTTGCTAAGAGTCGGACACGACTGAGCGACTTCACTTCCACTTTTCACTTTCATGCATTGGAGAAGGAAATGGCAGTCCACTCCAGTGTTCTTGCCTGGAGAGTCCCAGGGACGGGGGAGCCTGGTGGGCTGCCGTCTATGGGGTCACACAGAGTCGGACACGACTGAAGTGACTTAGCAGCAGCAGCAGCAGCAGCAATGCATATATACAGAATCTAGAAATATGGTACTGAAGAATTCGTTTACAGAGAAACAATGGAAAAACAGACATAGAGAATAGACTTATGGACATGAGGAGAGGGGAGGAGAGGATGAGATGTATGGAAAGAGTAACATGGAAACTTAGTCTAACATATGTAAAATAGATAGCCAATGGGAATTTTCTGTATGGCTCAGGAAACTCAAACAGGGGTCTATATCAACCTAGAGTGGTGGGATGGAGAAGGAGATGGGTGGGAGGTTCAAAAGAGAGGGGATATATGTATACCTATGACTGATTCATGTTGAGGTTTGACAGAAAAGAGCAAAATTCTGTAAAGCAAGTATCCTTCAATAAAAAATAAATAAAATTTAAAAAGTCAGGGAGTGTTCCCAGCTCATACTCTAGAGTGAAGGTTGGATATTTCTGAGGTGGTAAAATTGAGGGTAATGGGTTTTGATTTAGATATCTCAATTTAAAAGTATACCACATGTGTTCAAATAGAAATCTTTAAAAAAAAATTAAAATGCCCTCCATTGCTGCCCTGCAAATAAATTCATCAGCACCATCTTTCTAGATTCCATATTTATATGTTTGTATACAATATTTACCTTCTTCTTTCTGACTTACTTCACCCTATATAATAGGCTCTAGATTCATCCAGTTCATTAGAACTGACTCAAATGCACTCCTTTTTATGGCTGAGTAATATTCTACTGTATATATGTGCCACAGCTTCTGTAAAGCTATTATCCTTCAGATTAAAAAAAAATAATTAAAATGCCCTAAAATCTTGGTCCTAAAGTGCTCCAGAATAGTAAGTTGTTTAAAAGCATTTGCAAATAATGCAGCATTGTCTCAACATTAAATAATAATGGAAGCCAAGTGGATTTTATGATTACCTTTGTTCTAGGATGTCCTTCGGAGAAGGCAGTGGCACCCTACTCCAATACTCTTGCCTGGAAAATCAAATGAACGAAGGAGGCTGGAAAGCTGCAGTCCATGGGGTCGCTGAGGGTCAGACATGACTGAGCAACTTCACTTTCATGCATTGGAGAAGGAAATGGCAGCCCACTCTAGTATTCTTGCCTGGAGAATACCAGGGACGGGGGAGCCTCGTGGGCTGCCATCTATGAGGTCACACAGAGTCGGACACGACTGAAGTGACCTAGCAGCAGCAGGATGTCTTTAGATATGATAATCTGATTGTTAATCCATGCTTTCTCCTTGTCAGATTGGATTTCACAGTTAGTTCAAAAGTGGGATTTCATCTTTAATTATTTATTTAAAAAATTGTCTATTATTTATTAACTGAGCTATCCTGATAGATCAGTTGGTAAAGAAACCACCTGCAATGCAGGAGACCCTGGTTCAATTCCTGGGTTGGGAAGATCCCCTGGAGAAGGGATAGGCTACCACTCCAGTATTACTGGGCTTCACTGTGGCCCACCTAGTAAAGAATCTGCCTGCAATGCAGGAGACCTGGTTTTGATCCCTGGGTTAGGAAGATCCCCTGGAGAAAGGAAAGGTACCCACTCCAGTATTCTGGCCTGGAGAATTCCATGGAATGTATAGTCCATGGGTTGCAAAAAGTCGGACACGACTGAGTGACTTTCACATACACATTATTAGAGTATAATTATGATTATAATATACTGAATTTTAGGGNCCTGCAATGCAGGAGACCCTGGTTCAATTCCTGGGTTGGGAAGATCCCCTGGAGAAGGGATAGGCTACCACTCCAGTATTACTGGGCTTCACTGTGGCCCACCTAGTAAAGAATCTGCCTGCAATGCAGGAGACCTGGTTTTGATCCCTGGGTTAGGAAGATCCCCTGGAGAAAGGAAAGGTACCCACTCCAGTATTCTGGCCTGGAGAATTCCATGGAATGTATAGTCCATGGGTTGCAAAAAGTCGGACACGACTGAGTGACTTTCACATACACATTATTAGAGTATAATTATGATTATAATATACTGAATTTTAGGATGTAAAGAAAGTCAGGCATTTATTCAACAATGATTGATCATTATATGTCTTACATACCATAGTCTATGCATGGATCTTCATGCTGTCCAGAGACTTAGTATAATTCACTGCAAAAAAAAAAAAAGGAAAAATCAACAATAATTCAAAAACTTGTCAAAATTCGTGTATCAAGTTCTTAAAAACAAAACAGTTTGGACTTACTCAAGAGGATAAATAATCCAAACTTAAAATGGGGTCATACATGGCCTTGGACCTGTAAAGTGTGAGAACCAACTTGCAAGAGTTGATTGTCCTCATCTCTTTCCAGCTCCTAGTTTAGTAATGTCAACTTGAAATGGGCCATGATAGATATAATTACACCATACAAACTGGCAAGTTGTACAAATTGGAGCCTTTGTCCCCAGAAAACTAGTTTTGAGACATATACCTGTACACCACTGAATGTATGTNTGTAAGAAGGTTCCCTTTTCTCCATGCCCTCTCCAGCGTTTATTGCTTGTAGACTTTTGCATCACAGCCATTCTGACTGGTGTGAAGTGGTACCTCATTGTGGTCTTGATTTGCATTTCTCTAATGATGAGTGATGTTGAGCATCTTTTCATGTGTTTGTTAGCCATCTGTATGTCTTCTTTGGAGAAATATCTATTTAGTTTTTTG
The DNA here is from genome assembly GCA_006410875.1 of Neotragus pygmaeus. Classification (NCBI taxonomy): domain Eukaryota; kingdom Metazoa; phylum Chordata; class Mammalia; order Artiodactyla; family Bovidae; genus Neotragus; species Neotragus pygmaeus. Next base: position 181,753 of record SJYV01032604.1, read on the forward strand.
GCCCATTTTTTGATTGGGTCGTTTATTTTTCTGGAGTTGAGCTGCATAAGTTGCTTGTCTATTTTTGAGATTAGTTGTTTGTCAGTTGCTTCATTTGCTATTGTTTTCTCCCATTCCGAAGGCTGTCTTTTCACCTTGCTTATAGTTTCCTTTGTCGTGCAGAAGCTTTTAATTTTAATTAGATCCCATTCTCCAGTTTTTGAGCAGAATGTGTTAGGAAAGCATAGTCTGTGGATTCTGCCCCATCTTTTGTTCAAATAGTATTTCAGTTAGATACCCCTGCACTTGACCTCAGTGAGCTTTGCTTTACTCTTTCATGAAGTGGGTAAAACAATGCCAACTTACAGAGTTGTTTCAAGGATTAAATGAGAATGACTGTAATAGCTAATATTCATAAAGGAATTTCTGCATGCTAAAAACAGTGAGGGAGGAAAACCGTTTCCTCTGTCCTCTTAGGTTCTGTGTCTGGGGACCTGTGAATGTAACTGAGAAAGACAGATTAACAAGAAAGAAGGAATACACATTTATTAATATTTTACATGCACAGGAATTCACAGGAAAGAAGTGAAACTCAAAGGAGGGGTTAGACTTGGGAGATTATGTAACATTTTGACAAACAAAAGAGGGTTTGGATTTCAAGGGACTATAAATTGTGGGGAAGTAACTAGGAAATATATGGGGGAACTAGTGGAAGACACAGGTTATTTTAGTAAAGTTTGTTTATGCAGAGTCATCTTGGTTTTGACTCTCATAATAAAGGTCACTTTCCTCATTTTGGAATAGGAGTGTGGGGAGAACTTAAGCTACCTTCACAAACGGACATTTATGCCTGCATGCAGGCAAGCAAGGGGAAGGCAGAGAAGTCTTCCTTTTTCTGTTGAGTCTTAATTTCCTTTAGCTTAAAGTAAACTTTATGCCAAATTGGCATATTTGTGGATGATATATCCTGATTCCTTTCAGTACTGTGCAGAGAGCTCTATGCAGATCAAGTATCCTTGGAAAAGGTGTGGCATTAATTAGGGCAGAAAAATATGAATGTCCCTTCCTATGTCATTACCAATAGGATCTGCTAAGAGTGACTTTTGATTAGAACATAATAGTCTAAAGGACACATCCTAATGTACTTTGCCATTTCCCTATTGTTGAAGAGCATTCAGATGGTTTCCACTCTTTGTTTTGCTATTAAACACTGCAGTGAATATCACTGTGCCTGGATTTGTATCTGCATTTTGGAATTTTCACCCTTAGTATGAGGCCCCCAAATAAAATCAATGCCTCAAAGGATTCTAACATTTTGAAGCCAATTTGCTTTCCAGATTGATTGCCCTATTTATTGATCTCATTCCATCCTTGCTATTGCAATTTAATCTTTTTCTAGTTGATAGGTGCAGAATGGTACTTTGTTTCAACTGAAGTTTTTAGCATTACTAATGAATTGAGCAATAAAAATTTACTGAAAACCTGTGTTTTCTCTGTTGAGAACTGTTTATTTATGTCTTTTTCCTATGTATCTGTTGCTTTGGTGTTTTCCTTGTTGATCCCAGGACTTCTTCATATGTTAAGATTATTAACTCTTTTTTCATTATCTGTTACAAAAAAAAAAAATCACACCATGCTGTTTGACTTTAATTCAGTTTGTGCTAAATGTGATGATTGAGAAAATTTAAAGTTTAATGAAGTAAAATCTATCAGTCTGTGTCTATTGTAACTTATTCCCTTGTTTTTATGATCTAAAAGTCTTTACCTTCCAGAGATCAGAAAAAAAATTGTTAAAGTGTATTCTTCTAAGTTTATTTTTGGTTTAAGTTTTTTCCATTTAATTTTTTGGTCAATCTAGAATTTGTTTTGATGTGTGGTGTAAGGGGAAGATCAGAGTATTCTTTGGTCTGTACCATAAGACTGGGCCCACAGAACTTGGGTCCCATTAAAAATAAATGAACAAGACATCTGAAACAAGACACGCAAAGCCAAGTAACCAATTAATGGATTTTTTTCTTGGAAAAAAAAAAAAAACAAAAAACTGTCTTTTCAAGAGAAAGAAACTTAGAAAAATTTTTGTAACCCTAGGTTTAAGATTTAAAAACACAAGAAAGTCTCTTTTTAAAAAAATCTTAATTATTGAAGGCATACAAAATATTGTGCTATGTTGCTTCACTCATGCTGAGTTTTTGCGACCCTGTGGACTAAAGCCTGACACAGGCTCTTCTGTCCATTGGATTCTCCAGCCAAGAATACTGGGGTGGGTTGCTATTTCCTTCTCCAATAAAACATTACTTTTACTTTATTCTAGAAAATCCACTTGAACAAACTCAGGGAGATAGTGAAGGACAGGGGAGTCTGGCATGCGGCCGCCCATGGGGTCACAAAGAGTCGGATATGACTTAGTGAATGAACAACAAAGAACATCTGTATCTTGGTATGTAAACACTCTGAAACTTATATCTCTATCTATATCACTTATATCTATATCTAGTCTTTATTATCCACAGACATGCATACATTCCTCGTTTGGCCACTACTCACTTTCTAAGGACTTGCTGGATTAATTCTCTACTGCCACACTGTAAGTTTGGACCTCAAGAGGGTTTCCTGATTGAGATTGAAGCATATACATAAATAAATCCCCAGCCAATGCTTGATTTGAATAGATATATGGGAGTTGGGGATGGAATTGACCAGATGCTGAACCATATGATAAACACAGAGGGTCATGGTGTGGTATAAAAACTGGGCATTTATATGGTACAGCTGGCTGTGCATAATCTTCTACTAATTTATAAGGCAGGAGCATCTGGTCTCTAGCTGCTGCTCTTTCCAATTTTCTAACGGCCTTCTCCTTGAGTCTCTTGTTTAATCGAGCAGCTCCCCCCCGCCCAACCAGCAAGCTGCGGGAAGGAAGGGGGGGCGGTCACACCAGAGAAAAACAACATGGTCCTGAATCTGCCTTTTAGAGAAGAAAGCCAGAAATAACTCCAGGAAGATTCTTGGTCTCATTCTAAATAAGACTTCTTTCTTGGCTGGTAGCATTTTGAACACGGTCTTTTACATGGAGCATCTTGTTTGCAATCATTGGGCAGGGTCTTCCTCTATAAGGAAAACTTTCTCTTTGTCCCTTAACCCATTAGAGGAGAATTTAGGTCAAATGAAAGCCTCATATTGCTTTCAACCAGAATTAGTATTAGTTTCTGTTTAATTTGAATTGACTAGCATTACTGGGGACCCTGCAGGCAAAATTGGGAAGCAGGATCTATGACTCACTCCTCACCCTACCCCTTCCCTCAAAACATACCTTTGAGGGAATCTGCCTCCCTACTCACTGTTCTTTCCTCTGTTATCATTTTTTCTTCCTACCTTCTGGCAGGACGAGGTGGGGTTATGGAGATGGCATACACTTTATTACCTACTAGACTAGGATCAGCATTCTACTCCCTATCTACCTAAACCCACTCATGTATTAGGCGATGAAGGTTTAGAATATTTTTATTTTAAAAGGGACTTCTATCATTGATTTCAAAACATTCAAAGAAATGGGCATCTTCATGATGAAATTTTGTTTCCTGAGATGCATGGATCATATAGTTTAAAGAAAAGAAGCTCTTTAACTTAAAATAATGCTATTTGGGAAGAAACCCACTGGTCTAGGCTTTAAAAGAACTTTAGTCCTTATTTTGCCACTCATAGCTTTGTGATGTTGGTCGTGTCACTTAGCTTCTCTGAGTCTCTGTTTCCAGAATGTTATGGTGGGGGTAATAAGACCATCAACTCATTTTACAAGAATATCTTTTAAGATGTAAGACATTAGGCAAATATAAGTGACCATGATTAGATCCATGGACATGTATAGTATTAGAGCTATACATAATTTATTTAACTGTGTCCTTGACAATTCCTTCTCAACCCCTCCTTCAGCTTTAACCATTTCTTCTGGGGCTGTGTGCTGTCCTTGATGGCCTGTGAGCCTCCCACCATGCCCTGATCCAACCTAACACTACCTTCACTGCTGGCACTCTGAGTTTTTATGTAGTGAACATTTTTAACTCCTCTGATCTTAAGAATCACTTGGGATGCTCTCCTGGTGATTCTGAGTCAGAAGGTTTGCAGAGGAGTCTGCTGATTTGTATATTTAACCAAAGTCCCAGGTGATTTTATGATCACTTGAGTCTGAGATACATGAATTCAATAAATATGAAAGTAGAAAGATGTCCTCAAGATCATTTAAGCCAGTGGTACTCAAAGAATTTCTTTCCAACCGGGAGCATCAGTATCATCAGGGATTTGTTGAAAATGTCAATTATCGACCTTCTGTTGAGTAGACACTCTGGAGGGGAACCCACTGACTTGCATTGTAACAAGCCCTCCATAGATTCTCACATAGGCTAAAGTTCCAGACCACCGGCTTAGACTAGCCCTTTCCTGTTGTCCTCGATTTTACAGATGAGAAATGTTGATACTCACTTCTCTCACGTTGGGACTTTGAGTGTTGATGGAAGGACAGTACCACAATCCCTAGATGATTGTGAACAGGGTGGGATGACAGAAGGTAGGGAGCCACTGAGGATGGGGCATCAGTGAGTGTGGTCCTTAATTCTCTCTCTCTCTACCTCCAGAGTGAGGTCTTGCCTGTGCAAATAAGGAATCATGTTTACCAAGGAGATTGCTGAAAGACACAAGCTTCTGGAGACCCATGACCCTGTGGTAGTGTTACCAGTGACTCCCCACCTAAGAAATCCCCTGAGAACCCAGAAACCAAGGAGCCCCAGTTCCCTCCAGAGAAAGACATGCTTCACCCTTGGAGAAGTTTCAGCTCTGCTTTCGGTGGTTAGTCTCTGCTCATTCTCAGGGTGGTTGATGAGCGAATTCTAATTGTGCTGCCTAAGAGTCATCTGGAATTGTAATCTATGGGTGGACACTAATGCGGTTAGATCACACATCTTCTTACATCACAGTGGTGAGGAAGAGTGAGTGTTCAGCAGCTAGTTCACACATCCTTGGTAAGTGCAAAACCAGTGTTCTGAACTTTAGTCACTGAATACAATTTTCACAGTGTTTTCAATATTCAAGGACAATATGTTCTATTGTTTAATACTTTTTATTTACTGAACTTTAGAAACTCTTTAAAAATAATTTTAAATTTATGAAGATAGTACAGAGATTTCCCATATACCTACACCTAATTTCCCTTATCATTATCTGATGTTGGTAATATATACTTGTCATAATGAATGACCCAATCATGATACCTTATTATTAATTAAAGTCCATGCTTTCTTCAGAAACCCTTAATTTTAACTTAATGTCCTTTTTTTCTGTTTCTTGATCCCATTTAGGATATCACATTAAATTTAGTTGTCATATTATATTTGAGTTTTAACCTAGACCTATTGAACAGTGAACTGAAGCAAAATGATGATACTCTGTGTCATGTTATTGCCGTGGGTGTTAAAGCTCTTTGTCTCTGACCCAGGAGTCTCATGTCTGCTGTCAGCATTGAGAAAATATTGACAGGCTAATTTGTTAGCTTCTAAGTGGAGTAAACTATCAGATCTCTTACAGTTTTTGAAAACTTTGTGTTGTACAATTGAGATATTCAAAAGAATATGGAATATATTAAATTTATAGATATTGAGAATAATTCACTTAAGTTGTAAAAGCCCTCTTAAAAGTGATTGTTTAAAGGTTGCCAGATTTATAAACAGAGTAATAAGGTTTACAAGTTGAACTGAGAAACAAAGAATAATAAAGGATTTGAATTTGTCATTCTCATAAATCAAGTATTAATTGAAAACAATCCCAATATCCTCTGAATATTTTTTTTCTGGCAAAAAAAACCATTGCTAAGGATGTCATAATACTCATGTTTTATATCATAAAACTCATGTGTGGGCTTAGTCACTCAGTCATGTCCAACTCTGAGGCCCCATGGACTGTAGCCTGCTAGGCTTCCCTGTCCATGAAAATTTCCAGGCAAGAATACTGGGGTGGATTGCCATTTTCTACTCTAGGGAATCTTTTGGACCCAGGGATAGAACCAGTGTCTTCTGCATCTCTTGCATTGACAGGCAGATTCTTTACCACTAATGCCACCTGGGAAGCTCCATAGAACTCATACAAATAATCCCAAGCTTGATCTTGGGTTTCTGTCCTATGAGAACCCATCCTAGAAATGAATTTATGCCATGAACTCTTACCTCAACCCTATTTTGAGAACACTCTCTAAAATTCCTCCTCATCAAAGTGGGCATGCCCCTTCCTTTCCCATTCCCAATGTCTCTCCCTCCATCCTTTTAAAGAAAATCTGGGATGGGACCTCTGGGCTTGACCACTATCCAAGGGGAACAAACAATGACTAGGAAATGACGCTCAGTTGGAAGAAGAAACAATTACTCTAGGAGAGCTCTCTGCTTAGAGCTGCCAATAAGCTGTTCTCTGCTTATCTCCATCACTGCAGTTGTCAAGAGTGGCTTGCTCTCTCATGCTAACTTATGGAGAAGGCTAAGCAGCAGCTTGTACAAAATGATAAGAAAAGCTCCCGCTCCTCATCACTTCTCCCATGATCTCAGTGGTTCTACTCTTTTTCCATTAAATTCTCTGACAAACATGCATTGAACATCTGCTGTGCATTGGTTGTGTTCTAGAGAATGAAGAGACAGCTATGGGAACAAAACCAAGCCACACAAACTGACAGCCCCAGTGGAGGAGGGAAAGACAAACACTTAACAAGATAAATAAGTAAACTGCAGTGCATCAGGTGGTTTAAGTGCTGCAGGGGGAAATGAGGAGTAGAGAGAATTGTAATGGGTAGTTTGCAACTTCAGATTAAATGATGAGGGAAACCTGAGTGGTAAGGCAACCTTCCAGTAAATACTTGCTAGAGGTGAGGGCATGAGCCTATGGATTTCCAGCACAGCTCTCCAGGAAGCAGCTGGTGCAGAGGCCTTGGGGCAAGAGCATTTTCATTCGAGGGCCAAGCAGCAGAGTCAGTGTACTGGAGCAGAATGAGAATAGCTGAAATCAGGAAATGAGGTCTGAGAGATTACGAGCTAAGGAGTTAGATCATCCAGGGTCTTGGGGACCATGAGAAGAACTTTTTTTTTTTTTTTATATAGCCTTTATGAGATGGGGAGACACTGGAGGATTAGGAGCAGAAGAGTGACATGATCTCATTTACGTTCAGAAGATCGCCTGGCTACCCTGCTGAGACCAGACAAGAGCGAGGCAAGAGCAGAGGAAGACTAGCCAGGTGGCTCTAGAAATCATCCAGATGAGAAAGGCTGTTGGGAATAAGGTAGTTGTGAGAAATGTTGTATTTTGGAGTTTGGATCCAAGAGAATCTACTGACAGATCGGATATGGGAAGTGACTGAAATGGGGGAAACAAAGATGGCCCCAGAGTTTTTGGCCTGAGAACCTGTAAGTGTGGAATTGCCATTTGATCGTAGGGCAAGATCAGTGATGAGCTTCCCTAGTGGCTCAGATGATAAACAATCTACCTCCAATGCAGGAGACTGGGATTCAATCCTGGGTTGGAAATATCCCCTGGAGAAGGAAATGGCAACCCACTCCAATATTCTTGCCTGGAGAATTCCATGGACAGGGGAGTCCGGCGGGCTACAGTGCATGGATTTTCAAAGAGTTGGACATGACTGAGCAACTAACACTTTCACTTTTCTTTTTCAAGATCAATGAATGCCTCAAGTCCTGCTCAACTCTGTTTGCTCCGTTCTGGCTGGAACTTAGTGTGGGTCTAACAAGTCTAATTAGGATTTCATCTGACAGGCTTCACAAGTCTATCCTTCAAAAACCCAAATAATAGATATTTCAAGATGCAAAGCAAAAAAAAATTGAAAGATTTATTGAAAGGGATATATGTGTGTAAATAGTTGACTTATTTTGCTATAAGTACAAACTAACATAACTTGGTAAAGTAACTATACTCCAATAAAAATTAATTTAAAACATAGGTTTATTCAGCCCTGAAGTCTACAGGCTCTACAGTGGGATTGTTGGCGATCTCTGGGAGGGCTCGTGCCCGGGGCAGCTCCCAGGACTGCTGCTGCTGGTGCTGCTGCCCCTGAGGTGAGTCGCTGCTGACCCATGTCTCCACAGGAGACCCTCCAACATAACAGGCACTGGTTAAGTATGCTGAGCCCACTGATTGCTCCTCCCAGTCAACAGCCAGCAGCGCAGCATCAGGATTCTTCTGGAAGCTTGAGTGCTCAATGTAAAGAAGACATGAGTGTGGAAGAGGACAAGGAAGTGCTGAGTCTGTTGAATGACGCGTATCTGAACTGTTACTTTGATCCCCAGACTGGGAAATGCTATGAGTTGGTGTAATGCCTCCTTCCAGGGCGAAGAATGGCCACTCCAGGTGGAGGAGGAGAGCAGTTCTGACTCTGCTAAGTTGGCATCACAATGAGTATCTTGGACAGGCCCATGGAATTAAAAGGAGGGTGGCTCAGTGGTAAAGAATCCACCTGCCAGTGCAGAAGACACGAGAGGTGTGGATTCAATCAGGTAGATCCTCCTGGAGCAGGAAATGGCAACTCACTCCAGTATTCTTGCCTGGAAAATTCCATGGACAGAGGAGCCTGGAGGGCTACACTCCAGGGGGTCACAAAGAGTCAGACAGGATTGAGCAACTGAGCACTGAGCACAAGAAATGAAGTTAGTTTGTACATAATGTTCAGTGTTAAGACTACCTACATTCTTTTTGTGTATGGATGTGTTTTTTTTTAACTGTGAAGGAATTAATACAGAGACAAGATTATAAAAAAGTTTATTGATTGAAATAATGTGACAATATATTCCTAATACAATGAAGAATATGACATATCTTTGTTATAAGGTATTTTATAGTTGGTTAAGAATGCCCAAGCCATATGCCTAAGCACGAAAGCAAAAATGAAGTATAGCAAACACAAAACAAAACTTGATTCTACCTAATAACTTTATGAGGCAACCATAACTTTTTAAAGCCAGACGTGAGGACTATTGAACTTCAAAAACTTAAATGCTGTTGGTCATGTATAATCCTTACTCCCAACCCATCCCATTGCTGTTAGTTGCCCCTCAAAAGGACAGTAAGCCCCCCCAAAAAGCGTAATTCAAAAACACAGATTAAAGTAACTTTAGTTTTGAGATGTATGCTCAAATTCACTTTTTATAACTTTATAGAAAAGCAGTAAGGCTAATTCTCTAGCTCTTTCTCTCTTTCTATCTCCCTCCTTGCATTTCTGAATACTTTTTAATATTTATTATTGTTTAGGTGGCTCAGTGGTAAAGACTCTGCCCGCCAATGCAGGAGACTCAGGAGACACAGGTTCAATCCCTGGGTCAGGAATATCCCCTGGAGTAGGAAATGGCAACCCAATCCAGTATTTTTGCCTGGAAAATTCCATGGAGAGAGGAGCCTGGAGGGCTACAGTCCAGCGAGGTTGCAAAGAGTCGGACACAAATGAATAACTGAGCATGCATGCTTACGTGTAACTGTGTAAAACCAGAAACTCTATACTTTTGTCACATTTTGAACAATGTTTATGAGAAATTGTATGAAGGTTCTCCAATTCATATTGTTTCACAAGAAAGACAACCTTAAACACATATGCAAGGCTGAGCCCAAAGTGAGGAAGGCCACTTGAGCCCAAGGTCATAGACCTTTACTCACTGGGACATGGAGCTGTTAGAAGATTGTTGGGGGCCTTTAATGGCCCTACAATCTCTATCAGCACCAGCTCCTTTTCCCAATAAACCCACCACCCATGCTATCTATGCTTTCAGCTGCAAGCCAACTTCTCTACTGGCCTTCAACCATCCCCCATGTCCCCAGTCAAACTTGTCATTCAAATGATCCTTGTATGCAGAGATAATGAAGATCCCACTGGCAAGAGACCCTTCACTGGAAGGGCTGGGTAATAAGTGTGGTATAATTTAGAGTTAGGCATTATTGTTTAAGTTGTTGCTGAAAATTATTATACCTGATTTTGAGAATAAGGATATAGTCTTCTCAGGCAGTATTAAAAATAAAAACAAAAACAGAAAAAAAAAAAATTAATGTGCTGCTGCTGCTGCTGCTAAGTCACTTCAGTTGTGTCTGACTCCTAGCGACCATGGCCTACAGCCTACCCGGCCACTGGGATTTTCCAGGCAAGAATACTGGAGTGGGTTGCCATTGCCTTCTCCGAATATTAATGTGAGTATGTGCTAAATGAGGGAAGTTGTATTGAGTAGGTGTTCTTTGGTGTTTAGATGTTATTGTTGATAAACTATTTAGATATTAATCCAGTGATTGTGAGAAGCTTTTTAAAAATACCATTCTTATTTACATAGGGTATAACTTAAAATAAAATATTGGTTCATTAAGTAGGAATTTTATATAATGGAAAATGAATGTCTTTGAAGTATATTCATATAAAATAGAAACATGGGAAAATACCTTCACATAAAAATTCCACTTATGTGAAAGTTGAATTACCTATGTCACCTTAACTGTCAGTAGAGACTGAAAAAGAATTATATCTGGATCACTTGGTTGTAAAACTATTTTTAAAGATTTATTCAACTCAGCCATTAAAAAGAATAAATTTGAATCAGTTCTAATGAGATGGATGAAACTGAAGCCTATTATACAGAGTGAAGTAAGCCAGAAAGAAAAACACCAATACAGTATACTGACACATATATATGGAATTTAGTAAGATAGTAATGATGACCCTGTATGTGAGACAACAAAAGAGACACAGACATATAGAACAGACTTTTGGCCTCTGAGGGAAAGGGAGAGGGTGGGATGGTTTGGGAGAATGGCACTGAAGCATGTATACTATCATGTAAGAAACGAGGCGCCGGTCTATGTTCGATGCAGGATGCAGGATGCTTGGGGCTGGTGCACAGGGATGATCCAGAGAGACGTGGTGGGGTGGGAGGTGGGAGGGGGATTCAGGATTGGGAGCTCGTGTACATCTGTGGTGGATTCATGTAAAGTAAAATAAAGTTTAAAAAAATAAAATTAAAAAGAATATTTAAAAAAATGCCTATACCTCTTTGGTTCTTTAGTTTTTATTTAGCAGACTTGGAGGAATGGAGATTATGTTAGAGATGTTAGAGACAGAAGCAAAGTTCTGTATTTCAGAGAGTCCCTTTTTTTCTAACTCTTTAAATTCTGATGATTTAGGGGGTGGGGTGGGGAGAGGTATTGCTTAAATTTAATTTACAAATAAAATATAAAAGAAGAAAGAACTATTAAATAAAGTCCTTGAAGTATAATGGTGAACACTGTGTTAAGAAAATATAAAAACTAACATTGTAACATTGTAAATCACCTATACTTCAATTAAAAAAAAAAAGAAAATATAAGAATGGCTTTCAATAAGATTCTTCAAGTCGTCTCATTCTCAGAGAGCTTTGAATTGCACTCTGCAGAGTACTTCAAGGACTTTCCACGCATCTCTCTCGGCTTCTTCGACTTTTTCTGTCTAACATGGGCTGGTATATCTCAGCCACTACACAGTAACCAGTGTGAGGTGAGGTAACTTTAATTTCAACAACTCTGCGAGCTCCTTCATACACCTTTTGCTCCTGCACACAAGGGGGAAAAATGAGATGATAAACAGTTTTCAGTAAGTCATTGGCTTGCTCTCTTTTTTGTAAAACTCAGTTGTTCATGACCACAGTAGAAGTGGGCTGTAGAGCTACCTCCCAGACACACCCTCCATCTCCCGAGTCCTAGTTCCCAGACTGAGAAAGGGACAGGTCACATGGCTGCGGAGGAACCACACGACTCCTTCCTGAGTGATGTCCATTGATGGCCCCAGTCGTCAGAGTCTCTTTCTTAAGAATCTGAACTGTGCAGTGAGGAGAATGCAGTAGACTTGGAGCCAGCTGTAGACGTGTGATTTACTTCTCCAGTCATTATAAAACCTGGCAGCACTTTATTTCTTGCTTCCAGCTGTCTTAAGATTGATCTTTGCTGCTGCTGCTAAGTTGCTTCAGTCGTTTCCAACTCTGTGTGACCCCACAGAGGCAGCCCACAGGCTCCCCCGTCCCTGGGACTCTCCAGGCAAGAACACTGGAGTGGGTTGCTATTTCCTTCTCCAGTGCATAAAAGTGAAAAGTGAAAGTGAAGTTGCTCAGTCATGGGGTTGCTCTTAGCAGCCCACCAGGCTCCTCCGTCCATGGGATTTTCCAGGCAAGAGNAGGCAAGAACACTGGAGTGGGTTGCTATTTCCTTCTCCAGTGCATAAAAGTGAAAAGTGAAAGTGAAGTTGCTCAGTCATGGGGTTGCTCTTAGCAGCCCACCAGGCTCCTCCGTCCATGGGATTTTCCAGGCAAGAGTACTACAGTGGCGTGCCATTGCCTTCTCCGAAGATTGATCTTTACCTCCTAGTAAAAATCCTCCTCTCCCCTCCACTTTCCTATTTGAAACAGTTTGAATGGATTTCTGTTGTTTTTATAGCCAAAGGAGCCCTGTCTTAGATGGATACCAAAAAGGGAAACATTCAGTTAACCACCAGACCAAAATAAAGGCACCAATGGGAGATTATAATATCATAACAAAATTGGCACAAATATGTAATGCCCTGATCCAAAAGCCACTTTAAAAGGTGTGTAAAGATTCCACAAAAATGAATATTTGTGACCATCAAATGGAACTGAATATTGTTAATATCAATCTTTAGATATACAGGGAAGATCAAATGGAAACCAACTGAGAGATTAAAAAGGTGCAAGCGTGCACACAATTCTGATGGTGATGGTAACCATCAACTGCTTATCAATGAGGGTGAAAGGGAGAAGGAACTAAAAAAAGATAAGGAAAAATGAGAGGGGGTAGAGTAGCAAAAGACAGGACCCGTTTCGTGGCTAGAATGTTGCTTAAACATAAGAAAAATACCAAATTTATCTATCTGAACTTACCTTTTCCAATGAATTGTTAATTATGAAGACTCGATATACAAGCTCATAGTATTTCATTGACACATTTTCCCCTTTTTGGTCTCTGTATGGTAAGTTGGGAGCATGGAGATTTACCAACAAAGATCCATTAATGTGGGTTATATTCATGACTGGAGGATCTATTTTTGCTGAAAGAATAGGAAATTTTGACAAATCACTCAAAATGTAATATTTCACATGAACACATAATAACAAATCATTATTAAATTCAGGGATCAGGCAAAAGTTATCATGGAGGGATACTGCTAAGTCGCTTCAGTCTTGTCTAACTCTGTACAACCCCCTAGGTGGCAGCCCACCAGGCTCTGTCGTCCCTGGGGTTCTCCAGGCGAGAACACTGGAGTGGGTTGCCATTTCGTTCTCCAATGCATGAAAGTGAAAAGTGAAAGTGAAGTCAGTCAATCGTGTCTGACTCTTCTCGACCCCATGGACTGCAGCCTACCAGGCTCCTCTGTACATGAGATTTTCCAGGCAAGAGTACTGGAGTGGGGTGCCATTGCCTTCTCCTGGAGGGATACTGGTGACACTCAAAATATAAATATCTGAGAAGTTTCTTTGAAGATGATTTTTTATTTGCAAAGACTGATGTATTCTGAATCAGCTTTAAGAGGTGATCATTTCCATAGCCTGCAGTGATTGTTTCAGAAAATGAACTATAATAAGTTATTTGGGTGAATATTCTTAGCGTAAGGCAAATATTTTGTAGGTCCTTAAAGAGTAAAATTTCAAAGCAGCATTAAAATCATTCAAAGACTTGTTTGTATAAGATTATTTCAATGGAACTATGTTATATACTATGGACTAGCTGGAAAAGGATTGAGAGAGAATTTTTGTTTCTTGAATTTTGGTGTCAATAATCAAATGATCATTAACTAGGAAAGAAAACCAAATAAACTGTCACTTTAATTTCCCCCAGATTAACTATTTGGGGGCAGGGTTTAAGGTCAGTTTAATTAATTTACTAATTGATTTTGTTGTTTTCTTGTTTGGCATTCATCATGTGTCTTTAGTTTGTAGATTTCTATCTTTTATAATTCTTGAAAATAAGCCATGATCAATAAATTTATAGGTAGATAAATTGATATAGAGATCGGGATACATATGCTTTTATTCTAGAATTTCAGTTCAATATCTGTCACTATTTCTTATTTGATTTTTCCATGTCTTAATTTCTTTTTTATTTTTCCATCTTTCTTTCTCAGTTTGAATGGTTTCTTCAGAGCTGTCTTCTAGTCCATTGATTTTAGAGTTGGAGACCAGTTAGCAACTGAACAACAACAGCATTTCTAGACTGATCTTTGCGTGTGTGCATGCTAAGTCACTTCAGTCGTGTCCGACTCTTTGTGACCCCATAGACTGTAGCCCACCAGGCTCCTCTCTCCATGGGATTCTCCAGGCAAGAATACTGGAGTGGGTTGACATTTCCGTCTCTAAAACTGATCTTTAACTCTTCTTAAAATCAAAATTTTAATTTAATTGATTATATATTTTTATTTCTATGAGCTCAATTTGAGTACTTTCCAGTCTATTTGGTCTTAGTAATATTTTGTCCTTTGATTATGTTTTTATTCTCCCCTATTGTTTCTTTAAACTTATTTATTTTATTATCTGCTTTCAGTAATACAAATCCTTAAAGCATTGGTCCAGCCAAGTGCTTGTTTCTTACAGACTTGCTCGTGTTGATCTGCTTCCTTGTGTTTTTGTTGTGAGCACATGTTGAAAGTTGGTACTCATTTTTGTCACTTTGGTTTGAAGCTTTAAACTTTAAATAAACTTAAAAAAAATCAACCTATAAGATAGATGCAGATAAATAAATCATGACAATATGGCTAAACAAATCTTTATAGATAAACACCCCTGTACAGCTACCACCCAGACAAGAACAAAGACATTACCAGCACCCCAGAAAACTCCATGTTTTCTCCAATTACTTAACCCCAGAGAAAAATCACAATTGTCCTAGCTTTTATTTCCATATACGTTTGTTTTTGGAATCATCAATATACACTTTTTTGTCTGTCTGGCTTGTTTCACGCTTTCACTTTTATTTGTACGTATATAATTATGGGCTAAATTATGCCCCACCTCAGACTCAGAGGTTGAAGTCCTAACCTTAGGACCTCAGGATATGACTGTATTTGGAGACAGGATCTTAAAAAAACACAGTTAAGATAAAATGAAGTCATATGGGTGATCCTTAATCCAATGACTGGAATCCTTGTAAGATTGAATACAGAGGGATGACTGTGTAAGGACACAGTGAGTGAGGTGGTCAAGGCGAATGGCTTCAGAAGAAACCAAACCTGTGGATACCCTGATCTTGGATGTCTAGCCTCCAGAACTGTAGGAAAATAAACTTTTGTTGTTTGAGCCACCGAGCCTGTGGTACTTGGCTATGTCTAACGCATACATATCCATCCATGATGCATGTATCAAGAATTTGTTTTTTTGATTGCTGTGTGGTATTTAACTGTATGAATAACACAGTTCATCCATTGTGTTATTCACAGACTCTTAGTTTGTTTTTAGTTTTTGGATATTCTGAGTAAAGTTTAATGAACATTCTTTTCTATGTAGTTTGGGAAACAAGCATTTTGTTGGGACTATAACTAAGGGTGAAATTTCCGGGTGATAGAGTTTATATATGTTTAACTTTTATAAATACTTACATTTTTCCCACAGTAAAGACACCATTTTTATTCCCATCAGCGGTATATGAAAGATTCTGTTTTTCACTTGACATTATTATATTTTAAAAAGTTTAATTTTGGTCATTCTAGTAAGTGTGTAGTACCAGTTAATCGTGTTTTAAAGTTGCATTTCCTGCTGACTAGTGGAATTTCATGTTTAATGGCCATTTGAATGTTCCCTTTTGTGAAAAGACTGTTCAAGTCTTTTGCCCCTTATTGATATGTAAGAGTTCTTTGTACATTCTGGACATAGCCCTTTTTCAAAAACATGCATTGTGAATATTTTCTCTCTGTGGCTTGCATTTTCATCGTTTTAATGTTATATTTTAATAATCAGAAGTTCATAATTTTAGTGTAGTCCAATTTATCAGTCATTTCCTTCTTCATTAGTACTTCTGGAGGTCTGCCTATCTCCAAATCATAAAAATATTCTTCCATGTTATTTTACAGTGGTGGTTTAGTTGCTGAAGTTGTGTCCAACTCTTGCAAGCCCATGGACTGTAGCCTACCAGGCTCCTCTGTCCATGGGATTTCCCTGAGCCATCAGGGATTCCCATGTTATTTTATAGAAGTCAGCAAAAGTTTTTAATAAAGGGCCAAATAATAGATATTTAGGCTTTGTGGGCCATATATGGGGCTTCCCAGCTGCCTCAGTACGTAAAGAACCTGCCTGCCAACGCAGGAGACATAAGAGATGTGGGGTCAACCTCTGGATTGGGAAGATGCCCTGGAGGAGGGCTTGGCAACCCACTCCAGTATTCTTGCCTCGAGAAACCTATAGACAGAGGAGTCTGGCGGGCTACAGTCCATAAGGTCCCAAAGAGCCAGACATGACTGAAGTGACTGGGCAGGCACATGCATACATGAGCCATATATGTCTTGTTGTAACTGCTTGACTTTACCATTGATGAGTGAAAGCAGTCACAAACAAAGTGTAAATGAATGGGGGTGACTTTGCTCCAATAAAATGTGATTTTATAGAAACAGAAGTAGGTCAAGTTTGGCCCACAGTCTGTAGTTGCCAAGTTTTATTTTCATTTCGCCACACTTGATTTTGAAAATGAGAGATGTAGGGGACCAAGATTTCTTATTTTTCCAGTTGATCCAGTCTCCCTCATTAAAAAGACAGTGGTTACTCTACTGAACGGCACCATGGACATGGATCACACGACCTCATCTGTGTAGTGCTGCTTCTGAACTGGGGTCTGAGCGTTTGCTTCTGCAAGGTATCCTATGGCACCGTCAGCCTGGTACAGCTTCAAAGTGGTGTTTTCTGGAACATGAAGGTTGTATGTGTTTGAATCTCAAAACTTTCTGAATTTAGGAAACATTTGATTCCTAACAGTCAAGACTGAAACGTACACCTTTCTTTGTTTCTCTAAAGGGCTTTTCCCTAGTCTGCACTTTTATTGAGAGTGCAGCCCTATATGGGGGCAAGATTTTCTGGGAGTATACTCCCCATGCTGTGCTGGCTATGACATTGTCTTCTGTTCAGGAAATGCCCCTCCCAGGGTCTAGTTACTACTAGTTACTAAATTGGGCAAATGTCTGCAGGGCAGTGGGACTTCACTTTGTTTTTCCTCTCTGGTTTCTAGCTGCTTTGTTTTGGCACCTGGGGATTTCCTTCCTTTTCTTTCCTGTTCCTCTATAGAGTTAAGAGAATGTGGTATATTATATTCAGAATTTCTAAGCCTCTTAGAAAACGGGGATTCATTTTAATTTGTAACCAAAAAAATGTTTATTCACTTTTCAACTATGTTGGAAACTTTGCCCAATAGCCTGAAAGAAGGAATTCTTGTTTGTGTACGTTTTAATCATGCAAAGTGGTTGATATTTAATTCTGTTTATAGTTTTCATGCTCCAAATTCTGGTGACCATAGACCTCCTGCCTATCACTTGAAAGATGAGAAGCATGAGTCAGTTTTGTAGGCCAGTATGATATGTATAGGGCTTCCTGGTAGCTCAGCTGGCAAAGAATCCGCCTGTAATGCAGGAGACCCGGTTCAATTCCTAGGTTGGGAAGATCCCCTGGACAAGGGACAGACTACCCACTCTAGAATTCATGGGCTTCCCTCATGGCTCAGACTGTAAAGAATCTGCCTGCAGCGTGGGAGATCTGGACTTGATCCCTAGTTTGGGAAGATCCCCTGGAGGAGGGCATGGCAACCCACTCCAGTATTCTTGCCTAGAGAATTCCCATGGCAGAGGAGCCTGGTGGGGTACAGTCCATGGGGTCACAAAGAGTCGGACATGACTGAGTGACTAAGCACAGCATAGCACAATATGCATAACTGATTTTCTCCTAGTAGTATTTGCTCTTTCTGGCCCAAATTACGACTGTTGAAGAATTTTCCTTGAATCATGTGCATACAGACCTCGTCCTTTGAATGTATTGACTCGTTATTTTAGATTCTGGTTGTTTAATGTGCTATTTGATCCTACATACAGATGAAGCACATAATGTCAAGGACTGGCCTAGGAACACCAGTGAACTTGACTTACAGACTTCATAAGGGCTCCTGATCTGTGATCTGTGATGGAGAACTTTGTGACTCAGAGACCACTATCAGCCTTTTCACTGGACTGCGATTGTGTTACAATGGCCAATTTAAGATTACTTGACCTCATAGCACTGTTTTATTCATTGATTTCTCTCTCCTTGAGATACTCACAGATAAAGCAGTCCCCTGATTCCTTCCAAGTCTTTGGCTGTTTCTTTTCAGTCTCCTTTTAAGATTTATCCTCCCTCTCTTTAGGATTGACTGGTTTGATCTCCTTGCAGTCAAAGGGACTCTCAAGAGTCTTCTCCAACACCACAGTTCAAAAGCATCAATTCTTTGGCTCTCGGCTTTCTTTATAGTCCAACTCTCACATCCAAGATGTGTATAAGAGACAGGGATGACTGTGTAAGGACACAGTGAGTGAGGTGGTCAAGGCGAATGGCTTCAGAAGAAACCAAACCTGTGGATACCCTGATCTTGGATGTCTAGCCTCCAGAACTGTAGGANACTCTCACATCCATACATGACTACTGGAAAAACCATAGCCTTGACTAGAAGGACCTTTGTTGGCAAAGTAATGTCTCTGCTTTTTAATATGCTGTCTAGGTTGGTCATAACTTGGTAATCCTTGGGGACTCAGAATACTACTGTGTGAACACAAAATGGATCAAAGATTTAAATGTAAGAGCTAAACTATAAAACTCTTGGAAGAAAACTTAAGATAAGTCTTCATAGCCTTAGATTTGGCAAAGGATTCTGAGATATAATGCCAAAAGCATGAGCAACAAGAGAAAAAATAAGTGGACTGGACTTCATCAAAGTTAAACACTTGGGGTTTCAAATGATGCCATCTAGAAAGCTCAAAGAGAAAACACATAACGAGAAAACATACTTGAAAATCACATATCTGATAAGAGATTGTTGTCCATAATACATAAAAAACTTCAAACTCAATGGTTAAAAACAAAGCATTCAATTTCAAAGTGGACAAAAGGTCTGAATAGACAGTTCTCCAAGGGAGATATGCCAAAGGCCAATAAACACATGGAAAGATGCTCAATATCACTAATCGTCAGGGAAATGCAAATCAAAATCACATGAGAGACCACTTCATATCCACTAGGACTGCTATAATCAAAGAGTCAGATAGTGGTGCTGAGGATGTGGAGAAATAGGAACCCTCATACTCTGCTGACTGGAATGGAAAACGGTGCCTCTGCTTTGGAAAACGGTGCATCTGCTTTGGAAAACAGTGCAGCATTCCCTCAAATGATTAAACAGAGTTGTAAGGTGACCAAGTGACTCCACTTCCAGGTATATACCCAGGAGAATTAAAACATGTCAACCCAAAAACTTGTATATGAGTGTTCACAGGTACTCTATTCATAGTAGCATAAAGGTGGAAATAACTCAAACAAACATGCATCAACTGAGGAAAATATAAACAAAATGCAGTGTATTCAGGTACTGCCATGTTTTTCAGCAGTGAGAACAAGAAGTACTGATATACATCACAACATTAATGAATCTTGAAGACATTAAATGCTAAATGGAAAAAGCCAGTCACAAAAGATCACATATTATGTGATTCTATTCATATGAAATATGACTGAATATAAATGGTGCTATTTCTTCCATGGACAGAATTCACTGGTCTAGGATACAGGAAGTGAAAGATGGAGGGGCAGTTCTCACTTTTAAACACAGTGAATGATTCATCAAATGGTTTATTTCCCATACACTTGATCCTTTCCTTCTTCTGGGTTATAACAACAACAGTTTCCAAGAATTGGAAGTTAAGGCTGCCTCCTGATGGTTGGGAGATTTTTACGCCATTTAACCAACAAGGAGGAAAAGAGGTCCTTGTGTTGTCTAAGGTGACTGGTTCTGATTATCAAAGTGAAATAGAGTTGTTATAAATACATTGGGGTCAAATATGCTAGGTATCCTCAGAGGTGCTTCTTAGAATTCCTATTTTCGAAGATAAAAGTTAATGTAGGCTATGCTAAACTAGTAGAAGAAAGATCAAAAGGACACAAACTCCTGAAAAATGAAAGGCTGAAGTGCTGGCTGAAAAGAAAGCAGATGTTGAGTTAATCATGAGAGGAGAAGTTATAAATATTAACTACAGCTTCATGACTAGTTGCATTGTGAAGACTATAATATCTATATTTTTGTTCTTGTTTTGTTAGGCATATCTTTGTACATACACTTTAGCCACATTTTTCTCATACATTTTGTCTACTATTTTATATGAAGTCCATTATTTTTAAGTAATTTTCATCATAAGTTATAATACATTATTCTGAGGGTATGACTAAATTAGAAGGAGAACAAACATTATTGAGAATTGGATACAAGAGAGTATTTTGGATCTTCTGTTTTGGAGAGGTAACTAAAAGCCTTAATTTTCTCAATTAAAAAATTGTCTAATGTATATTTTCAAGAATGTAACCCTCATGCTTAGGAAAGGCAATATGAATCCTTTCTGCTATGTAAAAATACTTTCTTTTCTAGATGGCAACATCTTGGCAGTAGGATGGAGTGTCAGCTTCGTAATCAGAGGCAGCCCATTTTGAATCCCAACTTGGCTTATATAGGCTATGAGACCTGGGCTACTTCCAAAGAGTCTGTCCCTTGATTTTCTGGATGGTAAATGAGAACAGTAAAACCCATCTGCTAGAGTTGTTCTGAGAATGAGATCAAATGAGATGATGGTGTGCACCTCAGCAAAGCCCAGGGCCTGGTAGCTAGCTAGCCAGGCTCCATGAGGGCTACTGAATCAGGGAAAGCAAATGCAAAGAAATGCCATGGAACTCACTTTCCCACCATGGAGTGAACCGCTGTGTCATGGTCCAGCCTGAGTGGATCCCAGCCAGAGTTGTCTTCACTCTCCCATAATAAGGTTCCCATATATCTGACGTTTCATTGGTAAGGTCGCAGAAGAACTCCCGAATCCCCCAGCAGTTCTCTTTATTTTTCCACTGTCTCTCTCCATACCTAGAGACAGAAGAAGACAAAATCTGAGTTCCTTTATTCCACTGGAGAAGTCTTCAGTTTTTTTTCAGTCTATTCAGTTTTCAGACTGGTTGGCATTTGTCCTCCAATATCATCAGCAGCCCTGTGAAAGCTGACAGTTGCTCCTAGGTCTCTTTAAATGTTTTTTTCTTTTCATTAATAAAAGTGCTATCTTGTTGAAAGATAAATTCATGCCTGATAACCTTCTGTCCCTAGCATAAGAGTTTTTGGATTTTTAGTACTTAGGCAAGCTTTTCTTCTGGTGTCTGAACCAACTTCCATTTTTGACTACGTCCTTCAGCCTCTTGTGGTTTCAGTGCTTTGTGGTTTTCCTCACATCAGCCTGCTGTTGAGTAATGGGGCTGGTTCTGAGAAGTTGCTACCACTTTTCATCTCAGGTGATGTTTACCCAACACCTAAGATCAGTCTCTTTTTTTGACAACTGATCAGGGGTGGTAGTGAGGGTTAGCTAAGGACTTTTGCAATTAGAGGCTGGGAGAGGGGGAGGAGAACCCAAGAAGAGAACATAATGTGTCAAAGAGTCAGATACAGTAATTCAGCCTAACACTCTGGGATGGTGTAACAGCAAAAGGGAAGATTACCAGTCACAGATCAGAGAAAATGCAATAAGGTGATGGTGGGAACAGAGGAGGGATTAGATGCTGGGGAGAAAAGCCCCCAAAATATTTGCTGAAGGACTTGAAATATGATTCTATAGTCATATAAGGAGGAACATTGATGGTATTTGTACTCTGCAAACTATATGTTGACAATAGTTTCATTGTATCAAAAGATACTATATGGGCAGAACCAATAACATATATCGAACACAATTTAATGTTGTCTAACTCTTATTTATTGATGAGACATTGTCTTTGCTAGCTAAACTTAGCTGTAATGACTGGCTTATTTTTTTGGTGTAATACCTCATCTTTTCTCCTATTCCAAAGGAGATATATATCCATGAGTATATCTATGAGATATCTAACAGTATATCCATGAGAAATGGATAGACCCAAAGCAAAAAATTTCAAAACTATAAATCTGCATCATGCTACTGAAAATACCACATAGGTAGGAAGGGATCCAGATATTCTGAATTTTATACAAGTCTGGGAGCTCTATTTAAGAAAAAGAATTAGAACTATGAAATTCTTCTATGGGGCCCTAAAGTGTAATCTTTGTTAATTTCATGGTAAAACAACTTCTAATCCACTGTTTATATTGAACCACAAATAGGCTCATTTTGGACATGTTTATACTGCCTAAAGGGGAAGCATAAAAAGATTATCGATCCCCACTTCCTATATGCAAGGAGTATTTTCAAAATAGAAGCTCAAGTCTATTTTAGAAGTGGAAAAATTTTTATGATAAAGATTCATAAAGTTTATAATTGCTCCACAAAACATGTTGAAAAAAGCCACCAAGACTGAGAAACTTTTGGAGATAGTTCTTCTGAAGTTAGAGAGATTGATTAATGGAAAAATTTGACCTTGAATCTATCCCATGCTAGAGAGACAGGAATGAATTTATGGCATAAAAACTGCCATTTTGGTCCATAGTTGCATCTGATCTTCTGAATTTCTAATAGAAAACCATAAAAGCTAAACAGTAATATTGCCTGCCTCGTGTTCAACTAGCATCTCAATCTATGAAAGAGAAGGAAGAGCCTCAATTCCCACCTTGTACTCTACCACCCCACCATGTCCAAAAAAAAGATGTGTGAAGGGGAACATCTGCCATCTGCAAATCAGAAACTTCTGTTCCCAGGCCTCGATCCAGGAAAGGAGTAGATTATATCTGAGTTTGCATTGATCTATCAGAATTAGCCTGAAGATCATGCAAGAGGAACATGCCGTGGTGTGTTCCAATTTGCATTCATGCTTACAGGAGGCATTCCGTTTTAAAAGGACTTTTCAGAAAGCTGTGGTACATATACACAATGGAGTATTACTCAGTCATTAAAAAGAATACATTTGAATCAGTTCTAATGAGGTGGATGAAACTGGAGCCGATTATACAGAGTGAAGTAAGCCAGAAAGAAAAACATCAATACGGTATGCTAACACTATATAGAATTTAGAAAGATAGTAATGATAACCCTGAATGCGAGATAGCAAAAGAGACACAGATATATAGAACAGTCTTTTGGACTCTCTGGGAGAGGGAGAGGGTGGGATGATTTGGGAGAATGGCATTGAAACATGTATAATATCATGTAAGAAACGAATTGCCAGTCTAGGTTCGATGCAGGATACAGGATGCTTGGGACTGGTGCACTAGGATGACCCAGAGAGATGGTATGGGGAGGGAAGTGGAAGGGGGTTTCAGGATTGGGAACACGTGTACACCCGTGGAGGATTCATGTTGATGTATGGCAAAACCAATACAGTATTGTAAAGTAAAATTTAAAAATTAATTAATTAATTTTAAAAAATAATAAAAAGTTAAAAAATAAAAGGACTTTCCTAAATAGCAAACTCACTCTAAATTTAAAAATACTTTTAATTGAAAATATACTTTACACGCTCAGTTCCACGTGTCCCACAACTTCTTTTTCAGCTATCAATAGCATCAGTTTAATTGAGATTGAGTACTTATTATATGCTAAACAAGTCGCTTTTAGCACTCAGTGGACAAATGTATAGTAAGAGTCAATTGTGAAGCTGAAGGCTGAGCCTGTGAGGCCTCAGTGGGGTCTCCTAGGGATGAAGTACCTCCCTCCACAGACTTCATGTCATCATGCATTTTATATCATCTTCAGGGGAGACACTCCTGCCCCCATCTCTGCTTCTTCTCAACCCTCTGAAACTGACAAAACCTCAGATCCTGACAGACCATCGCATTCTAGGGCATGGAATCTCAGCAGCCATCTACTAGCTGGAGGAAACTCAGACTACTTACACTTTATACTGCACAAAATAGATACTGTTGTTCCCAAGACAAGCCCGCCCAGGCTGCCAGTGCAAAATGTTGTGAAAATTTCGGGATTGAAAATGGACTCGTTGAGGTTTCAGAGACTCGTTGGTTGGCCGAGTTTCTAAAATAACAAGAAGAGAGACAAAACTGAACATTGATACAAACACCATTTGTCATTAGCCATAACTGGCAGTGTAGTAATATCTCCATTGGGATTCTTTGGAATAGCTGCTATAAGAGCAGGTGGTAGAAGTGGAGCCCAGAAATCAACATTTTTGGATCTTTGATGTGATGGATTTTGATGCTTGCTAAAGTCTCAAAACAGTTGTGATCCAGACTGTAAAAACATATGTGATAATCTCCCACATCACTCCTAAACTGGAGAGGAAGTAACAGTGGTGAGAAGATACTGTCTTTTGATCTGTCCCTGGTGGTGATGAAATATAATGACTGAGATGTCCATCTTCCTAGGAGGCCTTGTATTGCCACTCCTCAAGGTTTCTCCTGGGATCAGCTCAGCCTCCAGGGCCTCACCCTAGCACTCATTCCTCCTTTCTCTGGTTTTCCCTCCATCTCCAGGTCCTGCCTCATTGTCTTCTGCCTGTCTAGTTGATCTGGATTTATTCCAGGTAGGTTGGATCTACTCCTGGCTCCAAGCGCCTGAGCATAATTGCTCAGGTTACTGGTCTAAGCTATGGAGGGAGATTGCCCATGCCAGGAACTTCCCTGAGAGGCGTCTCATCAGGGGTCATGACAGGAATGGGCATAATTTCACACTGGCACAGTTTGTGCTTTCTTGCTCAATTAATGGGATGTGAGAGCTCAGTCTCACCAGCCTTTAGTTCACTGAAGATAAAAGATCTTTGACAACTTTTTTTCTGGAGTCTGAAGGAAATCAGAATATATCACCCCCAGAAATGTCTCTTTGACATAAAAGTTATTTTGAGCTGAAGGCAACTGCGAAGCAGCAAATGCAGTAAAAGCTTTCTTGATCCTATCTTTTTCTGCCTAAATGCTATGCTACGCTGTTGCTCAGTCATGTCCAACTCTCTGTGACTCCTGACTGCAGCCTGCCAGGCTCCTTTGTCCATGGGATTCTCCAGGCGAGGATACTGAAGTGGGTTGCCGTGCCCTCCTCCAGGGGATCTTCCCAACCCAGGGATCGAACCCAGGTCTCCTTCATTACAGGCAGATTCTTTACCCTCCAAGCCACCAGGGAAGCCGGCATATAAATTCTTCTTTTACTTTTACTGGAGACAGACTCTTACCAGCCCAAAGAAAACACTAGAAGAATCTGCAAATGAAACTTCCCCATTAGTTTCCTCCCATGTATTACTTACCCACAGACTGCCACCTTTGGAAGCCTAGAAGTGCTCTCCTTTGTCCTGTCCTGTTTCCACAGGTATATCATTCCTTGTTGAAGATGCTACAGAAGCTGGGATTTTAAGACACCATTTTGAGTCCATCTTCATTTAAGTTACTCACTAGGGACGTGCTATGTATGCATTAAACTGTTTTTCTTTTGTTAATCTTTTTGCTAGAGTCCTCGTTGACTTTTTTACTGAATAAATTTGTCATGTAACATTGTGTAAGCAAAAAAAAAAAAAAGAGAGAGAGAGAGTACCAGATGAAAACGTAAAAGAGGCAGAATGAAAGCTTTGCCTTCCTGACAGGCCCAGCGTTTCTGCTGACGGACAGGAGACAGGCAGAAGCAGGAGTCAGGAAGCACGTCGCCCCCACCCGGCAATTTCTCATCTTCTATCACTCGCCCCTGGCTTCTCCAGAGTGTCCTCCTTTCTCCTGCTCTACCATGCTGGGCGTGGCCCCATCTGAGGCCTCTGTATTGGCCCTTTCCTTTTCCTCGAATACTCTTCTCTGGATTTCCGCAAGCCTCATTTCTTCACCCCCTTCAAGTCTTTGCTCAAATATCATTCAAAGGGAAGCGAATATTTTGATGCCTATGATCTCTGCTCTGAACTTTCAAAATCTGTTATTCTTGGGGCTTCCCTGGTGATCCAGCGGTTAAGACTCCCCGAGCCAATGCAGAGGACACAGGTTTGATCCCTGGCCTGGGAAGATGCCAGGCAACTAAGCCCGTGCACAGTTACTGAGCCCACATACCCTGGAGCCCACGCCCACAACAGAAGAAGCCATCCCAATGAGAAGCCCGTGTACTGCAGGTAGACAGCAGCCCCTGCTCACCGCAGCCAGAGAAAGCCTGCAAGAAGCGAGGAAGACC
>SJYV01032604.1:208139-242579 GCA_006410875.1 Neotragus pygmaeus
TTGGAAGGAATGATGATAAAGCTGAAACTCCAGTACTTTGGCCACCTCATGCGAAGAGTTGACTCATTGGAAAAGACTCTGATGCTGGGAGGGATTAGGGGCAGGAGGAGAAGGGGACGACCGAGGATGAGATGGCTGGATGGCATCACGGACTTGATGGACGTGAGTCTGAGTGAACTCCGAGAGATGGTGATGAACAGGGAGGCCTGGCATGCTGCAATTCATGGGGTTGCAAAGAGTTGGACACGACTGAGTGACTGAACTGAACTGAACTGAAGATTATACATTAAAGCACAAGAAACTCAAAGATTTTTTTTTAGAGGCTTTTGGGGTAAAAGAAGAAATACATGCTGGTTTCTTTTTTCCTCTTGGGTAGTTGAACTCTCAGGCTCTTGCTAGAATAACCCCGTTAGTTGGGAATAGTGATGGCTGCTGAGCATTATCCATTAATTAATAATTATTTAAGTAATAAGTATGTAAATACTTGACTTAATAACGTAGTTTCTGCCCTACCATGAGATAGGCATTGTTCTCAGCATCAAGGATGAAACAGCAAATAACACAGACATTGTCCCTACTCACCCGAAGATGAGTTTTAATGGGAGAAGTAGGCACGTTCCCTAAGCAGGATGGGGGGCTTTGTGGAGACAATGCTGGGTTTTCCAGCACTTTCTGGCAGGGTCAGACTTCCGAATCCAAACTCCTTACCTCCTCCAGGTGAAGTTTCCACTGCTTCTGAATGCTAGACTTTTTATTCACCTTGGTTTCAAGTGGGGAATAGTCTTTTAGATTTGAACCATTGATGTTCAATATCTTTAATGCCAATAACTCATGTTTTAGAGCAACCAGATTGCTCCAACTTCCAGTTAAGAAAAAAAAAAAAAAAGAAAGAAACGAATTCAAGGTTTAACAAGTAGAGAAGCAGAGAAGGAAATTGGGGTTTCCACTGTAGTGACTTTTTGTAGGAACAAATAAGGGGAAAATGGTGGGGAGAAGGTTGGGAGAGAGCAGAGAATATACTAAGAACCAAATTTGCTCAAATATGTGGGAATGTCTGTGCTATGTTAAATTTCAGAATCCGAGC
Organism: Neotragus pygmaeus; assembly: GCA_006410875.1. Classification (NCBI taxonomy): domain Eukaryota; kingdom Metazoa; phylum Chordata; class Mammalia; order Artiodactyla; family Bovidae; genus Neotragus; species Neotragus pygmaeus. Next base: position 209,224 of record SJYV01032604.1, read on the forward strand.
TCATCTTTTCAACCCTTAGATGAACTGTCTGATTGTCTGAGATCACAGTCAGCATAAAAGCTGACACTGCCAACCATGCCTCAAGTTAATGAAAAGATACAATTAAAATACCACCAACTGGAAAGCAGAGGAATTTGTACAGAATTATGTCAAATCAAATGAGATTTGCTTTGGGAAGTAAGAAACTTACAGACAACGGGAGACCCCTGCTTTACTCGGCTTCAGGCATGAAATGCTAGCTGCAAATTTGTTCCCTCCCCTCCCAAATCCCCCACTTCCAGCCAGCAACCCCTTAGCAGGAAGAGACCACCTCGACAGTGACCATGGATTCCTCTACTGTGTTGGATCTAGAGAGAACTTGCCTAAAGCCCTGCCTTGGACAGACCTGATTCTCTTTTCTCCTGTGGCTTCCAACTGACCAACAATTCATCAAATGAAGGTATCTTTAGTCATTACTTTTAAGAGTGATAGGAGATTTTAGTTATTATTTTAGAAATACATATTGAAATATCACAGATGACATGACATAATGTCTGGGATTTGCTTCAAAATAATCCAAGCGGTTGGGGATGGGGGATGACCAGCGATGAGCTGGTAACTATTGACACTGGGTACTGGGTACAAGGCAGTTCATTATACTCTGTACTTTTGTATATGTTTGAAATAATTTGTAACAAGAGAAAAAAAATTAAGTTTATCTACAAGATATCATCTCTGCAAAATTTCTTATAGTAATTTTAATGCCATTTTAGTGATGATAATAGTATCTAATAACTATGAGGCAGTATATGTTGGATCCTTTTTGAACATTACTTTAGTTAAGCCTCACAACAAGCCCAGGAGTTTGGTATTATTATCCTGATTTCGCAGATGAGGAAACAGATGCTGAGAGGCAAGAGAAGCCGACCAGGCTCGATAGCATGCAGTAACACAGTGAGCAGTGAAGCCAGGACTGCCTGCCCTCAGGGTCTGAGGCTTATAAAAACCGGAAGTTGCTTTTTTCTATAATGTTGATTCCATAAAGGGATTGAATGATGTCAAAGACAATTCAGCTATTTATTCCTTTGTTTATTCACTCAAACAGATCTTTACTGAGTATGTGCTGTGTGCCAGGCACCCAACTAGGCATGTGGTGCTGAACAAGCCAGCAGGGCCAGTCCACAGGGAGCTGGTGCCATTGTCTTCAGAGCATCTTAGTAATGAAGGGCTATATGTTTCTTATTATCTTCAGAAAGGTGTTTAAAAACTGATGTTCTGCACTATTTCAGTGGGTTTATCCGAGGGGGTCGGATGGATTGGGTTTCTGCCTCATGTCCTTTCATTCTATGACTTGGTAAGCAGCAGGACATCTTTCAAACTTCAGTCATGAATTATATCTCGAACACCACTCTTCTCAACCTACAGAGAACCACATGCCTCTAGTACCCTTAACTGGGAAACTATTTGTTCTTTCTTATCCACTGGGCCCTCAATAACTCCACTGAGTAATAACCATGACCTTTAAGTACTTCTGCATTTTGGAAATAGCTGGCATGAGTTTTAAAATAGTTTATGGGCTTGAATTCAGAAAAAAAGGAACTGCATTGTTCAAATACAGGCAATAAGCACAATGACCAATTTGATCAAGTTTCGTTTTATTTTTGGACTTTGTACACTAATAGATTATTCTCAGTCTCCATTAGGAGCCCTGATAGGATTTAGGGCTTTATTAAGATAACTTTTTCTGCTCTTCTCTCATATTGTTTGGATAAAAGATGCTACTGATTTTGCTTCGATTGTTCTTGACCAAGGTTGGGTGTCATCAGTCATGATACTTAAGCACTAGCATATTCCTGTACCTTGTTGCAACTCTGAAAGGATTCTTGGCATAGCCAGATCACCCTCCTTGATTGCAACCATGTAGGTCTCTGCGGCCATCATCTTCCTCCTGGACTGAGGCTGTCTCCTTGCCATTCTCCCTGCCTCTGTCACTGTCCTCTGCATCGGGCAGGTTGTTTCTCTGAAATGTCAGATCACAGCCATTGCTCAGAATCCTCCCATGTCTTCCCACGCCCCTCAGAATAAAAATAAAAATTCTGATGGTCACCTCTGAAGCTCTGTGTAATCTGGCCCTGCTAGATTCTAAATTCATCTGCTATAACTCTCCTCCTAACCCCAAGCGCTCCGGCCCTGGTGGCCTTTCCTGCTATTTGTCAAATACATCAGGCACATCCTCCACTGAGACTTATTTTTATTAGCTGTCCCTTCTGCCTGAATGCTCTTCCTGAGATGTCCAGGCTCACTCACTCACCTCCTTCATATCTTAACTTGGATATTATCTTATCAGTGAATCCCTCTGTGACCACCCACCATGGCAGTACTTCATCTGCTTCATTTTTCTCCATCACACTTTCATTTAATGGACTGTGTTATTTTATTCTTGCTGTCTGTCTCCTCCACTAAAATACAAACTCCATGAGGTCAAGAACATTGTATGTTTTATTTGCTGCTTCCCTTGGGAAGGATGCTTGGCATAGAGTAAACACAGAATACCTACCTAGTGAATCAGTGAAAGGAAGTGATACAGCAGTTTTCATAAATTTGCAAGATTGAAGTTAAAGGAGTAAGAAGACGCTTCTCTGTTTTGGGGGGTTTCCCTGGTGGCCCAGACAATAAAGAATCTGCCTGCAATGCAGGAGTCCTGGATTAGATCCCTGGGTAGAGAAGTTGCCCTGGAGAAGGGAATGGCAACCCACTCCAGTATTCTTGCCTGAAAAAATCCCATGGACAGAGAAGCCTGGTGGGCTACAGTCCATGGGGTTGCAAAGAGTCAGACACGACTGAGCGACTAACACTTTGGTTTTTATGGTCTGAGTTTTGGAGTCCTGGTGGGAGAGGGCTGAGATTCTCTGACGCCTGGGGTCACTGTAGTTGTCAGACACACAGAGGAAACAATGACCTTCACCGTGTTATGTGTCTATGAAGCTGGACAGATTAATCTATGTGACCTGAGAACTATTTGCTTCTTGAAGGTTGGAGCGATTTCCCTGGGAAATCATCTGGGTGCTTTCCTGGGTGGGACATGGAGGAACTTGGGAGTGGCATTTCTCTGGCAATTTTCTTATTATAATTCTCACATGATCATTAGTCTGCTTAGATTTTCTGTCTCCTAGGTTTAGTTTCTACAAATTGTATTTCTTTAGAACAGTCAGTCTCTACTTCATTCATACTTTTAAATGTATTTGCAGAGAGTTGAGCCAATTATTCCCTTATGGTACATGCAATTTTGCCTGTTTCTGCAGCTTCCCTTTTATAATTTCCTATTCTGAGTAGTGATATTTTCTCCCTTGTTTTGTTATTTTTAGTTAGGTAAGCTAGTTATTTATCTTTACCATTCTTCAAGGAACCAGACTTTGTGATTAGTTATATATATTCTGCTTTTTGAGAATTTCATGTCTCATTCATATCTCCTCTTTTACCTTTTAAAGTTCTTTTCTTCTATATATTCTTTTTAAGAAAAATTCTTTGTGTCAGATGTTTATTGCATTTGCTTTGTTCTTTATTTGATACCAATACAAATATTTGCACTAGGAATTTATTCTGGACTATCCCACAGGCTTTCCCTTTGTTTCTGAAATGTGATTTTTTTCCCCCCTCTATTATTAACAATTCTGTAACTTGGATTACTGTTTCTGATCCAAGCGTTTTTAAAGAGAATTAAAAACAAACTTTCCAAGTGGGAAAACTTTTTGATTTCAATTCTCATTGCTGCTTTTTCGTGATTCCCAGGGAAGAAAAAGATGCTGATTTTGGCAACCATTTGCAACTTGGAAACCCCCTTTATTATTGCTTTGCTTTCTGGAAGGAGTTGAAGAGCAGAGAAACAGATCAGTATTAATTTATTATTCACCAACAAAGATAAAACATGGCCGGACAATCCAACAAGAAGGACATTGAGCTTCTTAACAAAATTTAAAAATCCTCACGAACCTCAGAGTAAGCAAAGGACCTTTCTCATTTTAAAATAATGACTTCATGTACTATTTTATGATAGCATTGTGAGTAACTACCATAAGTAATGTATGCCAGTATATTCCCAGCTTCATCGAAGGCTGTTTCTGGGGGCAGGTGCCAGTTGTCAAATAACACATATTCAAAGACAAGTGGAAGCGTTAGTGTCCTCCCTACCCCTTTGGTTTTGAATAATAGGAAGCTAGAGACGTCAGACCACAACAGAAAAATCCTGGACTTTGGAGACAAGTGACACTTGAGTTTGAGTCTCTCAAAATTGGTTTCTCTGAGCTTCATTCACCCAGCCAGGTGCTCAAAGGCCTGGAGGATGCCATTTTTTATCCCCCTCCGCCAAATGCTCAGAAAAACCCAGAGCACTAATTTTTGATTTCTGGAGTCTCTGGACTTTTAGGCATCCTAAATTCCCCAAAGTCAGGGCCCCACCTCATACTGCAGAGGTGACCTGCCTTCCTCCGACATCTTGTCCTTTCCTCAGCCCAAGAAGCTCCTGCAGAGGTTCCTGCCCAGGGTCACGCTGGGCTCCTGGCTTCCACATTCCAGGACTTGGCTGACTCCTTCACCTCCGAGCTGCAACCCACCCCCCTCCCAGCTGCACTGGTCCCAGGCCTGCTGTCCTCCAGGTTTTATTGGCTTCTGAGTGCCTACTGTGCTGTGTCCCCAAGATACACCTCTGTGATTTCTAGTTTACCTAACAACTTTTAGCAACTTCCCTGTCCCTCAGTTTCTTTACTTGGAAGAAACGTAGAATACTTTCCACATCAGGTCACTTCGGGATCAGTAAGGAATTTGCCAGACATCTGCTTAAAACAGAGACTTGATAAATATCAGTCCTTCCTGCCTGCAGGCTGGGGGAGTCGAGCGAGCTGTTGGAGTTTTCCAAACATTCAGGCAGGAGCAAGGGGGATTCCTGCTGTGTGAAACAAAGGATCCCTACAGATCTAGAGATTGAGTCATATCTTGTTCCATGTAACCCTGCAAGACACTGGGAATGATGGAAAAGAACAGTTCTATAGATGGCACAACACAGGTGCAATTGTTGAGATAAAATCAGTTCACAGAGTTTGATTCCCTGTTACAAAACATGGAAATTGGTACTCTTAAAAAGATATAAAAGAGACTTCCCTGGTGGTGCAGTGGATAAGAATCTGCCTGCTAACGCAGGGTACATGGGTTCGATCCCTGGTCTGGGAAGATCCCACTTGCTATGGAGTAACAAAGCTGATGCACCACAACCATCGAGCCCAAGCTCTAGAGCTCGAGTGCTGCAACTACTGTGCCTGTATGCCACAAATGCTGAGGCCTGCATGCCTAGAGCCCAAGCTCCTCAAGAGAAGCCGCAGCAATGAGAAGCACTGCAATCAAGAGTAGCCCCTGCTCACCTCAAGCAGATAAAGCCTGAGTACAGCAGAAAAGATGCAGCACAGCCAAACATAAATAAAATTTATATTAAAAAAACAGAAAGTTGTTTTGTAACATGTCTAGCTTATCATCTGACTTTAATCCCACACCTTTATTCCAGATTTTAACTCAGTTCTTGCTTGCAAGAATTTGTGGTTCTGCAAAAGTTTTCATTGTCTGGAATCACAAAAACAGACCACTCCTACTCCACACACACACACACACTTTGCAGCAAAAGGAGTAAAACTGACATGGACATAATCATAAGCCAAATAGAAGTGACTGTGTAGACAGTTCATTTCAAGTCATTTCATCAGTAGTATTTACTGAACACTGTGTTCAGTTAATACTTGCCAGGCACTGTCCTAAAGTCTGGAAATATTACAGGGGATTAGAAAAGTTCTTCCTCTCAGAGAGCTGATATCCTAGTATCTACATGTGGAGGCAGACACATGACTGCTTTCTCAGGCAAGGATCAGTGCCGTAAAGATGAAGGAGGGGGCAGGGGGAGAGCTTGTCAGCAAGCTGCTGTTGCCAATGGAGGTGAGCAGAGGCCTGAGTTGGGTGAGGCAGGGAGCCCGCCACAACCTAATTTGCACTTTTAGGTGAGAAGAAATATGTTTTTCTCATGGCTTGTTAATTTACTCATGTAATTTGCATTTAACATTTTTGGGGGTCAGTTAATTAATTTGTCTTAAAATTCCTATCCTCTAATTTTCCAAACTTCTGTGTAACATAAACTTTCGGTTTTCCTTGTGTGTGTTCTGCACACTGATTGCTAAATATTAAGATATCGACACAAAAAGACCATTTTTAAANGGTCAGTTAATTAATTTGTCTTAAAATTCCTATCCTCTAATTTTCCAAACTTCTGTGTAACATAAACTTTCGGTTTTCCTTGTGTGTGTTCTGCACACTGATTGCTAAATATTAAGATATCGACACAAAAAGACCATTTTTAAAGATTAGGCTATTTTTAGGATGGTTGTAAAGATATGAATAATTAGAAAATGATTCTATGATATTAATGGATAGAAACAAGTGAATGAATAAAAAGCATCCCAGTTAACTGAATAAATGAAAACAAAAATGAATTTTAAAGTTACTTTATTAAAAAATATCCCTCAATGGTAATATTTCATAAAAATATACATACATGCTTTTACTTACACATTCTATTTAATACTATTGATTTCAAGGCAATTTTAAGTGCAGTTTTGAAAAGCATTCAGGATTTCTCCTGAAAGTATATATACAGAGACTTCCAAAAACAAATACCATGCTGAGGCACAAAAAGGAAAACAATCCTTATTATCTTTGAAAGTGGTTAGAAAGGACCCTGGAGTTAACACCTACAAGGAAGCAGGGTCATGTTCACCATTAACATGTAGATGCAAAGGTTCACATGTGACAATGGCTTTTGTTTTTTAAAGAGACTGCAGTTTTCAGACCAAAAGTGGCAAGGCCAACAGGCTCTTTACACTTTTATCTAAACCATGACACTCCATCTGATTTCTATCAAGATGACGCCATTTCTGAAATCATGGATCTGTTCACGGAATAAAAGTGGAAAAGCTCTTCAGGAAAAACAGATCCTTCCCAGTTTGTGATTTGGTTGATCTCATGACAACTCTCTGGAGTCTGCTGTAAGTCTATAACCAATTAAGGACTCTTTACCACCTTCATCCACAAGCAGATCCACTAACACATGCGGTTTATCATAACCAAAGGAGGTGGTGGTGTTTCTCAGCGTTATGAAGTCTCGTCCTTCAGTCTTTGCTTCAGTTTTATTACTCGGGGGAAATTCTGAGCTGGAGCAGTTGTCTGACACCACCAGGCCACTATCAGAGCCATCTCTGGAGTGATACGCATTCAAAGTGATGCTGCAGGATTCGGACTGGCTGCTGCTTGCGTGGATTGAGTCCTCTCTCTCTGGGGTCAGAGGACTACATGGCACCAAGTCAGAAATATTTTCTTCAATGGTCACCACTTCCATTTCACTAGAAACATCTCCGTGTTGCACTTTTCCCGGATCGTCCTCAGTGTGCAGGCTTGAAATGGTCCCTGGGGACAGCTGCTCATTTTCTACGGCAATTGGCTGGTAGGTGATGGGTGATATAACCTTTGAATCAAATTTTGCCTCTGAAGAGGCATTTTTCACCACAGACAGCTAAGGGAAGAGAAATCAGTGATTAAACATAATAAATTATTAAACTTAAGCGTTTATCCTCAAAAAAAAAAAAAAGAGTCTAAAAGAGTAGAGGGTAACTAAATGTATCACTCATTGGCATATTTAGGATAACAGTGGAATAGAGTCTGATAATTGCCTTTCTTTTTAATGGAAACACCATTAAGATTAAAAACAAGTTTTTAGAAAGTCACTATCTCACCAACATATGTTGCTTTTTGTGTGCTACCTTCAACAAGCACGTATGTTACGTTTGTAGTAGGAGTACAGTTACTTATTCTAGGTAATGTTTCACCTTTTGTCTTTATAGTCTAATTTTCATAGGCTCAATAATTCTATACTGATGATGAAATTATTTATCTAAGTGTTAAGGTGTTCGAATTTTTACCATTTATAGAACATGCTGAAGTTAATATTTTTATACATCTTTTTATTTATGAAACTATCTTTTTAAGGATTAATTTGTTAGAGTGTGGTATGCTTACGATGCTGCTACTTTGTACACCCATTGCATACTTATCAACTCCTCAGGATTAAAATTTCTCTTTTGCCAGCATATACTACTTTTATTACAAGGTACTAATGGATATTCAGGTTTATTTTTCCTTCTCTAATAGGTGTAAAATAGCATACTGCGAGCTTCGTTTGTGCTTAACCACTGCTGCTAAGTCGCTTCAGTCGTGTCTGACTCTGTGTGACCCCACAGACGGCAGCCCACCAGGCTCCCCCGTTTCTGAGATTCTCCAGGCAAGAACACTGGAGTGGGTTGCCATAACCACTAGTAGTTAATAATTCATATGTGAATTGTCTGCTGTTGGCAGTTCTTATCCCCTCNTGCTAAGTCGCTTCAGTCGTGTCTGACTCTGTGTGACCCCACAGACGGCAGCCCACCAGGCTCCCCCGTTTCTGAGATTCTCCAGGCAAGAACACTGGAGTGGGTTGCCATAACCACTAGTAGTTAATAATTCATATGTGAATTGTCTGCTGTTGGCAGTTCTTATCCCCTCTACTTAAAGACAGTGTTTCCATAACAAATTTAAATGTGCCCTTTACATATCACAGGTATGATTCCTGTCATATTTGACTTAACTAGCTATCATTCTGACACCTTTAAATGTTCTTTTCATCATACTTTAAAATGTTAGGCATTAAAATGTCAACCTTCTAGTTCAGACACACTGTTGGTCATCTTTCCTTCTACACTGCAACACCATGAAGCATTTCTGTATTCGCAGGTATTCGAAAGCCACACCTTATTGACAGTGGGCCTTAGCACACACTGTCCCTCGGTACCTGGATGAACTGCTCTGCCTCTCAAGACTGTTTAGCGATCATTGCCCCTGGAGAAGCCATGACTAACCCAACCCCGCAAAGATGGACCACGTCCTCACTGGCATGTATATAAACCTCCATCTTCAAACCTCAGATTGCACTGGACAACCACTGAGTCCTTATCCTTTTCCTACTTCACTTTAAGCTCCTGAGCACTTAGGCCTAACTACGCCTCTGCTCCTCATATAAAAAGGTACCCGGTGCATAGTAATTAAAAAAAAGTGGTTTTGGGTATGTGGGAGATTGAGTGACTTATGATAGGTGACATGCAGCTGAGCATCATTCTACTTAAAAAAAAAAAAAAATTCGAAGAATTATCAAAAAGGTTTAAATTAACATTTTCGTGTCCAGTTCACCCTTGAGCAATACAAGGGTTAGGCACACTGAGCCTCTCTTGCAGTCAAAAAATCTATGTATGACTTTTGACTCTCTAAAAACTTAACTACTAAGAGTCTGCTGTTGGCCAGAACCTACCAATAACATAAATAGCTGATTAACACATACCCTGTGTATTATATTTACATGCATTTTATACATTTATAACATACCTAACTTCACTTAATTTTTTCAATACTTCTAGGCTATATAGTGAGTTTTTTTCAAACTGTCACAAATCTCCAAAAACCTTTCCAATATATTCACTAAAAAATTACTGAAGTGGCCCTGTGCAGTGCAAATCCATGTTGTTCAAGAGCCAACTATAAATAAAGAAAAAAATATCTAAATATATTACCAAGGATTTGGGTAACTTGGTGCCTTCTCGCTTAATTGGATACAACTTCTTAATGATGCAACATACAGCTACCAGAGCAAATACAAGAAAGAGAAGTAAAGCAGCAACGACAGGAATCCAAACAGGATCTACGAAAAGGGAAACAAATCACAAATCAGAATTGCAATCAAACAGTGCTGAATCCATCAAATAGTTATACAGTCTCAGTGCTAGTCTTTAATGGATTTATATATCCGGTAATTAATACGGTCAGAGTTTTAAAGAACACTGACACAGAAATCAGAAGACATGAGTAAAAAATGAGGTATCTGTCCAAGATACCAATATGTGATTCTTCCCAGCTTTCAGATTCTAAACTTTATGCAACTATACTGTCAAACAGTGTGGCTAAAATGACTTTTTCATAATAATTTCCTTACAGACCCCAATACTGTATGTCTTTAGTCCCACCCTTCTGAATTTGTTACATTTTGTTATTTAAAGATTACAAAAACTTAATAAAATACACAGATGTACACAAATACACACATACAGGCAAGCTGCACAGGAATAAAGTCCCTGTGAATATAAACCAGATATAAAGAATAATATAAAATAGGGAAGGTTTGCTTCAGAGTACAAACACCTACAATCATGACTGTATATTTCTCTCTAATGCTGCTTTTTATTTTCACAGCACAATCTTCCAATTTTTTTCCCCAGTCCTCTCTTCAAATTAACAGTGCTCTACATGCTGTGGTGGCGTTTGCCATCCTTCACAGCATTTTATTACCTTTAATTTATATTCCAAAGTTACTTCTTTGAAATAATAACCCTGACAGCAAGATCTTTTTTGACCCATCTCCCAGAGTAATGAAAATAGAAACAAATATAAACACATGGGACCTAATGAAACTTAAAAGCTTTTGTATGGCAAAGGAAACCATAAACAAGACAAAAAGATAGAAAGGGACAAAATATTTGCAAAGCAAAGGAAAGAGGATTAATCTCTAAAATATATAAACAGCTCCTGGAACTCAGAATCTAAAAAAAGAAAAAACAAACCCCCAAAACCAGACCAATCGAAAAATGGGTGGAAGACCTAAATAGACATTTCTCCAAAGAAGACATACAGATGGTCAAGAGCACAAGAAAAGATACTCAACATCACTAATTATAAGAGAAATGTAAATCAAAACTACAAAGAAGTTATCACCTCACACCAGTGAGAATGGGCATCATCAAAAATTTTCAAACAATAAATGTTGGGGAGGGTGTGGCGAAAAGGAAACCTTCTTGCACTGTTGGTGGGAATGCAAACTGATACCGTTACTGTGGCAAACAGTATGGAGGTTTCTTAAGAATAGAACTACCATACAACCCAGCAATTCTACTACTGGGCAAATACCCTGAAAAACCATAATTCAAAAGTGAGGTATATGGAGAGAGTAACATGGAAACTTATATTGCCATATGTAAAATAGACAGCCAATGGGTATTTGCTGTATGTCTCAGGGAACTCAAACAGGGGCTCTGTATCAACGTAGAGGGGTGGGATGGGAAGGGAGATTGGAGAAAGGTTCAAGAGGGAGGGGACTTATGTATACCTATGGCTGATTCATGTTGAGGTTTGACAGAAAATAACAAAATTCTATAAAGCAATTATCCTTCAATTAAAAAATAAATTTTAAAAAAGGACATGTGTACCCCAGTGTTGACTGCAGCACTATTTACAATAGTCAGGACATAGAAACAATCTAAATNATACCTATGGCTGATTCATGTTGAGGTTTGACAGAAAATAACAAAATTCTATAAAGCAATTATCCTTCAATTAAAAAATAAATTTTAAAAAAGGACATGTGTACCCCAGTGTTGACTGCAGCACTATTTACAATAGTCAGGACATAGAAACAATCTAAATGTCCATCAACAGAGGAATGGATAAAGATGTGGTAAGCAGTTACAATGGAATATTACTCAGTCGTAATAAAAGGAATGAAATTGGGTAATGTGTAGAGATGTGGATGGACCTAGAATGTGTCATATAGAGTGCAGTCAGAAAAACAAGGATTGTACGTTAAATGCATACATGTGGAATCTAGAAAAATGGTACAGATGAACCTATTCCCACAGCAGGAATAGAGATGAAGACGTAGAGAACAGACACGCAGACATGGAGGGGAGAGGGTGGGACAAACTGGGAGATCAGCCCGACACACACAGACCACCATGTGTCAGACAGATAGNTGGAATCTAGAAAAATGGTACAGATGAACCTATTCCCACAGCAGGAATAGAGATGAAGACGTAGAGAACAGACACGCAGACATGGAGGGGAGAGGGTGGGACAAACTGGGAGATCAGCCCGACACACACAGACCACCATGTGTCAGACAGATAGCCTGTAGGAACCGGCTATAAGGCGCAGGAAGCTCAGCTCGGTGCTTGGTGGTCACCTGACTGGGTGGGATGGGGGTGGGTGGGGATATATACACACACACAGCTGATTCATCATGTTGTACAGCAGAAACTAACTTAGCAATCATACTCCAACAAAACAGAATAACTCTGGAAGTTACTAAAATAAATGCCTGTATCACACCTGTTAGAGGACATGAAAAAATTTTTTACAATAGAAAAAGATAAAATAACCACATAAGCAACACAGCACCCTACTCAAAAGCACTGGAGTGGGCAGGCAGAGAATGCTGCCTGCATATGAGCCACAGAGGTACCACTGTGCAGCCACCTGTCAGTCTGGTTTGTAGCTCAGGATTTCTTTTTTTTTCTTTTAATAAATCTGGGGTATTTGCATTATTTCAAATTTTATGCATTTTCTTACTCAAAACAGCATAACACAAAAGGATATTAAATGCACTGCATCATTTTAAGTTATCTATTTGAAATTCTAACATAATGGCCTAAAAAGGTTTCAGTTTTCATTAAAGTGTTTGGTCTGATTCTTCAGGCTAGATTTTCATTCTTTGAAAAGAAATTTACAAAAATTTTTGTACATTTTTAACCTAGGAAATATATTCTAAAAACACTTGAACATTATATACACACACACACACACATACATGGACGCACACACCCCAAAACAGTCACCAAAGTATGATTATAAAGACAAATCAACCAGTTAATCCCCAAATTGAGAAACATTAAATATGATCTTTGGGCTTCCCTTGTGGCTCATCTGGTAAAGAATCTGCCTGCAATGCAGGAGAGACCTGGGAATTGTCCTGGGTTGGGAAGATCCCCAGGAGAAGGGAAAGCCTACCCACTCCAGTATTCTAGCCTGGAGAATTCCACAGACAGTATAGTCCAGGGGATCGCAAAGAGTCAGACACGACTGGGTGACTTTCACTTCACTTATGATCTTCATAATAAAATAGTTTAGAGACATTAAAAATACTATTAATAAAGTATGTAAAATAAAATAAAAAAAATTATAGCATATGCTTAGCGTGTATGCATGCGTTCAGTTGTGTCCAACTTTGTGACCCCATGGACTATATATAGTTCGCCAAGTTCCTCTGTCCATGTGATTTTCCAGGCAAGAATACTGGAGTGGGTTGCCATTTCCTATTCTACGAGATCTCCCTGAGCCAGGACCAGTCCACGTCTTCTGTGTCTTCTGAACTAGCAGGCAGATTCTTTACCACTCAGTCAAATGGGAAGCCCCATATACTAAGTTATATTTGTACTACGGTATGATCATGGCTACAAAGCAAAAGAAAAAATAGGATGGAAAAAACCCCACCAAACTGTGGATAACTGAGTATTCATTTGGATGGCAGAACTACAGCTTTTGTTTCCTTCTGGCTTTTTATATTTTAAAAATTATCTATAATGAACATTTAAATTTCATAACATCAAAAATAAGCCCGAAGTTTTGTTAAGGTACCTGCCAAATAAGAATGCCTGTTAAAGAAAATAATAATAAAATGAAAACATTTATTTTAAGAATGTGTTATAAAAATGACCTATAATCTATGATTTAAAGCAATCTTTATTTATTTTTGAATGTTAATTTCCAGTGCTGGTCCAGTTCCCAGGTAACACAATTTTAGTCGGTGCACATCCCTACTTTTTAGTTTATAAACTTACTGTCCCCAGGAAGAATATTTTAATGGATATATAACATCTTGCTGTATTAGAGTAACAAACTGTTGTATGTCCTTACTCATAATCCTGAAATGCAGAAATTTATGCACACAGCTTTATGTATTACAATTTTTCTTTGCTGGGTCAAAGGTCATCACATGGCTCTCTAAATTGGTTGTTTTCTATCTTTTAAGACTGAAAAATGGCCTTATTTTTAATTTTAAACTTCTGAAGAATGGAACTACTAAATATTTTTTGTAAAGAGCAGAGATGCACTGAAATTAAAAATCAACTCTTTTCACATTACCATTTTGGTGCTCACTCCTTATACTGGGTTTCCCTGGTGACTCAGTGGTAAAGAATGCACCTGCCAATGCAGGAGATGTGTGTTAGATCCCAGGGTTGGGAATATCCTCTGGAGAATATCCACTTCAGTGTTCTTGCCTGGGAAATCCCATGGACAGAGAAGCCTGCTGGGCTATAGTCCAGAGGATCCCAAAGGAATCAAACACTACTTAGGGACTAAACCACAACCCTACATTTAGGAAAAAATTGTAACAGTTACCTTCTGTGTTGTTATCATCAGAAAAGCTAATACAAAGTTCATCAGACTTTTCAGTTGTAACAGCCCATAATTCTGAGACTCCTTCTGCTGAAACACAGTACTGAGAATTCAGCGAGGACACAGGAATATTTAAGAAGCACTGAGTCTCGTTACAATCCTCTTCCTTTGTGTATAGTTTATCCGTGGTCTGGACAGAAGAAGAAAACAAAGACAATGCACGGCACCTTTTAATGTGGGGAAAAAAAATCACCATACTTATCCTGGTCGAACATTTGAAGAAAAACATAGACATGATGAGTGCTGAACATGTCTGCAAATAGTGTTGATATTCAAACAGTAAGTCAACCTGGTTTATTCAACACAGCATGATGCTATAAATCCGTTAAAATGTTCTTTATAGAGATTATAAATTTAAAAATTAAAATATAGATTATGAATATAAAAACATGTTCAGTGTTAGCTGTCAAACCAACAAATGCTCACTGGTCCTATTTCTATAGTGCCTGAAACTTAGCTGATGAGAGAGACGAGCATCTCATACGAAGAATAACTCAGGCATCCTGCTGGAGCATCTCTTGGCAGTAATACATGGAAGGGACTGAAGCAATCTCTGGGAGCTTATTATTCATTCAGCCAGCCACAGTGCACGGATCACTGTGCTAGGGCCTAAGGACACAAAGGTACGAAGTGGTGCCTGACCTCCAGTAACTTATGATAGTGTACAAGAGACACAAGAAAGAAATGCAAGTGAGTGACGAGGACTGTAAGAGAAAGCCCCACTCTGTGAAATGAGGAATAACTGGACCACAGAGGAGGAAATAGTCCATGGGGTCAGAAAAGACTTCAAAGGAGAGCTGATTTGCTAGCTGAATACTGAAGAATAAACCGAAATTCTCTGAAGTAGCCAATGTGGAGAAGGGCATCCTGCAAAAGAGCAGGGTTCCTGCAGCAGACCAAGAACAGTCAGCAGCTCACCAGAGCACAAATGAAGATGGAGCTGGGAGGCTGGAGACATGTAGCTGGAAAGGATGCAAGAGGCCAAGTTATGAAGGCCAAGGGGGCACGCCACGGAGGAGGATTTAGAAACGATTTTGTACTTAACGGGGACTCGTTAAAGGGTTTTAAGCAGTGAAGTTAATGTGGTCAGATACGCACTTCAGAAAGACAACTCAGCTGGCAACCAAAGTGACGTTTCACAACCTAAATCAGATGTCCTTCTTCTCCTAACATCTCTCCATGAGGCACAAAGACTCAGTGAGAAGAAAAGCCAGATCTCTCCCATGCCTCAAGAGAAGTGGTCCCCAGTGAAGCCTGCAGTGTCAGCTGCCCAGCGCTCTGCTGCTCCCTTCGCATGCCTGGGTGCCTCTGCCAGGCTCTGCCTGAAACACTCTCCCCAGGTACACCCAGGAGCTCACCTCCCCCAGCCCTGGCTCCAGTAACACTTCCCAGCGAGGCCTGGCCACCCTGCTGGAAATCACGACGGCCCCACCCTGCGCCCGGCCTTCCTCCCTGCTCTGTGCTTCTCCCACAATACTTATCACTGGAGCTTTGTCTGCACTGCTCACTCCTAGGGCCTAAAAGGCACCAGGCATGTGCTTGACAAATGCTGTTAAGTAAAGGAATGGCAGTGCTGTGGAGAGTGGATGCAACAGAAGAATTCTAGGGCAAGTGTGGTCTGCACGTCACTGCCAGGGTGCAATCATGTCCTACAGAAGTACTGGTAGCTGCTTCCTTCAAAGACAGCGATTCCAATTAGAACTTCGTATTACTTCACGTCACTACCAATGAGCAAGAAACGATTAAAGCTATCCTCCTCTTACCAGTGATGAAATGGAGATACACAGGTTAAGAGTCTAGATTAGAACCACATTGTTGGCAAAGAAAAAACTTAAAATGTATTCACGTGGCCAGTGTTAAAGATTGACTCCAGGACTAATTCCCTTCAACATATATTTCTTTTTTTCTTACTAAAACTGATGAGCCATGAGTCTTGACTGAATATTCATAAACATTCTACTTTCATTTTACCACATATAAAACAACTTATGCAAACAACAGGAAAATTTCAATGTAGAAAAAGATGAGATAGAAACACATACCTTACTTCTATTGACGCTCACAAACACACTGTATGTGAATGTATAACAAGTATTTTCATCATCATACATAGGTTCTGGCTCTTTTCCATTTACAGTAATTAAAGGGTGAAATATATCAACAATGATTTGGTTTTCCTTCTTTCTGACACCCAGTTTAGGTGGTCCAACTTTCCCTGGAGTGTGGGGAACAAAAAAGTACAATTTGTATCAGCCTTGGAACTGTGATCCATAGCATATTATGTAACATTACCAAACTCAATCCATCCATCTACTCTTTTTGTTGCTGTTGTTCTAAAGCAGGACTGCATTTAAATCATTCCACAAACATCTAGAAAATATTTTAACTGTCCTTAATGAATCTTGGTAAAAAGCCTTGACATAAAAGAAGCTCTATGAAGTTATCTTTCCTTTATTTTTGATTCTGTAGACTAAAAATCATTAAGCAGAAAACAGAACATGCTTTTTAAAACGCATTTCAGAAAAGGCATTGTAATTATCTTTGAATCCTTATCAAAACTCTTTGTATTTCCAGTGCCTATGGACACATGGCATGAAGGCGTCATGAAAAGTTTGCAAAATACAATTTTTACTACAAAAATCAGAACTAGCTATTCACTGATTCCATAATATTTATTATTATGTCTTTGATGTCTGGAACTTTGTAGGTGAACCATTTATCTATTCTTCACATATTTATTGCATGCCTACTATGTGCCTGACAGATCTGTTTTTACTCACCAATATACCTTAGGGCCTAGCATACTTTCTGGTACATAGTATGACCTTGATAAATCTGTGTGGGAAAAATCTGACATAACAGATAGTATAATTATCAGGTGACAGAAGCATGGACTCGGGAATGAAACTACTTCAAGGGCAGGTAGAGGCAGGGCTTTTAGGAGAGACGAAGTAGGCACAAACCAAAAGGAAGGAGCAGAATCCAGGCAGTGGTTGAAGTCATGAAGCATGGAAGCTGAACAAGGATGAAAGAGAAGCTAGAAGGCAAGGCGTCAGAGAGCTACAAGACTGGGAAGGGACCATGTGACTACAGACTTCTCTTACCCATGAGTGACGGTATGAAAGCTACAAGGTAGGGTGTTAGCCAAAAAAGAAGAATGGGCCCTGAAGAGTCTGGAACTTGAGGTGACAACGAAGATCAGGCAGATCATGGGAATGGGATGTCGGCAGCGTGAAGAACTGAAAAATCACTGTGATTGAAGAGATTATAGAGCTGTAAAATTGTTAATGTGTTAAAAATGTTAAATCTAATGTGTTAAATTGCCAGAGGCCTTGAAGGGAAGACTGAGAGCAGTTCTCAGGTTTAGAAGGGCAAAGTGACGGGCACCTCTTAGCTCTATTTTGTGGGGCTTGGGCGAAGAGAAGATGGGAACTCCCTAAATTCCTCCAAATGTTCCTGAGGGCATTGTGATAATTTGTAGCAACTGCTTATAAAAGCAAATATATATAGAAGACACAAATGAAATTAAAATTCAGACATGTATACATTCTACTCACCTTCTTTGCATAAAATAAATTCTTTGGACTGTGCATAGACAGATTCTTCTTGTCCAACCCTGACCTTAACTCTACCCCAAACAGAACTTGATGGATCATTAATTACAGAAAAGATATTACAAGAATGTTCAGAGGTATTGCAGGCATCAATCCATTTGCCATCCCTAAAATAAAGAACACAAAGGTAACTTTTACTGTTAATACAGAAACCATTTCTGTCCGTGCTTTGCTGTTCATTCACAGCATGGAGCTGATAGAGATGAATAAGGACAGGATGAAGAAGCTAGATAAAGTGGGAAACTTTTACTCGTTGGTTAGAAGATCTATAAAATCATTTACAATATAGAGGCACAATTCAGAATAAGACCTGTAAAAACCACATTCCACATGCAATTCAAAAAAATCTGTTCTTTAAACAAATCCAGAGTCCATTAACAGTCATAACTTATAGAATCCAACACATAATAACCCCTGACATTCGTCAAAAATTTTGTTGAGATTTTTCTTTCTACTTCATATATACACTATAGGAAGTAAGACGACTTGGCTGTTTTTAACACAGAACTGTAAGCTTTATTCGCCATGCCATAACGTGCCCGAAGTCAGTCACACTCCTCTACCCTAAATCTGACACGAAGATGAACTAAGAGGCAGGAAATATTCTGAAAAGAACTAACTTGCATCCTTATTACATCTGGATGTCGTTAAGCAGTTCAGGCAGTTCTGCCACACGGGAAGAAATGGTGATGGAAAAATCAGTTATGAGATGTGCAAAGGCCTTGGTAAAAACAGGATAAAAAGATAAAAGTGACACTCACTCATAGTTCATCACTTGTACGGTAAACATAGGACTCTGTAGCATAATAGGGTAATCCCAAAATATAACAGCGTTCAAGTTGTAGGCTTGTATTGTAACATTGGCTGGTGGTGGAACTACAAGAGATGCAAAAAGAAAGAAGGATCATAGTGAGCAACAAACATGAACACTACAAATCCTTAGTGTAAGAAGCCAAACATACACTTGAAGAATTCCCCAGGATTGTAAACTTATTTAAATTCAGAATTTCTAAATGTTATTAAAGAATGTACAGAAGCATTCTAATTCATTTTAAATTACTGAAACAACATTGTGATATAAGGGGCACACAAATACAGTATGAACGATGGTGGATACCAGGGGGTGAGGGAGGGGGAAATGTGGGATTCTGTCCAATGGGTATAAAAGTAGGCATACAAGATTAGTAAGTTCTCAATATCTGCTGTATACCCTTGTGCCTATAATTAACAAAACTGTATTGCTTACTTATAGGAAGACTCTTGAGAGTCCTTGGACAGCAGGAAGATCAAACCAGTAAAACCTAAAGGAAATCAGTTCTGAACATTCACGGGAAGGACTGATGCTGAAGCTGAGGCTCCAATACTTTGGCCATCTGATGTGAAGAGCTGACTCACTGGGAAAAACTCTGATGCTGGGAAAGATTGAAGGCAGGAGAAGGGAGTGGCAGAGGATGAGATGGTTGGATGGCATCACCGACTCAATGGACATGAGTTTGCACAAACTCCAGAAGGTATTGAAAGACAGCTAAGCTTGGTGCGTTGCATGCAGTCCATGGGGTTGAAAAGTTGTACATGACTTAGTGACTGAACAACAACAATTGCTGTATTTAAAATGTTTTTTATGAGTGTAGATCTCATCTTAAGTGTTTGTACCACGACAAAAAATGTGGCATATACATATAATGGAATGTTACTCAGTCTTACAAACGAATACGACGATTCTGTTACCTGTTGCAACATGGATGATTCTTGAAGACATTATGCTAATTGGAATAAGTCAGAAACAAAAGGACAAATACTGTATGATTCCACTAATATGAAGCATACAAAATAATCAAATACATTGAGACAGAGACTAGTATGGTGGTTATCAGGGGCGGTTGTGGGGGTAGGAGACAATGGGGGGAGTTAACGTTTAATAGGTACAGAGTTTCAATACGGGATCACGAAAAGTTCCAGAGATGGAGTGCTGGCTGCATGACAATATTAATATACTTAATGCTACTGGACTGCACACTTATAATAAGAAAAATGGTAAATTTACATTATATATATTTTACCACAGTAAAAATAAAACAAAATTGACTTAAAAAAATACTAATATAGTATGAGCAACACATTCCTAGAATGTTTTAGGAATTTTTATCAATAATTGCACTGCAATAATAATCCTCAATGCATTTAATCACTAGAATTTTCTCTACCTGGTACCAAAGACTGTATTCAATGTCTAGAGAAGAACTGGCCACAAGTGGGATGGTCAATTTCACTCTCAAGTGCTCCCTGAGCTCTCAACCCTCCACTCAGCACCGTTACACCTGTATTCCCTTTTCTCCAGCACAGCAATATTTACCGAATGACTGCCTGATGAGCCATCAAGCAGTCCAGTTTCATCAGCATTTTACTCTCTGAGGTGTACAGGGCTTTTTTCAAAACATACCCTATATTTCCTCCTGCCTTTGCTCTTTTAAACCATTTTAGAAAATGTCTGTTGATAAGATGTGCAAGTGTTACACAAGAAAATAGGCAGAAGTCACTTTAACATCTTATAATCAAACTCTACCACAACCATTATCTAGTTACTAAAAGCTGCCATTTGTTCCCCTGCTGGGTGTAAATGGTTATTGTCCACCACCCCATAGAAAACTGAACACACACCTCCCTTCCTCCTTTTCTCTCTCGCTCTCTCCCTCTCCTTTCTTGCCCTTCTCTGTGAACAAACACGAAGGTATAAAGTTAGCATTATGACCTGAAATGTAAGAGTATTCAATCCTACCTATCTAGAAAACTCCATCAAACATGATTTGCTTGTACAGCTAAAATAAATAAATGAATAGCAATGTGGTCAGGTGCAGTGGCTTCCAAACAACTTGTCATCCTAAACACCTCAAAGAGAGCCAGAGGTTTATACTTTTAAAAAATGTATTCCAGATAATAATGATAATCACTTAGATTTATACCAAATTGTTTGTTGTTTATTCACTAAGTTGTGTCTGGCTCTTTGTGACCCCACAGACTGCAGTCTGACAGGCTCCTCTGTCCATGGGACGTTTTCAGGGAATAGTGGAGTGGGTTGCCATTTCCTCCCCCAAGGGATTGTCCTGACCCAGGGATCAAACCCGCATCTTCTGCATTGCCGGAGAACTCGTTACCACTGAACCACTAGGAAAGCCCTATACCCAGTAGCCTTATACCCAGTAGACTGTTCTAATAAGAAATATATTCCCTGGGTTGGACCTTAAGAAATCTGGATTCTTTCCTTGCTATATTACTAAACAGTTGTTTCAGAATCCCTCACCTGTCAAGGGAGGTGTTAATTTCACACACATAGGATATTTGCTTACTGCTGAAGAAAATACCTACTATATTTTTTCCCCAAACAAAAATTCCAATATTTGAAGCCAAACTGGTACACTATCTTAATTTACAATTATTTAGCAACTGCATTATTGTTTCAAAGCAGAACACGGATCAAGAATTATTTAAGTAAAAAACATAGTGTGTGCCTGCATGCTTAGGCGTAGTCATGTCTGGCTTTTTGCAACCACCTGGACTGTAGCCCATCAGGCTCCTCTGTCTATGGGATTTTCCAGGCAAGAATACTGGAGTCGGTTGTCATTTCCTCCTCCAGAGGATCTTCCCGACCCAGGGATCAAACCTATGTCTCCTGTACTGGAAGGAGCCCTCAAGGACAGTGTGATTCTACTGTCATATGCCCACCCCTTTTTTCATTATTTTTCCCTTTATATCAGTGGTTTTTCACAAGAGGTGCTATGTCCCCTAGGGATATGCGGCACTGTCTAGAGACAGTCTGGTTCTCCTAACGGCATGGTGCTGGTGGGGTTCTACTCGCATCTAAGGGACAAAGGCTGGGGATGCTGCTGATATCCTGCAATACACAAGACAGCCCTCCACATTTTGGCAGTCCAAAATGCTATCAGTGTCGAACACTCAGAAACCCTGCCTTCTCATAATTTTAGGAATCGTTTTTATTTAGGAAGAAAAATTAATTTAAAGATAGAATGGAATTCGAAATCACCCCACACCTGTCAGAATGGCTATCATCGAAGTCCATAAATAACAAATGTTGGTAAGCATGTGGAGAAAAGGAAACCCTAGTACACACTGTTGGTGGGAATACCAATCAGTGCAGCCTCTATGGAGAACCGTATGAAGGTTCCTCAAAACACTAACAACAGAACTACCATATGATCCAACAATTCCAAAAACACTAACTTGAAAAGATACATGTACTCCAATGCTCATAGCATCATTATTTACAAAAGCCAATATATGGTAGCAACTCAAGTGCCCATCAATGGATGAATGGATAAAGAAGATATGGTGTTTGTGTGTGTATATATAATATACATATATGCATATATACATACATACATAATGGAATAGTACTCAGTCACAAAAAATTAATGATGTTTTGCCATTTGCAGCAACATGTTTGGACCTAGACTGTATTACGGTTAGTGAAAAAAGTCAAACACTGTATGTTATCACTTACATGTGCAACCTAAAAACAAATGGATGACTGTATCAAAAAAGAAACAGGCTCAGAAATATGGAGAACAAACCAGTGGTTACCAATGGTGTGGCAGGAGTAAGAGAGGAGTAGGGGATTAAGAGGCACAAACTACTATGTCTAAAATACATAAGCTACAAGAATACACTGTACAGCACAAGGAATATAGTTGATTAATAAGTTTAAATGGAGTATAATTTAAAATTATTGAATCACTGTTTTATACCTGAAACTAACACTGAAAATTAACTACACTTCAATAAAAAATAAAAGACAAACAGAATTTTTTGATAAACTAATATGTTTTACACTTCCTGCTCAGCAAATAGCCTTGGTGTCTCTTGAAATCTCTAATTTCCATATTATGCACCAAAGTAGTAGAACAATTTGTACCTAAAGATTGAAATTATGAAGTTGGAAGGATGTCTCATGTTCAAATACTCCATATGCCCTTTGACCTGTAGCCAGTGATCAGACAGCATTTTTCTACTTTCCCTTTCTGGAATACTGTTGGTGGCTTTTGGTATGTATCATCGCTGGTTCTCTAAGCAATTTTCTTGCAGGTAGTCAGGAAGCACTGGACTTGCCAGATTTCACCCCAGTGTTAGTCGAGTTCCCGTAGTCATACACAGCAGGGTGGACTGCACCCTCCTTAACAGGGCTCCTTCTTCTATGGTGTGTTCATACCTCAACTTCATGAAGCAACCTGTCTCAAACAGTTTACATTCTATGGTTGAGAAGGAAATTAAAGGCATCCCCTTCTAGGGTCAATTCAACATTAATATCAAATATCAATCACACATATAATTTTGCAACTACATAAGAAACCTAATGTTAAGAAAACTCGTAATAAATCAGAACGTCCCTCAGATGCCATTTCTTAATTTTAGCATCTGCTGCTCTTGTTGTTCAGTCCCAAAGTTGTGTCCAACTTTTTGCGACTCCATGGACTGCAGCACTCCAGGCTTTCCTGTCCTTCACTATCTTCCTGAGTTTGCTCAAACTCAGGTCCATTGAGTCGGTGATGCCATCCATCCATCTCATCCTGTCACCTCCTCCTCCTCTGCCTTCAATCATTCCCAGCATCAGGGTCTTTTCCAATGAGTCAGCTCCTGCATCAGGTGGCCGAAGTATTGGAGCTTCAGCTTCAGCATCAGTCCTTCCAATGAAAATTCAGGATTGATTTCCTTTAGGATTGACTGGTTTGATCTCCTTTCAGTCCAAGGGACTCTTAAGAGTCTCCTCCAACATCACACTTCAAAATCATCAATTCTTTGGTGCTCGGTCTTCTTTATGGTTCACCTCTCACGTCTATACATGACTGCTGGAAAAATCATTAGCTTTAACTATATTGACCTTTGTCGGCAAAGTGATGCCTCTGCTTTTTAATACACTGTTTAGGTTTGTCATGGCTTTTCTTCCAAGGAGCAAGTGTCTTTTAATTTCGTGACTGCAGTTAGTAGCTGAGAGTTTACAAACCATCAGGTCCTGGTTTCTTTTGTTTAACCGTCTTTCCCTTGATTACTCTAACCTTGTATTTTACAGTAAGAAATAAAAAGACACCACATGGCACCTTCAATCTGCCTGGAAACCTCCTCTGCTAGGTCGCTGGGCTCACCAGGCACACTTCCTGCTTTCCCTGCTATTAAAGGTGACGGGTGTTAAGTTTCTTGCCACTACGTAACAAGGATCCTCACAGTCTCCAGTAAAGACAAGTCCTTCACTTCCTTTTAAGTCCCTTTAAAAAAATTTTTCCCAGTAGGAATATGTATGTACCCAATCTGAAATTAGTTTCTGCATTTGAGAGAAAGGCATATAGAAATAAACCTATGTACTAGAATACAAAATAAAGTGCATTTATATTCAAGAAGAGGTTACTGAATCATACATTATGAAATACAAATAGCAGTAGACTTGTGTTGCATTTGTCTTTAGAGTAAATCAAATATTTCCCAAAATTTAAGTAAAAGCTTGGCATGATTAGACTAGGACAGGGACTTAAATCACAGTTTTCAAAGCAATCAAGACAGGTAGTAGGAAAAGAGGTTTCAACAGATTCTAAAACACAGACATTACTACTAGATTATAGAAGAGACTTTTGAATATTTACATCAAAGGATGTAATCTGTGGTTTTAATGCTACCAGAAGAGAAACCATGTGGTGATCAGACATCTGCTTTTGTCATCCTTGCCAAAATCACATGATAAAGTAGACATGAGTAGTTTTCTCCTTAAGTTTCAGAATTTTGTAACCTAAAGTTTAAATGGCTACATAATCAGCTTAAAATAATTAAGGCTTACAGCTAACTTCTATTCATAATAAATGTATTCTATGTCAATAAAAATATGTGTAGAAATAGCAAGAGAATGGAGTTAAAAGAGTATCTCATGAAGTAGGATTATCTTACAGGTGTCCCCATCTCTTAAAAATGCCCAGAAGTTTCCTGTAACACATGTTGTTTTTGGAAATGGGTTCAGAGTTCTTGTAGCATTATATCTGCATACAACCCAGAGTCAAGTTCAGCTCTTTTTAAAGATCTGCTTCCCCAAACTCCTCTAGAGCTAGCAGCTGAAGGTTAAACAAAATCAAACAAAGGAGAGAAGGATCACTTTTCATAACATTCTAATTACGATGCAGATAAAAAGGAGAACTCTGGTTACAGTGGACTGTTTCCTGGTGATAAGATATGAAAAAAAGAGCAAGGGTATGAAAAAACAGCAAGGGAAAGGACAGAAAAGACAAATGAAGTCAGCACGTGGTGAAGCCCTGCCACTAGATGGGGCAAATGAGGCGTCACCGAAGCCCATAAACCAGTAGCTAGGACAGCTCTAGGATCCTCACTGGGAAAGGCAGCGGGGGGAGGCACACCATTACAGACACCTCCAGATTTCCTCTGCAGGGACGGGGACAGGGGTGCAGGCAGCCTCCTATGCGCCATCCCGTAGCCTCTGAAAGCATCTGTGCCTCCACTGAAAGACGGACAGTCACAGCAGTTCACCAATTTTTACATAATAGCATTCAAAGACAAAAAAATTATGTGAGTGCGTGTGAGCGTGGTCAGTCATTTTTGACTCTGCGATCCCATGGACTGCGGCTCACCAGGCTCCTCTGTCCATAGGATTTTCCAGTCAAGAATACTGGAGCGGTTGCAGTTTCCTCCTTGAGGGGATCTTTCCAACCCAGGGATCAAACTGGCATCTCCTGCCCTGCAGGCAGATTCTTTACCACTGAGCCATCTGGAAAGCCCCAAAAACTGTGTCCATCTAAATGCAAAACAGAGCTCTGCACTCCACAGACACAATTCGACTATCTGCTCACAACCTCTCTAGGGGAAGGACAAACTGAGGTTAAGGAGGTTAACTGAGGTTAAGAGGTTAAGGAGACAGTGGCCAGTAGGTAAATCATTCTGGAGGATTCAAAGTAATCTGACACTACAATTCAAAAACAAACTCTCTATCTTAAAGCATCCAGACTCTTTTTTGAATGAGCAACTCTGAAAATATCTAACAACTTCCTCATGTTAAAGATGCAGGGTTAGGGACATTTTCACAAAGGTTTCTTCTTACACAGCAAAATAAGAAATGGCATGAGAAATCCACGCAGAAAAAGGGAAAAACATCAAGACTTCTGCATTCTTTTCAGAATATATTTATGATTATGATCTATCTACTGGTTTTACGATGCTGATAAAATAACTTTTTCCTAGTGCTTTCCAACTTCTTCTCTTAGCAAATATTGATAGCACCATCCCCTAAATTTAAGCTGAATAAAGACATTTAAGAATTCTTGCACATGGTGTTTCAAGCATTCATAAAAGTTTTAAAACTGAAACATTTAAATATTGGGGGGCTTTGAAAGGAATCCTATCTCTGTGAAATGAAAGGAAAAATGATCCTATTTAAAATCTTTCTATTATTTCCTTGTACCTCCGTAAAAAGGGTGTTAGAACGAAGGGTTCAAGTGGGTTCATTAAAATATTTCAGGTCTGTTTCACCTTCCAGAGTTCCTCAGTTGTTTCAAGACCTCTAGTGTCCCTGAAATCTTTTCTTTCTCTTCTCTGCAGGTTTTATCACTCACTCTCTCTTCCTTAAAATGTAGGGCCCAGAAGCAATGTAAATGATGTGAATGAAATACTTTTCTGAAGAGATGGTTCTATCAAATCGTGGCTTACACTGAATTTGTAATGAACTAAAACTCCCCAGGTCTTTCGCAGAAACCACAAGCAAATTAGGCCTTATCCAATAAACTTCTTCCCAGCCACTTTGCTGATCCAAAATGCAGTGCTGTATAATTGTTCCTGTTTATTTAATTTCATCTAGTTGGGTTTGCTTGGCATGCCAATAAAATTCTAATTGAACCAGGTCCACCTAATCCCTGAGAGAACTCATTTTTCAAGACTAATTCTCTTTTGGACTGATTCACTCTAAGTTGAGAAATAGTTTAGGAACAGAAAAAATGAAACAGGACATTCTTCCTTCAATCTTAGGAAGAATGGGAAAAAGTTGGAAGAAGGAGTTAGTCATGGAGCTTATTTTAAATTTTTCATATTGATCTGGATGAGTCTGTTTTTAAAGCTGACACAATTTCTCATTCATAACTAAAACAATGCAATATTTTAAAAATATATATATTTGTGAAATGATGCACATAACTGAATGACAATCACCAACATATATGAAACATTTACTGGACAAGCTATGAGCTCAACTTTGTTATGCATTATCTCAGTTAAACACCACAACCGTCCTAGAAGGGAGGTAGTATTTACATCTTTTTACTGAAAAGAGAGGGGGGAAAAAAAAGCTTAGAGAAGTTACTCAAAGACTTGACACTGTGCAAAGTTTTACTGGTTTTAATTAATAAAAGCTGTGTAAGCATCATCTTTGTGATAGTTTACTAAAAGTTGGGAAAAATATAAATAGAAACTGGAGATAATTGTTTTCTGATGACTTCATAAGCATTTGCTTCAAGTAATTTTGCCTAATTTATTATACTATCACAATTACAAGACAGTCACCGAAAATCTGAACAGTATACTATTTATTTAGCGTGGACATGATTGAAATGGATATCTAGTATTGGGATAATCTAAAACAAAGACACTCCCTTAATAAGAAAATTACAAGTAACTGATTTCTTTTTGTCAGGAACTCATTTAATTCTGGCTCATCTTTCATTTTGATTCTTTGTCCAGTTAAAATGGAGCCATTAATTATCCATTTAGCTCAGTCTTTAAAGGGGTTATTTCTCTCTCGAGTTCTTTAGGTTTTCTTTTATATAGAACCAAAATGTGGATCTTTCAAAAAGCCATATAAATCATGAATCAGAATAAAATGAAAACAAATTATTAATACCCTCTTCAATAAATATAACTGAAATGCACTGATTTAAGTATTCTGAATCTCTGAAATACATATAGAATCTAAAGTAACAAAAACTCTCAACACATCCAGAGCATTACCTAAAGTCAGAGAATGAACAGCTAATAATCAAGTGGAGAAAGTGAGTTAAGAGCCCCACTCCTGTTTTAAAGCAGTCTGCTCTTCAGATAATACCCAGAGCGGAAGAACAAACTGGAAAAAGGTAGCTGACACCTGTGGTTATACAATGCTAAAGTACAGAAGGCCACAGATCTGCCTATGGAGAAAAGCAGGCAATCCTCCTCCCAGGGCTGGTATCAAGAACACAGGAACTGTGTAGTCACGAGAGGCCCTTGGTCAGGAGGACTCTGGGCTCAGAAGGAAGGGCCTTGTACTTGGTTTACTGCTCTGCCTTAGCCAGGAACCTCAGTCACTCTCTTCCTCTCTTCCCACATCCAGTCATCCCCAAGTTAGGCTGATTATCTATTTTAATTTCTTCTTTTCCATTTAAACTTACCACTGTCTTCTCCCAGGCTTAAGTAGCAGCCTCCTATGTGGCCTCCCTCCTTTGAATCTATCTCAAAACTATCCTCTAAGATGAATGGTCTTTCTAAATGACATATCTGATCTTGCATAAAATCACTGATCTCCTGAAAATAATCCCATGGCTACCCACTGATCTGAGCAAGAGTGAGCCTATTATTTTGTTGGCTCAGCACCTGTACTTCTTTCAAGAACATTATGGCTCTCCCTCCCGGCATTCTCCTACTGTTACCACCTGCAACGGTATCCTTCCCATAGCTGGCACCTGACCCAAGCTGGGCAAATCAGAACATTCTTCTGGGATTTTGCCAGGGTGGAGGAAGCTGCAAGATGTCAAAATCCAAAAGCCTATTAACATACATAATTCCTGCCAAGTAGAGAAGGCTGCCAATAACCAAAGTAAGTAATAAGAAATGGAGGGTCTTGGCACTTTGAGTTTCTGATTCAGCCGACATCTCTACGTTTCTGTTTTAACTCTGGTTTGGATTCTCCGAGCCAATAAACTCCTCTTTTTGTCGAAGTGAGCTGAAGCTGTGTTTCTGTCCTTTGCTGTTATACATGACAAGGTACTTCATTAACTGGTTCCTACCAACCAACTGGTTCCTAAACAACAATTTTGCTGTTGTTGTTTAGTCGCTCAGTCGTGTCTAACTCTTTTGAGACTGTAGCCCGCCAGGCTCCTCTGGCCATGGAATTCTTCAGGCAAGAATACTGGAGTGGGTTGCCAGTCCCTTCTCTAGGGAATGTTCATGACCCTGGGATCGAACCCAAAATGCTTAAATTATTCCACAAATTCAACTTGCTGTTTCAGAGTCCTTCCTCTGCACACACAAGTCTTTGCACCTCCAGCTCCAACTCTGGGGTCACGTTCTCAGTGAAATCTTCCCTGATTCCCCTTCTGAGTCAGGCACCCGTGTCTTGCTTTCCAGTAAAATATGTGTAAGTTCTAGCTCTTATCACAATGGACTGAAACTGCTCTTATGGGTGACCAACTCGCCCTAGTAATGGCAGAGAACAGAGTTAAGTACTTTGGACTCTGGAACCCAACTGCCAAGCTTCCCAGTGAATAGCAGCAATTTAGTAGATTCCATGCCTCAACTTCTCATCCATAAATAAGAGCTAGAACAGCGTCTACTTTATAGAACGTTTGGGAAAAGATGTGATAAGAACTTACAACAGTGCCCAATAACCGTTAGTTATACCATCAGGATCCTTGAAGGCAAAAACGTAAGTTATTTTTGTATTTCCAAACACAAATGGCGCAATGTCTCTTCCAAGGAATGACTTAACTATTTGTTTGCTTGACTTCTAAAGAGCAAGCCAAAGGAGAGCGGGATATGAAGGGACCGCATCTAACAAGTGTCACAGAGGCAGTCATAACAGGTGCCGACACCGAGTTCGCCAGGGGTAAAGGAGGCGGGGTCGCCCTGATCCCTTCCAGGCAGCTGCCAACAGCGTACTCAGAGGAAACACTCAAGAATGCCCCGCTTTCCGACAATCTAGGTTTGCCCCTTTTGCAGAGTACTGATTTCACCGGAGCTCCTAATTATCACTACACTGAGCTTTAGAAAAACATGTTTCCTGGGAAATCTCTTTAAGCAGGCGGAGATAAAGGAGGAACTGAGGTCTGCCAAGAGACCTGCTGCCTGACAAACGGACTCGAGAGTACATGCCCTGAACCACTTCCAGACTCGCACGTAAGACGGCCATTTAACTGCCTTTTAATAATTCTCAGCTGGCCAAAGAACGTCTAAGGATTCGGGGCCGACCTTACGAGAATTTAAATCACGAGCTGTGGCCACCGTGTGCAACTGCTCACCAGGTAACTCACTTATTTAAAAACGAATTAAGAGAACGCGTTTTGTTTCCGCAACCGCGGAAAAGGCCAGAAAAAAGGGAACTGAAGGCTGCAAACCGCGGAGACTCGGCGTCACCTTCCCAGCGGCCGCCCCCTGAGGACCCGAAGCCGCCGTCGGGCGTCGAGGACCGACGCTGGCGCGGCCCCGACCCCGGGCGGGGCTTCCCGGCCGGTGGGGCTCCCTCCTTTCCCGTCCCCACCCGCCTGCGGCCCTGCCGCGAGCGACAGTACCCGAAGAGAGTCCCGGATTCGCGGCGCTCATCTCAACCCAGCTTCCGGTCAGCAAGACAGGGACGAGGCAAAATAGGAGAGCCATGCTGCTCCAGACCAACGCGGGTGCTGCCCAGCGCCACCGCGGGTATACACCCGCGCGGACCGCGGGCCTAGGGCTTGCGTCACTTCCGCCGCCGCCGACCATCCCTCCAGCGGGAGGCGGGGCGTGGACGGGAAAGCGGGGCGCGGACCCGGAGGCCGAGACCAGGACTGGGCGGCCAGCGCGGCCGGGAGGCGGGGCCAGGGCGGGGAGGGCGGCCTGCGTGGGGGTAATCAGGGCTCCCGAGGGGAGGCTGAGGTGGCCGCGGAGGTTGAATCGGGTAAGCGAGCTGGCAGACGGCGGGAAGTCAAAGAGAGGTCGCCTCTGTGGAAGCTCAGCGTTAGGGGCACAGCAGGCTGTGGTGGCGATCTTGGCTCACCGTTTGTGAGCACCTTGGGTGCAAAGGTTATGTTCTTTAAGCTTGGCACTATTTGCCTTAATTCATATTCCTCTTTTTTGCAGTGTTCTAGGATTGCTAGAAACTCCAATACTTTGGCCGCCTGATGCAAAGAACTGACTCGTTTGAAAAGACCCTGATGCTGGGAAAGATTAAAGGCGGGAGGAGAAGGGGACGACAGAGGATGAGATGGCTAGATGTCATCACCGACTCAGTGGACATGAGTTTGAGTAGACTCCGGGAGTTAGTGATGGACAGGGAGGCCTGGCGTGCTGCCGTCCATGGGGTCGCAAAGAGTAGGACACGACTGAACGACTGAACTGAACTGAGGATTGCAGAACTTTGTTCTACGCCACAACCTAGCCATAATTCTTCCTTTACCACGTATTAGTCTTTGAGAGTTTCAGGCAGAAAGAGCCCTTACATGTCTTCTGTAATCCCTGCATTTGTAGTTGAGGAACCAGAAGCTTTGCCGGGAAATGGTTTGTGCAAAGTATCAAAGCCCAAATCTAATTGGCTCGGGCAAGAACTACTGTATTCTTGGAGGAAAAAGAACTTGCATTACCTTTTCAGCTATTAAATAGCAGCCTCTCATCATAAGATCTGCCCTCTTACCTCTGTGACCACATGTATTAAACTCTGCATTGCCTCACCTATTCAACTTCAGCCACATTGGCCTCTACCCTTCTTAGATCATGCTTTGATATGCATATGGCTAACTACCTAGCTTGCTTCAAGTGTCTGCTTATGGCTTTCTGCAAAATTTTGAGATTGCAACTCATCTTCCCATCCTCTTTAACCTTGCTGTACTGTTTTTTTGTTTTGTGTGTGTATGTGTGTGTGTGTGTATGTGAGGGGCATTTATCACCTTCCCTCACGCTCTACAATATGTATTTTGATGTTTATTTTCTCGTCTTTGTAGAATGTAAGCGCTCTAGGGTTGAAATCTTGGGAACTCAGTATTTGTTGGATGAAAGAAGGCATGATCACATTAAAATTAAAATTTTTTTAAGAAAAACATTATGAAGATGTACAACATAGAGAGGAAATATTAGCAAGATCACTTTATTTATAATAATAAATCCCTTAGCTCAGTATTTCTGAAAATCTGTGTGAACGACCTGGGATCTTGTTAAAATGCAGATTTGGATTCAATTGGTCAGATTCAGGTTGGGTCTTGAGAGTCTGCATTTGTAACAAAATACACAAAGAATGCCAATGGCCATAGCTCTAAGATCGTACTTTGAATAGGAAGAGTTTAACACAAGTAAATTGTTTGGGGTAATATTTTGTTTGTTGAGTTTATGGTGTTCACTATCTTAGTCTGCTTGGGTGGTTATAACAGGATACCACAAACTCAGTAGTTTATAAACCACAGGTTTATATTTCTCCTAGTCTTGAGGCTACAAGTCCAAGATAAGAATGCCAGCATGGGCAGGTTAGGGCTGCATTACTTTTCTAAGTTGGGTTTCCTCGGTAGCTCAGACGGTAAAGCGTCTGCCTACAATGCAGGAGACCTGGGTTCGATCCCTGGGTCGGGAATTTCCCCTGGAGAAGGAAACGGTACCCCACTCCAGTACTCTTACCTGGAAAATCCCATGGATGGAGGAGCCTGGTAGGCTACAGTCCATAGGGTCACAAAGAGTCAGACATGACTTAGCGACTTCACTTTACTTCACTCTTCTAAGTGGCAGGCTTCTAACTGTTTACTCACTTGACAGAAGAGGGAGGGATCTCTCTTTTATAAGGTGTTAATTCCATTCCTGAGGGCTCCACCCTCATGACTCCAGCACCTCCCAAAGGTCACGCCACCTAATATCATCACCTTTGAGGGTTAGAATTTCAACATGTGAATTTTGGTGGTATATAAACAATCAGACCATAGCATTCCCTTTATAAAAGTCACCTAATCAGTGCAAGGATACAAGGATAAATAAGTTCCCTGGTGGCTAGGATAGTAAAGCGTCTGCCTGCAATGTGGGAGACCCAGGTTCAATCCCTGGGCTAGAAAGATCCCCTGGAGAAGGAAATGGCAACCCACTCCAGTACTTTTGCCTGGAAAATTCCATGGACAGAGGAGCCTTGTAGGCTACAGTTCATGGGGTCGCAGAGTCGGACACCACTGAGTGACTTCAGTTTGCTGTATAGGAGTTTATGGAGCATAACGTTCAATTCAATTGAACATAATCAATTCAGTTCAGTAAATATTTTTGTAGTAGCCATCAAAGGTTGAGTTACCCATGGAGTAGACTCTTAGGGGAGATTAGTGTACAGACATGCTCTTGTGTGCTCTTGGGATTGACTCCTGTGAAAAGGAAGTGGAGGAAACAGGATTGAGCAGAGGGAGATGAGCTATGATGCCA
>SJYV01032607.1:2904-18428 GCA_006410875.1 Neotragus pygmaeus
GGGGGAGGGACGAGTGGGAGGACTTTAATAGTGTTTAAATAAGAAAGAAAGGGAAAGCGAAGTCCTGTCCAGGGAAAGTGTAGTCGCTCAGTCCTGTCAGACTCTTTGTGACCCCATGGACTGTAGCCCTCCAGGCTCCTCTGTCCATGGGGATTTCCTAGGCAAGAATACTGGAGTGGGTTGCCATTCCCTCCTCCAGAGAATCTTCCTGACCCAGGTATTGAATCCAGGTCTCCGGCATTCCAGGCAGATTCTTTACCATCTGAGGCACCAGGGAAGCCCTTAAATAGGGAAGGAGAAAAGAAGAATGCAATTAACTTGCTGGCGGTGCCGATCTGAAGTCTACCAAGCAATGAATGGAGTGCTTACTAGAAAATACAGATCTTTTGGAAAAATGCAGCAAATATTATTTTCCAATTAAGATTTAAAAATGTTTTGTAAAAATGTAAATAAAGCATTATATGATGTAATATGTTGTTTCTATCCAAACATGTCTGTTTTTTAATGTGCGTGTGTCTGTACTGCTGCAAAACAGTCGTGCCTACAACTGATATATTATTAATCACTATCGATGACAGTGCACTTAAATACTTCCAGGCAAACAGAGCAAAGCAATGGTACTTTATTGTCAGACCATATGGGAAATATTTTCACCAACATAAAAGTGATAAAGCTGTGAAATAAGTATATATTTGGTCCCTGCCCCTGAGTAATATGCTGAGTGATAGGGTAATAAGAGCATCTTTTGTTGTAATGTTTGATTTTTGTCCCTGGTTCCAGACACCAGAGCTTCTAAGACCCTTGGAATCCCAGAGTCATGAGTGTCTTTTTGCATGCTAGTGAATGGTTGGGTGTCCACAGACAGCTTTAGGATGGGCGCTGAGCTACAGAAAAACCAAATCATGATTATAAGGTTGGAATTTTCGACCCCACATTCCCCCTCCACCTTCTGGAGGGAAGAGGAACTAGAAGACAATCATCATTGGCCAATGATATAATCAATTATACCTATATAATGAAACCTCCATAAAAACCCTCAATAATGAGGTTTAGAGAACTTCAGATTGATGAGCATCAAGGTGCTAGAGGATTACCTGTCTGGAGGGTATGGGAAAGCTTTGCACCCCTTTCCCCATACCTTGTCCTATACCTCTCTTCATTTGGCTGTTATGGAGTGGTAACCTTTGTAATAAATTAGTAACAGTAAAATCCCATGGATGGAGGAGCCTGGAAGGCTGCAGTCCATGAGGTCGCTGGGGGTTGCTGAGGGTCGGACACACTGAGTGACTCACTTTCACTTTTCACTTTCATGCACTGGAGAAGGAAATGGCAACCCACTCCAGTGTTCTTGCCTGGAGAATCCTAGGGACAGGGGAGCCTGGTGGGCTGCCGTCTAGGGTTGCACAGAGTCGGACACGACTGAAGCGACTTAGCAGCAGCAGCAGCAGCAGCAACAGTAAGTAAAGTATTTCTGTGAGTTCTGTTAGCAATTATATGTGTATGTGTGTTTAGTTGTTTCAGTCCTATGGACTGTAGCCCACCAGGCTCCTTGGTCTATGAGATTTCCCAGGCAAGAATACTGGAGTGCATTGCCATGCCCTCCTCCAGAGGATCTTCCCACCCCAGGGATCGAACTTGCATCTCTTATATCTTCTGCATTGGCAGGGGAGTTTTTTTACCAATAGCAACACCTGGGAAGTCCTATTAGTTCAGTTCAGTCATTCAGTCGTGTCCAACTCTTTGCAATCCCATGAATCGCAGCACGCCAGGTCTCCCTGTCCATCACCGTCTCCTGGAGTTCACTCAAACTCACGTCCATCAGGGATTACAGCAAATTGTACAAGCTGGCGAGAGTGTTGTGGGAACCCCCAATTTATAACCAGTTGGCCCAAAGTACAAGTGACAACCTGGGACTTCCAAGTGGTATCTGAAGTAAGGAGCATTTTTGGTGGGACTGAGTCTTTAGCCTATGGGGTCTGTGCTAACTCTGGGTTGTTAGTAGCAAAACTGAATTCAATTGTAGGATACCTGGGTGGTATCTGGAGAACTGAAGAATTGCTTGGTATGGAAAAAAAACACATTTGACATCACAAGTGTTGTAAGCAAAGAAAGGAAATAGCTTTTTACTTTTTGTGGGGGGGGGGGGGAATGCAAAAAACAATTTTAAACATGACATTCAGTTTCCACAGACCCTTGGGGTGACTGCAGAGCCTGGTGCAGACCCTGGGGGTCAGTACTCTGCATCCCAAGCTTTTTACATTTAAAGTGACATTTGTTTTATTTTTTCAAAAATTAGTTTAAAGCTGCTTATTGATGTTACATGCTAAGGCCTTCTCCACTGAAATTCTCCAGTGGAATATTTTGACTAATATAATAGATTCTCATCTACTGCTTAGCAAGATGGGTTATTAAAAAAAATCTGTATTCTTCCCTGCAGCTTATGATAACTCCATCACTGGAATAATATACTAGAGAACTTAATTACTCCAAAGGAAAATAAGCAGTGGGTGAAACTTCATCATGTAAGATTATCCTTCACTATAATCTAGCAGCTTCCCACACAAAACAGTCCAATTTAACATAGCAAGCAAATAGCAAGTGCATGCGTGCTCAGTTGTGTCCGACTCTGCTTCCCAATGGACTGCAGCCCACCAGGCTCCTCTATCCATGAGATTTTCCAGGCAAGAATACTGGAGTGGGTTGCCATTTCCTTCTCCATGGCATCTTCCCAACCGAGGGATCAAACCCGGAACTCAGGCATCTCCCGCATTGGCAGGCGGATTCTTTACCTTCAGCGCCACCTGGGAAGCCCTCTGGCTGCTAATTCTATCCATTTACCTCTTTTACATCCATATTTCACAAGTTCTTTGACTTCATCAAGACCTCCAGTTCATTGGCCCTTCTTACTTTCTATCAGCCATTTCCCTTCTTCTTGTTGTTCAACCGCTCAGTTATGTCCAACTCTTTGTGACCCCATGGACTGTAGCATGGCAGGCTTCTCTGTTCTTCACTGTCTCACAAAATGTGCCATTTCCCTAGCATCCTTATTTCTATCAAAACCCAACCTAAATCCTATGATCCAACTTTATAGCACCCCCACCCTTTGCAAATATGCTTAACTTCAGCTCTCTCTTCCTCCATTGTTTTCATCTAGCAGAACCCAAACATGACTACCCAACTACTCCATGCTGTACAGGAGCAACTGAATATCACTAGAGGTACAAATGTATAGCGGGGGCTATTGGACTCATTTTACATTAAAAGTCACAGAGCTCAAATAGGCACCCAACATTGCCCAGCAGACTCCTGTCTCTTTCTCTGGATGCCCCATGGTGGCTTTCATACCTATAGTTCCTTCAGTCTATTCATTTTCTTCTTAACCCACTCCAATCAAGCTGCCTTCTCATCTACTCTGATGAGACTGTTCATATTAAGATCACTAACAACATGCTGCTGCTGCTGCTAAGTCGCTTCAGTCGTGTCCGACTCTGTGCGACCCCATAGACGGCAGCCCACCGGGCTCCCCCATCCCTGGGATTCTCCAGGCAAGAACACTGGAGTGGGTTGCCATTTCCTTCTCCAACGCATGAAAGGGAAAAGTGAAAATGAAGTCGCTCAGTCATGTCCAACCCTCAGTGACCCCATAGACCGCAGCCCACCAGGCACCTCCACCCATGGGATTTTCCAGCAAGAGTACTAGAGTGGGATGCCATTGCCACATGTTGCCTAATCCGGTGACAAATTTTTTTTTTTTCTTTTACTTTATTTGACTCTTATCCACACTGAGAACACTAGATGGTTCTCTCCCTGTTTTATCCTTGACTTCCTTGACAGTTTACTTTCTGGTTTTTCTTCTCAGTGACCATTCCTCCAAATACTTGTTTGAAGATTTCTCTATTGCATATCTTACAATGCCTCCTTAATGTTCTAAGACCCCACCTTTCATCTATCCCACATGGCCTAGAAGTGATCTCAACTAGTCTCCTGACTTTAAATCTCATCCATTTGCCCTAGTCTACATCTCCAGTGCTGAATCTCCCCAGGTTTCAGACTTGGATAAAAAACCAGCTACTTTGTTTTTCTTCTTGGATGTCTAACCAGCACCTCAAACTTAACATGGCCTACCAAAACCTGTTTCATTTTATCTTCAAAAGTGCTCCTTCATCAGTTTTCCTGTCTCATTATGTCCTACCCCCCAACTACTTAGTTGGAAAGTGAAAGTGAAGTCGCTCAGTCGTTTCCGATTCTTTGAGACCCCATGGATTGTAGCCTACCAGGCTCCTCTGTCCATGGGATTTTCCAGGCAATAGTACTGGAGTGGATTGCCATTTCCTTCTCCAATGGATCTTCCCAACCCAGGGATGGAATCCAGGTCTCCTGCATTGCAGACAGACGCTTTACCATCTGAGCCACCAGGGAAGTCCGCAAACCAGAAATCTTGGCATTATCTTCTGTCTATCTCATCACTTCTCCTCTCTACATCCAGTCCAGCAGGTCTACCTCCAAAACATATACCAGACCGGCCACTTCTTTCCACAGCACCTTCATCTCCTGTCCAAACTACAGGAAGAGTTTCCCAGTTGATCTCCCTGCTTTTCCTTTGGCTTCCCTATAATCTGTTCACTATATAGCAACTAGAAACAACTTTTTTAAAATGCAAATTAAGTAGCAGCACTGTTCTCCTTAATTGTAGCTTCCCATCACAATCACAATAAAGTCCAAATACCTTATCCTGGCTCACACAGCCTGTTGATCTGGTCCCTCCTGCTTCTCTGCCTTCTACTTACAACACTTAGCTTACTTTGCTTCAGCCTCCTTGAACTGGTTTTTCCTCAGTTGCAAAAAACTTATTCCTGCCTTTGCTCAAACAGTTTCTATTTAGGAAATGCTTTGTGATTAATTTCTTGGCATTTATATTGTACTTTAAAAGTACCAAGGATCACCTCATCTAAAGTATTAAACGGGGTCTGCAATCTATCAGATTACCCATTCTAATTCTCTGCAAAGCAGAGAAAACTGAATACAAGAGTCTTGTCTCTTGTTCCCTGCTGTATCCCCAATAATTAAAACAATGTTCAATCCATGATTAGCAATAAATAAATATTTCTTGATGAGTGAGGAAAGGAAGATTTAAATGTTTTTGCCCCCGCTAAAATTTATGCCTAACAGAAACAGATGAGATCGAAGAGGTGGCAAAAATACACAGAAGAACTACACAAAAAAGGTCTTAATGACCCTGATAACCACGATGGCGTGGTTACTCACCCAGAGCCAGATACCCTAGAGTGTGAAGTCAAGTGGGANAGGCTCCTCTGTCCATGGGATTTTCCAGGCAATAGTACTGGAGTGGATTGCCATTTCCTTCTCCAATGGATCTTCCCAACCCAGGGATGGAATCCAGGTCTCCTGCATTGCAGACAGACGCTTTACCATCTGAGCCACCAGGGAAGTCCGCAAACCAGAAATCTTGGCATTATCTTCTGTCTATCTCATCACTTCTCCTCTCTACATCCAGTCCAGCAGGTCTACCTCCAAAACATATACCAGACCTGCCACTTCTTTCCACAGCACCTTCATCTCCTGTCCAAACTACAGGAAGAGTTTCCCAGTTGATCTCCCTGCTTTTCCTTTGGCTTCCCTATAATCTGTTCACTATATAGCAACTAGAAACAACTTTTTTAAAATGCAAATTAAGTAGCAGCACTGTTCTCCTTAATTGTAGCTTCCCATCACAATCACAATAAAGTCCAAATACCTTATCCTGGCTCACACAGCCTGTTGATCTGGTCCCTCCTGCTTCTCCGCCTTCTACTTACAACACTTAGCTTACTTTGCTTCAGCCTCCTTGAACTGGTTTTTCCTCAGTTGCAAAAAACTTATTCCTGCCTTTGCTCAAACAGTTTCTATTTAGGAAATGCTTTGTGATTAATTTCTTGGCATTTATATTGTACTTTAAAAGTACCAAGGATCACCTCATCTAAAGTATTAAACGGGGTCTGCAATCTATCAGATTACCCATTCTAATTCTCTGCAAAGCAGAGAAAACTGAATACAAGAATCTTGTCTCTTGTTCCCTGCTGTATCCCCAATAATTAAAACAATGTTCAATCCATGATTAGCAATAAATAAATATTTCTTGATGAGTGAGGAAAGGAAGATTTAAATGTTTTTGCCCCCGCTAAAATTTATGCCTAACAGAAACAGATGAGATCGAAGAGGTGGCAAAAA
Source organism: Neotragus pygmaeus (assembly GCA_006410875.1). NCBI lineage: Eukaryota > Metazoa > Chordata > Mammalia > Artiodactyla > Bovidae > Neotragus > Neotragus pygmaeus. Next base: position 9,133 of record SJYV01032607.1, read on the forward strand.
TACACAGAAGAACTACACAAAAAAGGTCTTAATGACCCTGATAACCACGATGGCGTGGTTACTCACCCAGAGCCAGATACCCTAGAGTGTGAAGTCAAGTGGGACTTAGGAAGCATCACTACGAACAAAGCTAGTGGAGGTGATGGAATTCCAGCTGAGCTATTTCAAATCCTGAAAGATGATGCTAAAGTTCTGTACTCAATATGCCAGCAAATATGGAAAAGTTAGCAGTGGCCACAGGAATGGAAAAGGTCAGTTTTCATTTCAATCCCAAAGAAAGGCAATGTCAAAGAACGTTCAAACTACCGCACAATTGTACTCATTTTACATACTGACAAGGTACTGTTCAAAATCCTTCAAGCTGGGCTTCAGCAGTACATGATCTCAGATCTTCAGATGTACAAGCTGGATTTAGAAGAGGAACTAGGAAATTCCAACATCCATTGGATCATAGAAAAAACAAGGGAATTCCAGAAAAATATCTGCTTCTGCTTCATTGACTACACTAAAGCCTTTGACTGTGTGGATCACAACAAACTGTGGAATATTCTTAAAGAGATGGGGATACCAGACCACCTTACCTGTCTCCTGAGAAATTTGTATGCAGGACAAGAAGCAATAGTTAGAACTGGACATGGAAAAATGGACTGGTTCAAAACTGGTAAGGAGTACATCGGGGCTGTATATTGTTGCCCTAATTATTTAACTTCTATGCAGAGTACAGCATGAAAACGCTGGGCTAGATGACTCACAAGCTGCAATCAAGACTGCTGGGAGAAATATCAACAACCTCAGATATGCAGATGATATTATTCTAACGGCAGAAAGTGAAGAGGAACTAAAGAGCCTCTTGATGAAAGTGAAAGAGGAGAGTGAAAAAGCTGGCTTAAAAATCACCATTCAAAAAACTAAGATCATGACATCCAGTTCCATAACTTTATGGCAAATAGATAGAGGAAAGTGGAAACAGTGACAGATTTTATTTTCTTGGGCTCCAAAATCACTGTGGATAGTAACTGTAGCCATGAAATTAAAAGACGCTTCCTCCTTGGAAGAAAAGCTGTGATCAACCTAGGCAGCATATTAAAAAGCAGAGACATCACTTTACTGACAAAAGTCCATAGAGTCAAAGCTATGGTTTATCCAGCAGTCATGTATGGATGTGAGAGCTGGACCGTAAAGAAGGCTGAGCGCTAAAGGATTGATGCTTTTAAACTCTGGTTTGCTGCAGTTCATGGGAATCAAACACAATTTAATGAGTGAACAGAACAGAAACCTCATATATTGAAATTCTAACCCTAAAACTAACAGTATTACTAGGTTGCACCTTCTGGAGTAGGTCATGAGGGTGGAGCCCCCAAGAATGGGATTAGTGTTCTTATAAAAGAAACCATAAAGAACTCTCTGGTCTCTTCCTTCATGTGAGGATACAAGAAATCAGTGACCCAGATGTGGCCCCTCACCCAGCCATGCTGGCACCCTGATCTCAGCCTTCCAGCCTTCATGACTATGAGCAATCGATTTCTGCCACCCAGTCTGTGGAATTTTGTTAAAGCAGCCTAAACTAAGACAGAAGGGTACATGATCATTTCCATAACAACTGCTTTACAAACTAATATCTTTGTATATAAACTAATACCTTCCTACTTGGGAAGATGTGGTTCCAAGCCAACAGTACTGAGAGCAATCCAACATCTTGGTTCCTACTCAGCAGTCTTTTTTCTTTTGGTTTAATATATGTGTATGTATGTTTCTTAACCCTGGAGAAAGGAAATGGCAATCCACTCTAGTATTCTGGCCTGGAAACTTCCACAGACAGAGGAGCCTGGCAGGCTACAGTAGTCCATGGCGTCGCCAAGAGTTGCCCATGACTGAATGACTAAGCATATGATTCATAACTTCAAAATTTCCCAATATTTATAAGAAACAACCTACTCTCTGCCTTCTGTAAATCAGAACATTTTTTTCTCCTGGTTAATTTCATGTGTGACCATCAAATGATTCATTTCCAAGTAGAAACAAATGCATGAAAAATTACAACGCAATAAGTAAAGTGCAGATGGTGAGCGTATAAATAGGGCAGAGACAGTTTAAGGATTCTAAGGAATGCGCACAGGACTACTCACCAGGTATCTGGCAGTGATTCATTTTTATTCTTCTCAACTGAATTGTTCAGTTTTAACAAATTACATTAGCATCATTGAAACAGCTAATTGAAGTCTGGTATCAGTTTGTGTTTCAACCCTTGAGGGATGGATGAGGAGGGAGGCAAAGGCAAGAACTTCAAAGCAGTGGGAAGATACATGAATCCTCCAGAAGTCTCTACTGATTTTCTCCATACTCTAGTTGACTTAACTCTAAGAAAAGTATCGGGTCTCCATTGAGTTTCTTTGGAAGCAGGTTTAGGGAATTATGTTTTAAATTTTATTAAAAATCATATATGTATGTATATATATGTGCGTGTATATACACATATGGTCATGGTTAAGTCTATTACATTTAAACCTCAAATAAAGTCAGTAGGGGCTTCCCTGGCTCAGTGGGAAAGAATCTGCCTGCCAATATAGGAGATGCGGGTTCAATCCCTGGTTGAGGAAGATCCCCTGGAGAACAAAACGGCAACCCACTTCAGTATTCTTGAGCTTAGGACAGAGGAGCCTGGTGGGCTACAGTCCATGGGGTTGCAAAGAGTCAGACACAACTTAGCAACTGAACAACAGCAAGAGTTGATAAAGTACAAAATAGACCACAGAATCATGTAGAAGTGGCACAACAAAAATTCCTGGCTTCCTTTGTGTCTCAGCTGGTAAAAAAAAAAAAAATCTGTCTGCAATGCGGAAGACCTGGGTTCAATCCCTGGGTTGGGAAGATCCCCTGGAGAAGGGAAAGGCTACCCACTCTAGTTTTCTGGCCTGGAGAATTCCATGGACTGTATAGTCCATGGGGTCACAAAGAGTCGGACATGGCTGAGCAACAGTGTAAGTCGGTGCAGCTATACTTACTTTCCATACTATGGAAAACAGTACGGAGGTTGCTCAGAAAATTAAAGATAGAATGACCATATGATCCAGCAATTCCTGGGCATATATCCAAATAAAACTCCAATCCAAAAAGATACATGCATCCCTATGTTCATAACAGCATTATTCACAATAGCCAAGACACAGAAGCAACCGAAATGCCCAGCAACAGATGAGTGGATAAAGGAGATATGGTGTTCATCTATTCATATATATGACATTCATATATACCATTCATATATATATGTGTGTATATAGGTATATAGTACTCAGCCAAAAAGAAAGAATGAAATAATGCCATTTGTCGCAACATGACTGTAACTAGAGATTATTGTATTAAGTGAAGTCAGACAGAGAAAGACAAATACCAGGATTTCCCTGGCAGTCCAGTGATTAAGACCGTGTTTCCACTGCAGGGCACAGAATCCTCTGGCTCACTTCAAAATGTCTGAACTCTAAACTGACTCATCACGCCCCTCTTTAGCTCACCCTTCACTCACTTCCCTATGACCTCCTGGGTTCCCATACCATTGCTGGCACCACCATACCCAAGCTAGAAATCTGCCATCTTTGCCTGTTTTCCTTTTATTTCTGCCCACATTTAATTAATCACCCTGTTCTGTAAATGCTGATTCACATCATCCCAGTTTTCAAGTCACTCCTTTCTGACCTAGGAGCAACTCCTCTCTGATCTTGTTCTTGCATCCATCTAATTCATTCTCTACCCCGCCTGAGTGATGTTACTAAAGCACAAACCTGATCTTCATTACTCCCCAGCTTAAAATTCCTCACCAGTCCCCATCATTTGAGGACAAAACCCCCTAACTGTGATTTGCAAAACCTTCCGTGCCACTTGACGTTATTTTCTTTTTGCGCTGTATGCTTCAGGCAGGCTGAACTACTGCAGTTTGTTTGCTCAGCACAGTCTCTCCCTGACTTCTGGGCCACGACACGTGGCTGAATGTTTGCTACATTCATCCTCCTTTTGTCTGTCTAATTCCTACTCTTTCCGAACTCTTGCTCTACCCCCAGTTAAGGTATGGGGCTATACATATCTCCATATTGTACTCAACCCTTTTAAGGATGAGAAGGGAACATCACAGACTCAAAAAACACTTTAAGCTACCTGAAAATTCTATCCCTGAGGAGCATCATTCGGCTACCTCCTCTTGTTCTGAATAAAGACCCCGCAAATTTTCAGTTATAATTGGCTTCTCAGGTAGTTTTGTCTTTAAAGAGTAAATGCACTTATCCTGTTGAGGCAAGCAGAACAATCCACATGAATATTTTACTGCCCATTGTAAATTAATAAAATGACATTTCAGTCACTATAGGCATGAGTAAAATGAGTCTGCCAAGAGAAGACTTTACTTTCAACATGCTTGACAAAAATTCAAGTTTTGAGTCTGCAAAGCAGATTCCGAGCTTGTACCACAGTGAATTTACCAGTGTAAATACACTTCCTGGGGTTTCTTGACAGCTAGCCAGCTGGCCTCCTTAGGCAGTATAATTAGAAAGATGAGTTGTATAGAATTTAGACTGACTGCACTTCCATCTTCTCTTATGATTTGATAGAAACTCATTGATAGAAGATTTCACAGACCATCTAATTCAGTGTGTTGCTTACATCCATAGATGGCTCACTAAGTTGCTAAGTCACTTCAGTCGTGTCCGACTTGTGCAACTCCATAGACGGCAGCCCACCAGGCTCCCTGGTCCCTGAGACTCTCCAGGCAAGAACACTGGGGTGGGTTGCCATTTCCTTCTCCAATGCATGAAAACAAAGGGTGAAAGTGAAGTCGCTCAGTCATGTCCGACTTAGCGACCCCATGGACTGCAGCCTACCAGGCTCCTCCATCCATGGGATTTTCCAGGCAAGAGTACTGGAGTGGGGTGCCAATGCCTTCTCCAATAGATGGCTTAGAATAGTCTGAAAATCTAAAGTAGAGTATTACAGTCAGGGCTCAAATAAATGGTCCTTTGTAAAATACTAATCTGAAAATGTCTTGCCACTCAGGTAGCATGAATGAGAAGTGGGAGATGATAAAGTGCTTTACATAACATAATTATTATTGACAGTTAAATTATTATTGTGTAAAAAAATATTCTGGGTGGAAGAATGCCTCTTTCTTTCTCTCTCTCCCCTTCTCTCTCGCTTATATCCATCTATATTCAGAAAATTAAGGGAGAAAAAAAATCTACCTGATAACTCAGGGCAATCACTTATTCATGTTATCACTTCTAAATGATACTACAATAGTATACTGGATGTCAGCATTGCAAGATTACATAAAAAATAACGCATTGTACACTTTTTAAAAGTGTTTTAAGAACCATGCTTGTTACAGGTTAGTTGGCTAAAAGTGGGATCCAAAAATATATTTCACTTGACAGATTTTGGCTAATATATAAAATGTATACTTAGTTGACAAAAAACAAGCAAACAAATTAATCTGCAAATAAAATTAAGANTAAAAGTGTTTTAAGAACCATGCTTGTTACAGGTTAGTTGGCTAAAAGTGGGATCCAAAAATATATTTCACTTGACAGATTTTGGCTAATATATAAAATGTATACTTAGTTGACAAAAAACAAGCAAACAAATTAATCTGCAAATAAAATTAAGAACAATTTTTGGAAAATATCATCTCCTTCTTTTCCCTTTCATCTTGTAGAGAAAGAAAACCTTTGCCTCTACCCTCTTAGCTCAAGTACCTGCAGAGGTACAAATTAAACTGATAAAATACAGATTAACAGGAGAAAAGACATACAAGTTTTATTAATGTTTGTTAGTATTTGCATGTGTATGATAACTTCACCTCCTCTCCCCCTAAAAAAAGAAGTGAAAAATCCAAAGAAGTGGTTAGACTTAGGGGCTTATATATCATTTTAACAAATGGTGATATATTGTAGAGAAGTTACTAGACAAAGCAAAGGGAGTTTTGGCTTCTAGGGCAGATGAATTGTGGGGAAAGTGATCAGAAAATATATGGGTAGAAGGAATGGAGGTTAAGTGTTATTTGAGTGTTTTGTTTACACAAACTCATCTCAGTGCCAGCTTTCCATCTCCAAGATCGTAAGTTAATTAAAAAGCAGACCATTAATAAATTAATTAAACAGCAGGCAATAACTAGTAGCCCACAGAAGCAAACCAAAACCTAAGCCTGGACCTCTCTGGTGGTGCAGTGATTAAGAATCTGCTTGCCAATGCAGTGGACACGGTTTCGATCCCTGGTCTGGGAAGGTCCCACACGCCGCAGAGCAGCTAGACCTGTGGACCACAACTACCGGGCCCAAGTTCTAAAGCCCCTGAGCTGCAGAACCGAGCTCACATGTTGCAGTTACTAAAGCCTGCGTGCCTAGAGCCCATGCTTCACAAGAGAAGCCACTGTAATGAGAAGCCCGAGCGCTGCAACCAGAGAAAGCCTGTATATAGCAACAGAGACACAGCACAAGCAAATATATAAAATTTAAAAACTAACCAAAACACTAAATCTAAGACTGAACTCCCTTAAGGTTAAGAAATCAAAACCTAAAGACAATCTGTCACAAACAGCCAACCAGGCTTTCTCAACTGGTGCAACTGCTCAAGCTATGAAGTGAAATGAAAGCGAAGTTGCTCAGTCATGCTCGACTCTTTGCAACCCCATGGACTATAGCCTACGAGATTCCTCCATCCATGGAATTTTCCAGGCAAGAGTACTGGAGTGGGGTTGCCATTTCCTTCTCCAGGGGATCTTCCCAACCCAGGGCTTGAACTTGGGTCTCAAGCTATAGCTAATCAAATATCCTTGCTTTGCTTCTTCCTCCACTCTGCAAAAGTCTTTTCCCTGGCTCTTGTTGGAGAAATGTTTTTAACTACTTCCAATTAGGCATTGCCAATTCAAATCAAGTTTTGCTCAAATACACCCTTAAAATATTTAATATGGCTCAGTTTATCTTTGAACAAGCAATATGGATAACTCTCTTCTTGCTGAGTGACTTCACTTTCTTTCTTTCTTCTTGCTGGTACCATAGAGGGGGAAAATGTATGCCCTGCTTTTAAACAAAAAGATAGAGGGTAGACAGCACTGTTTAAAAAAAAAAAAATCAAAGAAGACAATTTAGGTGATACAAACAAATTTTAATGCTTCACAGATTCATGGTCTCCTTTGGAGAACTGCAAAATGAGGTGGAAGGCAAAAAGTTTTTATAAGATAAGGAATATTTGATGAACTTGTGCCCATATTGTCAAACTTGTTTGGGTAAGAAGACCAGGATTTGGCTTGGCATTCAGGGTTTGTTGAATAAATATTCAATTGGCCCTCTGTATTCATGGTTCCACATCTGCAGATTCACCCAACCATGGATTGAGAATATTCAAAAAAAAAGAAATTCCAGAAGGTTCCAAAAAGCAAAATTTAAATTTACCACACTAGCAAATTCATTGTTTGAGACCATCATCACCCTGATAACAAAACCAGACAAAGTTACCATAACAGAAGAAAATTGCCAACCAATATCACTGATATGAACATAGATGCAAAAATCTTCAACATAATATTAGCAAACCAAATTCAACAATATGTTAAAAGAATTATATGCTATGATCAAGTGGAATTTAGCCCAGGGGTGCAAGGATGATTCAATATCTGCAAATCAATCAATATGATACACCTTATTAACAAATTGAATGACTAAATTACAAAAGTATCTTATCAATGGAGAAGATACCTACTTAAATGTGCATGAGAAATTTTACCTTCATTACCAGGCTTTTCCTGGTAACCTCCCTGCTTACATCTTTGAAACAGTTTCTCAGAGCTCTCTGAGAGTCTATCTCTGGGGTTTTAGTTCTCAGTAAGACACTCAACATTAAAACTCAACCTTCAGAAAACTAAGATCATGGCATCTGGTTGCATCAGTTTATGGGAAATAGATGGAGAAACAGTGACAGACTTTATTTTTTTGGGCTCCAAAATCACTGCAGATGGTGACTGCAGCCATGAAATTAAAAGACACTTGCTCCTTGAAAGAAAAGTTATGACCAACCTAGATAGCATATTAAAAAGCAGAGACATTACTTTGCAACAAAGGTCCATCTAGTAAAAAGGTGTGGTTTTTCCAGTAGTCATGTATGGATGTGAGAGTTGGACTATAAGAAAGCTAAGTGCCGAAGAACTGATGCTTTTGAACTGTGATGTTGGAGAAGACTCTTGAGAGTCCCTTGGACTGCAAGGAGATCAAACCAGTCCATCCTAAAGGAAATCAGTCCTGAATATTCATTGGAAGGATGGATGCTGAAGCTGAAACTCCAGTACTTTGGCCACCTGATGCGAAGAACTGACTCATTGGAAAAAGACCCTGATGAGGGGAAAGATTGAAGGCAGGAGGAGAAGGAGACGACAGAGGATGAGATGGCTGGATGGTATCACCAACTCAATGAACACGAATCTGAGTAAACTCCGGGAGTTGGCGATGGACAGGGAGGCCTGGAGTGCTGCAGTCTATGGGTTCACAGAGTTGGACACGACTGAGAGACTGAACTGAACTGAGACACTGAATAAATCTAACCCACAGCTTTTACATTGTGCTTTTAAAGTCAGTAGTTCTATCTTAATTTTCTGAGATACCGCCATAGAGGCTGCACCAACTTATATTCTTGACAACAGTGCAGGAGGGTTTCCTTTTCTCCACATTCTCAACAACACTTGCTATTTCTTGTCTTTTTGATGCTAACCATTCTACAGATGTGAGGTGATAGCTCAGTGTGGTTTTGACTTGCATTTCCCCAATAATTAGTGATGCTGAACATCATATGCTTGTTGATCATCTATATGTCTTCTTTGGACAAACATCCAGATCCTCTGCCCATTAAAAAATTTTTTTTAATTATTTTTTGGCTGCGCTGGGGCTTCGTTTCTGCATGCCGGCTTTCTCTAGTTGGGGGTGGGGCGGGGCGGCTACTCTTCATTGTGGTGCACAGGCTTCTCACTGCTGTGGCTTCTTTTGCGGCAGAGCACAGGCTCTAGGCATGGGGCCTCAGTAGCTGTGGCACATGGGCTTAGTTGCCCCACAGCATGTGAGATCTTCCTCGACCAGGGATTGCATGCATGCCCCCCTGCGTTGGCAGGCAGATGCTCAATCTCTGAACCACCAGGGAAGTCCCCTCTGCCCATTTTTAAACTGGGGTGTTTGTTGTTGTTATTGAACCCATTTATGTGCCCTGTGCCTAGTTCAGTTCAGTTCAGTAGCTCAGTCGTGTCCACCCCATGAATCCCAGCACGCCAGGCCTCC
>SJYV01032607.1:30382-49263 GCA_006410875.1 Neotragus pygmaeus
GGAGTGGGTTGCCATTTCCTTCTCCAATGCATGAAAGTGAAAAGTGAAAGTGAAGTCGCTCAGTCATGTCTGACTCTGAGCGACCCCATGGACTGCAGCCTACCAAGCTCCTCCATCCATGGGATTTTCCAGGCAAGAGTACTGGAGTGGGGAGCCATTGCCTTCTCTGATAATGAACACCTGAGAGAGTACTATAACTTTAGGTCTTTCCAACTTAAAAATGAGGATGCTAAATTCTTGGCATATGACAAGATGAACCTCTTTAACTGCTTGAACTAATTTTATAAACCATCTATTAATATTATAAATCAGAGTTTACAGATATGTTCAAATGTAGATTTCAAATTTGTTTTTGGACACTCAGAATTACCCGGGCCAGGTAAAAAGTAGGCCCTAGAGCCAGACCATGTGGATTCAAATTCTAGTTGCAGCAATTTAGCAGATGTATAATCCTGAAAAAGTTACTGAAACTTCTGTGTCTGTTTCCCCATCATTAACCACTTCATGACCAGGTACCCACATAAAGGGCTTAGCAGGAGCTGCCACACTGTAAGGATGTGCTAAATCTAGCTATAATCAATTGTTCTCTTCAGGAGAAAGTGAATCTTACAGAGTGCAAATTGGGGCTGAAGCAATTTAGATCACCTGAAAAGCCAGTTTCATTTTTATGAATCCTAAATTAATTCTTGTAGAATTGGCCCAGATGTTTTGTAGTTTATACATGGTAAAGGTGAAGTTCAAAAAGTTTAAATGTTTGTATCAAGTTGTTCTTGTTCTCTGGATTACTCATTAAATCACAGTTCCATGCAACATTTAACGGCTATTAATTTGGTTTATTTTGCACCTGATTTCCATGGGGAGCTTACTTTCCTTCACCTTTTACCACAGCTAGATCAAGACTCTTACTTAGCATCTAAGGTTGAGTAACACTGCTGGAAATGGAAACCATTTGCCCAAAAGAAAGGTTTAAAACTCTTGGTTTCTTTTTGATAAACTAAAGGAAATATGTCTACATTCCCAACTCTTGCCTATGCCAATTGGTTTATTGAACTATTACCTTCTACCCTTAATTGGCTTAGGCAAAGGATCTCAATCGCCCCATCAGTTCAAACAAAGTAGACGCCCAAGAATTTTCTCTATGATGACTTTCATTGTCCGCGTCCCAGTTTTGCCACTATCTACTTTCTGCTCAGGCAGACTCCTTCCTCATTTACAAAATCACAACTACAGTCTAGGTCACGTTCATTTCGCCCAGTACCTCCTGTGCCAGGTGGCCTTTGGTGCCAGGGGGCATCAGACCAGCAGGGGGCGAGGCTGACGGCCTACAGGACGCTACTAAAGGATGGAGAGGACGGGATCAGAAGGCGGGGCCAGGCAGGATGACAGGTATGTTTTGAGGCTGGCTGGGGGTGGCGAGATGACGGCCAGGGGTGTGTAGGGGAGCGGCCACATAGGGAAAGCCCAGTTAGGAGTGGAGGTAGAGGAGGGGGTGTCCTGGAAGAGGGAGAGCTAACGGCAGTCGGACGGAATACCAAAGCCAACGATCAAGGGGACGGGGCCCAGGGGCGAGACAGTTGAGGGGCAGTGGGCAGGGAGCTGGGCCAGTGGCCTCGGGGACATGACCAAGTGGGGAAGCTCGGGAGTAAGACCGCTGAGCTCACACAAGGTCAGCTGAGCTTGGATTTAGGGCTTCTGGACCCTGGCGGGGATCCCGGGCATTAGTACCTGGATAAGCGCCTTCACCTCCAGATCGAATTTGACAATCTCTTGGTTACAGATACGGACGTGGACATCTTGGGCAGCCGCCATGTTAGAAATGCCGGCTACGGGAAGCCGCGGAGCCCAAGTTCCAACGCGTTTTCGCACCGCCTTCCTTTTTAGCCTCCAGGTCTTGCGGCAGCGCCCCCTAGAGACCGGGCCTGAGGCAAGCGAGGGTGGTGGCGCCAAGTCCTGTGGCCTTTTGCCTGACACGTGGGAAAAATCAGTCGGCCTCTTGTGNGTTGCTAACATCAAAACTACTATATATCTTTTCCCATATCCCATTTACATTGCTCAACATCCTTCCAGGCATCCTAAAAGATAAAGAATATGGAGGACTGGCAGCAATCATTGAGTCAACAGTGAAAACCTGTCACCAATATGATTTTTTAACTCTTTAGAAAAGGCTCTGTTTCTTTAAGATGATGTTAAGCTTTGTGCCTCTAGTGGTTGGGGGCTGTAAGCAATTCACAAGCTGTAAGGAGTCTGGGGAACATGTTAGGCAAGCTAGAGTGCTATCAGAGGGGGTTTAACTGAAACATTCCTTTTAAATGCAGAAGACTAAAGCCTTGATTTGACTTTTTCCCAGTGAATATCAGAAGAGTGGAAAAGCAGAGTATAAAGACCGGCAGATTCTTATTTTTTGGAGGGGTGGATGCTCAGGAAATACCAGGGGAACCCCTGAAGCTTGATCGTGTCCTTGCATATGCCAGGCTTCCTTCCGTATGACCTTGTCACGGGCGGGATTCCTCATGCTGGCTCCCGGCACTCAACATCACTCATTATTAGAGAAATGCAAATAAAGACCACAATGAGGTACCACTTCACACCAGTCAGAATAGCTGTGATCCAAAAGTCTGCAAGCAATAAATNGGTTTGCCTTGAAAACGAACAGAGATCATTCTGTCGTTTGCGAGACTGCATCCAAGACTCCTGTTGACTATCATGGCTAATCCATTTCTTCTAAGGGATCCTTGCCCACTGTAGTAGATATAATGGCCATTTGAGTTAAATTCACCCGTTCCAGTCCATTTTAGTTCACTAATTCTTAAAAGGTCGACGTTCACTCTTGCCATCTCCTGTTTGACCACTTTCAGTTTGCCTTGATTCATGGGCCTAACATTCCAGGTTCCTGTGTAATATTGCTCTTTACAGCATCGGACCTTACTTCTATCACCAGTCACATCCACAGCTGGGTGTTTTTTTTGCTTTGGCTTCATCTCTTCATTCCTTCTGGAGTTATTTCTCCACTGATCTCCAGTAGCATACTGGGCAACTACTGACCTGGGAAGTTTATCTTTCAGGGTCCTATCTTTTTGCCTTTTCATACTGGTCACAATCACAGAAACTAACCAATCTGATCACAGCCTTCAAAGTCCATTCATCCCGACTGTGGTGACCTGAAGACACTGAACATTTGGCTTCACTCTACTTAGATCTCTTGAGTTTTCTGGCTCCTGAACTTGCCCTGAGTCTACCTTCACAGATTTAGATTTTCCTTTGATTCTGTAAGATATCCTTTCCCCCACCAGCTTAAGTTGTTTAGAATTGGTTTGTGCAACTAGCATTTATAAAACTTTAACTGATGAAAGAGGGCTTCCCTCATGATCAGTTGGTAAAGACTCCACCTGCAATGCAGGAGACCTTGGTTCGATTCCTGGGTCAGGAAGATCCCCTGGAGAAGGGATAGGGTACCCACTCCAGTATTTTGATCTTGGCTCAGCTGGTAAAGAACTTGCCCACAATGTGGGAGACCTGGGTTTGATCTCTAGGTTGGGAAGATCTCCTGGAGAAGGGAAAGGCTACCCACTCCAGTATTTTGATCTGGAGAATTCCATGGATGGTATAGTCTATGGGGTCTCAAAGAGTTGGACAGGACTGAGCACCTTTCACTTTCACTTTCAAGTGNGTTGGGAAGATCTCCTGGAGAAGGGAAAGGCTACCCACTCCAGTATTTTGATCTGGAGAATTCCATGGATGGTATAGTCTATGGGGTCTCAAAGAGTTGGACAGGACTGAGCACCTTTCACTTTCACTTTCAAGTGATCAAAGGTCAATTCTGGATGCATTCCAAGGTAAGGAGATAAAAAACCAGTTCCCAATCCCTGAGGATCTCTGTCTAAGAAATTTTCACTTCTGCCTTATAGTCTTTCAGACTTAAGGTAACAAGACAACTACAGTATCAAAAATAGCATTTTAAAGTGGAAACAGACGGATTTCCCTGATGGTCCATTGGTTAGGGGTCACAGGTTCAGTCCCTGGTTAGGGAACTAATATTCTGAACGTCTCATGATGTGGTAGAAAAAAGAAAAAGATACAGAACATGAAGTGAAAATTAAATTTGACTATGCTAACAGTCACACTTACTTTGTGTTTACTAGCAGAGATTAACGATTAATAGCTGCAACAACTCTGTGCTTTGTTAATATTTAATATATATCATCTTGTTAAATCCTTGTAGCAACAGTAAGAGGGATTATTAGTATTCCCATCTTGCAGATGGGGAAAATGGGGTTTATAAAGGGTTTATAAAGTTAAGTGACTTTCTAAAGGTCAATGGTTATAACCAGCCTTCAAAACTAAATTGAACTTGAGCACTTGAACTCTTAATCATTATACTGTACCAGACCTTAATAAAAATATTTATGATTTGAACAGATTTTTTAATCTAATTTTTGTATTTTAAACATTTGTTATCAATTTACCTCAGGCTTTATCTTATTAGAAAGTCTCACACAAAATATCTTTCTATACAAAAATAGAAAGAATGGTAATAATAAAGCCTTATGGTACTGTTGACTAAAAAAGATATACAACTTGAGAGTTGTGAGTTAAGTTTTATTTGGGGCAAAATGAGGACTGCAGCCTGGGAGGCAGCATCTAAGATAGCTCTGAGAGACTGCTCCAAAGCAGCAGTGAAAGTGAAGTTGCTCAGTCGTGTCCGACTCTTTGCGACCCCATGGNTTACAATTTCCCTAATTAATACAGTGATTTGAGGGGATTTATGCTGGCATAGCTCTATCCATAAGCAAGAAAATAAAGTGGAGCCCCTACCTCACACTATACACAAGACGAAAGCAAATTTTGGGTGGAATAAAGAGCTAAAGGTAAAAAATAAAATGATAAGGACCTGGGAATAAAATCTGGGAGACCAGATGAACCACCTAGGGCCAGAGGAGACCCCCTGCTTAACTCCCGTAAAATAGAAAACCCGCAAGCCATAAAAAGGGAAAGGGACGTAACTGCTGAAATGAAAACTGTAGGCAAGTTTCATGATAAAAGGGAACACAAGGGCAAAGACAAATGATGAATTTGGGGGAAATATTTGAAACGCCAGTAAGAGAAATAGGTTATCTTTAATACAGGAATCAAAGGTCTCTCTGACCGATTGACAGAACACAGTTCACACAGAAGCCCCTCTCAAAGACCAAGGGATGACACTCATTAGGGAAGCAGAACTACTAAAGTATCAGTAAGTTATCACTTGGTACCCATCCGACCGGGGAAAATTAAAAAGAGCAGTGATGTCTTCTGCCGGTGGGGACATGGGGAAAGTGCTGGTAGAGATGTGAATTCTCACAGCCCTGTGGATAAGCAAGCTGATGACATCTGTCAGAATCGAAAATATTTTTAATTTTTGACCCTGAAGTCCCACTCCCGCCACTCTCCTAAAAATAAAAGCACTCCTTTTGGTTAGAGATATAAATAAACACATGTTTATGGCAGTGCTGTTCACCAGGGCAAAAGCCTAGGAGCGAAAAGTGAATGTTGTCAATAAGGAAATGATTGAACACACTGCTACGTGACCCTCACTGTGGAACATTCCCAGCTTTTAAAAGGCTGCATTAGCCTACAGAAATTGCCGTGAAGGGGTTTCTACAGTATATTTGAGTGAGAAAAGGAACATAGAGGATTATGTATAAGGCAGTTTTATTTTTTGCAACCAATGGCTAGAAAAGAAATGTAAATGTGCTATGATAAATCATTCCATAAGCACAGAGAAAAGTGTGAGGTCTGTTATGGGAGTTACCTGAGACGCTTGTACTTGTCAAGTGAGGAGCGAGGGGAAGGGGAGGCAAATTAAAAGGGGAAAAATACTGCACTGAAAACCAGAAATGTGTGCTATAATCCCATTTATGTAAAGTGATGCCTGTGTGTAACAACATTTGAAATTAGCCTACAACAGACATACAAGTAGATTTTTTAAAAAAAATTTCAGGGCCATGTGTGTAATCAGATGCTATTTAACTAAAAACAACCTGGCGGCCCCCTCTTGTGCCTATAAATGGAGGCTGGGAGAGGGGACGGGGGCGGGGACGGGGGCCTCTGGTCTGTCGGTATAGGACACCTGGCCAGGACTTGAAAGGGTGTGCAAATGACCAGATGACTGTTGTCATTGTTTAGCCATTAAGTCATGTCTGACTCTCTGAGACTCCATGGACTGCAGCCAGGCTCCTCTGTCCATGGGATTCCCCAGGCAAGAATACTGGAGTAGGTAGCCATGTCCTCCTCCAGAGGATCTTCCCCACCCAGAGATCGAACCCAGATCTCCAGCATCGCAGCCAAATTCTTTATCACTAAGCCACCTGGGAAGCCCAACCACATGATTAGCCTTGTCTTGATTAACTTGGTTGAGGTGGAGAGAGAGAGTTGCTGTTGGCTTTGTTCTGGCCTAACCTGAGCAACTTCACTTTCACTTTTCACTTTCACACATTGGAGAAGGAAATGGCAACCCACTCCAGTGTTATTGCCTGGAGAATCCCAGGGACGGGGAAGCCTGGTGAGCTGCCGTCTATGGGGTCGCACAGAGTCGGACACAACTGAAGCGACTTAGCAGCAGCAACAGCAACCTGGGAAAAGGAATTGGGGTCTCTTTAAAAGAAACCATGACTGTCTTATAAAATTACAAGGGGTCGTGGAAACAAACTGCCTCTATTTTAACTTGACTCCAGTTTATATTTGAGGCTACACGGTGTCCAGAAATGTTTATGCCTACTCACCGCCAACTCGGGATATTTCTTCAGGGTCTCTAAAATAAGGCTTTTTGAAAATATAAATTCTAGGGCTGCAAAAACCTGAGCAGGTGGAATGAACATGTTCTGGATTCTTTTGTCCTCTCCCGCCCCCACCCACCTGCCTTCTCAGCTCATGATGGGATCGTGATTAAGATCGAGGTGCAAACCAACGACGAGGGCTCGGAGAGCCTGGAGACGCCGGAGCCCCTGATGGGCCAGGTGGAGGAGCACGGCTTCCAGGACTCAGAGCTGGGGGACCCGTGTGGTGAGCAGCCGGACCTGGACATGCAGGAGCCAGAAAACCCGCTGGAGGCATCCACGGAGGGCTCAGGCGAGTTCAGCGAGCTCAAGCAGATGCTGGTGCAGCAGAGGACCTGTGCGGGTGAGTGGGGAGAGCTGGTGTCGTCAGGCCTGCAGAGGGGACAGGGTGGGGGCTCCTGGGGGAAAGCCGAGGTCTCCTTCAGAGAGGTCGGTGACGCCGAGGGCTCAACAGTTGTGACCGAATCAAACAGGGCTTTAGGTGCAGGTCCCCTGCCCTGGGATTTAAAAGCATCCGTCCCCGGGCAAGGAAAGAGGGCATTGCAGCCAAAGACCAGGTCAGACGAGGACCTCTGGGGATGGCAGCGATCATCTCTCCGCCCCCTCCCTCGGCAGGCCGAGAAGGTCACACACTGGTGGCAAGACGAGAACTTCCGTCTCCTGATATGTCTGTCCTTGGTCATCCCTGTGTCACACTAGAAGCCTCAATTGGCTTGAAGATTTCCACCTTGGATCACACGTCTTTGCAAACGGCTGAGACCATGCTGTCTTTTTCTGACGGAATCTAGGCTTTATTTCTGTTTACTCTCAAAGCCTCGGGGTCACCAGGCTGCACACCCTTGCTCCCTGTGAGGATGTGTGCTCTCAGGAGCACTGCCAGGACGGCTTCTGTGACGCTGACCTGTCCATGCAGGCCTGGGAAAAGCCCCGTGTGATCCTCATGGTGTATTTTTTAAAGACACTACTAGACTTAGCTACTAAGNTGGGATTTTCCAGGTAAGAGTACTGGAGTGGGTTGCCATTGCCTTCTCCGAGATTTGATTAAATTAGGCTAAAAAGTGTATGAGTGTGTTTTTAAGCTTTGGCAAGAATACTCCACAGGAGTTATAATAGCTCACGTTTTAAACAATTCATGTAACTGATTTATTAAGTGTGCTGAATCAGTGATTATAATCAGTAGACTGCTTTGTCTTCTCTTTCCATTCCCTCCAAACAAGCAGAATTCCCTTCGGAGCCCCTAGGGACTTTTCAGGCAGATCCCTGACCTTTGTGGCCACTCTCACTTTCACCTACAGAAAGCTCTCGCCCAGTGTAAATTAAACTTTAATTTCTCATTCATTTCAAATCTCCCTCCTCCCCGCTGTCACCTAGTACAGCTGCCAAGCATGGCCTTTCCTTCCACTCTACTTGGTAGATAATCTCCACTGCGATGCTTCAGTCCCTATGAAGCACGGTGCATCCCTACCCAGCCAAATGGTTGAAGTGTAACCTACAACCCTCCATCATCACCCAGCCACTAGGGGCAGCTCCAGCTGGATTCCGGTGTGCAGACTTCTCTATATCCCTCAAAATCCAAAGGACCCTTGTCAGATTCTTCTCAAGCTTGTCTCGCACTCCTCACATTCCCCCAGCGTACACATTCGTCCAGCTAGGCAATCATCTAGTTAGGGACTGAGAGTCCCACATCCCTTTCTTGTCTGCACTCCAATGCTGAGTGAAGGGGTCTCTCACTGCCTCTCTTCACTTGGCTCTGGTGGGAGCAACAATGGCCCACTCAGACCAGAGAAGAGATGCCATCATGCTCCTCCTCTTGGGAAGTCCCCCTAAAGATGTACCTGCCCATCTTTCTCTGCTAAAGGCTAAGGGAGGGATTGTTGCTGAACCAGAATGTCCATGTCATAGTAAGACCCATGCACATGTCTTGAGGACCCTTCTTTAAAATATGGGACTGCTTCTTACCTATTGTTTACACCAGTGAGGCTGAATCTTATTCTAATCAACAGGAAAGTCCCAGACTACATCCATTCAGCTTTACTAAAATTTACCCTCAATTTAACTTTATAAAGTAATTCTGCTAAATACATGGAATTTCCTAGCTTATTTGAAAATGAATGATTTAGAGAAACTCAAACTTAAGTAATATTCTCCAGGACATCTTTTCATGTATCACTGTGAAGTCGGGGAACACTGTGTACAAAGAAAATAAAGTTGCTCAGTTGTGTCTGACTCTTTGCGATCCCCATGGACTATAGCCTACCAGGCTCCTCCATCCATGGGATTTTCCAGGCAAGAGTACTGGAGTGGGGTGCCATTTCCTCCTCCAGGGGATCTTCCAGAGCCAGGGATCGAACCTGGGTCTCCTGCATTGTAAGCAAATGCTTTACTATCTGTGCCACCAGGGGGATCTACTGTGCACAAACCAAACGCATTATCATCTGTCCTTACTTAAGAAGACCTGTGTGGCCTACTAAATACCAGCAACAGCAAAGCAAGAAAAGGAAAACATTTCCAAAAACAGCAGAGGACAAGGAAGCAGGTCCACAGGGATTTATCAGCTAAATTAAATGCTCCCAGTCGATGTCACATGTAGAGCTATGTGCTTGTTTGATTTCCATGTTACATTAGATACAACCTTTAACCATTTTAATTGATATGTTAAGGTCTCTGTGTATTTCTAAAGTAAATATGTTTACTTACAATTGCTGGGAAGAGAATTGCTTATTTCAGCCTCAACTAGAACTAAAATTAGGAAATAAAAAGGAGGCTTACTGACTCACTAAAGAGTCAGCTGCGTGCATTTTTATTTTGCTCTCTGCTGAAGTTGGAGTAAACAATAAACTAATCAAGAACTGTCCGGCGGTGAATCGGTGGATGTATCTGCGATTGTGAGGGGTGCAGGGGGAGGCCAACGCTCTTACCTCAAATTGGGCTGAAATAAGGAATTTTAAAGTGTACGAGGTGTTTCTGGAGATGTGCTATCATAGGCTGATAGAACCATGTTAAACTCACTCTGGTTGTATCTGGTTAAAAGTGCCTAAATCCAAGTGTTATATATTCAAATTGTGTGCACCCAGCAGAGGTCCAGGCTCACATTAGGATCTTAATAAATTCCTGCAGAAGGAAGAAGGCAGAGAGAAGCAAGGGAGGAAATGAAACAGGGAAGAGGGAGGAAGGAAGGGGGAAGAAGAGCAGGAGGGTAGACCAGCCCGGGAAACTGGTTTTATTACCTCATTTTAACAACCGGGTGAGCATAAATTGGCTCATAGTCTCTCCATGGTGTGGTTAGAACACTGAATTCAGGCCTAATTGCACAAATTAAAGAAAAGTGAGATTTTAATAAAAAATCATGTTACAGTAAATAATTGCAAAGTTGACAGCGGATGAGTTTGAAAAAGGAATGCTAAGCTTGGTTTTTATGTTGTTTTTTTGACCATCATGAATTAACTTTGTAACATAGTTAACATTCCAAAATATCAAGTCATTGACTTGTTCTTTTAGAAACCCCATTTTCCAAGTCATTTGAATTAAATTGCAAATATATTTAAACACGAAGACACTTCCAGTTAATAGGAAGCAAACGTTCCATTAAGGAATGCAGCATAGAATGCATGTTTGAAGCCAACCTGAAGAAACAGAAATTCAGGATAAGGCGACACACTTTTCTCAATTCTGTGTCATGTGCATATTTCATAATTATTCTGTTTTCATCCAAGCCTTGGATACAAATGCTGCCCGGAGGGTCAGAGTCCAGATCCTGCGGCACTCACCTAAAGGTGCGCCCCTCAAACTTCTCTCCCCCGTCTCCCTCCCTCTGTGTATTTCCCACCTGGTGTGGTCAACCAGCCTCATACCCCCTCTTGGACAAATCTACAAGGACACCAGCGAGACCTTGTGAAACTGTCTCATGGCCAAAGTAACCCTTCCTTTTCAGGATGTTCCTCTGCTACCTTCTATAGCCCTCTAGTACTGAGCTTACCACAGTGATGCTCATAATTTCTTGTCTCTAGAATACAGATTCCCTATAGACAGAGTTCATATTCATTCTGAATACTCATTAAACACTGGTTTTTGTGTGTGTGCCAGCACTGGTCAAGGTCGGTATTAGATGCTGCATTCAGAATAGAGCAAAACAGACACAGTCCTTGGATTTTGGAAGTGTGTCATCTACTGAGGAAGAGTCATTACGTAAGTCAGCAAGCAAAATAGGAGACCACAGATTGTGTCATGAATCTATAGGACAGGGGAGGCAGGGACCAGACAGAAGGAGAGACAGACAGAGAGAGAGTTTAGCAAAACTTCTCTGAGGAACCAGCACTTAAGGCCTACTACGAAGTGTGAAGAAGAAGTGAGCTCGCTCAGTCATGTCCGACTCTTTGCGGCCCCATGGACTGTAGCCCACCAGGCTCTTGCATCCATGGGATTCTCCAGGCAAGGATACTGAAATGGGTTGCCATTTCCTTCTCCAGGGGAACTTCCCAACCCAGGGATTGAACACCGGTCTCCCACCTTGCATGCAGGTGCTTTACCCTCTGAGCCACCAGGGAAGCCTGCTATGACTAGCAGTTATTCAGCTTTTTCAGGTTTGAGTAGAAACAGTGTGTCCAGCAGATGCAACAGTGTGTGGGAAGCCTGGGGCACCGGGGCTGGAAGGACAGGGCAAGGGGAGAGGGATGGGAGAGGGTCAGGGGTCCAGACACTGTGGGGCCGAGGGATTTTCTGTTTTATACTAAGTTGTAAACCATCGAAAGCTCTAAGTAGGGGGCTAATATGATTTGTAAACCATGATGCCTTATGTTTACTTGCTGGGTATTGAAGATTTACAAATAAATGGATGGATTAAACATAATGAATAGCATTCTTCTATGTCATTCTGGAGTTTTACCACACTCAGGCAATTAGATTAATTTGATATAGCTGGTTCCTAGGAAACGTAACGGAAATGTGTTAATTTTCAGGCACTCATCATTCATTTTCCCTTCCTACCATCCCCCCTTTTATTTTAATTTTTTTTTGCTGGAGCATAAAGGTTTACAACGTTGTGCTAATTTCAGAGGTACAGCAGAGTGAGTCAGTTACACATCTACACCCACCGCCTCCCCTCCCCATTTAATTTTAGGTAATACATCTTCCCATTGTGTACACGCGTGGTGCCCAGCTCTCGCCTGGCCAAGAGGCTGGCATGAGAAAAAACGATTTTAACCTGACTCTCTCTCTTCTGGAACTTCAAATCCTTAGTAACTGATAGAGAAGAAATGCTTGAAGGAGCTCATTTCCGCCATGGCAGCTGAGGTTCCAGGGTGCATGGCTTCCCTGGTTCCTGCCCTGTTTTCAAGCCTGAGTCTCTAGTCTCTCATCTTCCCTCCAAGTAAAAGTCCTACCAGTGCACTCACTTTTTCCTTAAAATAGTCAGCAGTAGTTTGTCACTTGCAACAGAAGGATCATAGTGGAGTGAAAACCTATTTTAGCTCTAAATGGGAATCACATTTTGGTCTCAAGTTTTAAAAACATTTCTTTGGATATATTACTTGTTTATTTCCAATCTGATGGGAACCTTAACATTTTCCTTTATTTCTCAAAACTGATTTTAGTCATTGGAAGGTACTTTCTGGGCTGAAAGCTTTGAAATCTTTGAAACAGCTAAATACTCTTTTTTTCCTCTCAAATGTCCTCAAAGACAGAACTACGCTGTCCTTTGTCTATTCCACTTGTTTTTGTTAGAGACCACATTCCTCGCTTTCAAAGACTGTTTCCCAAGCGTGAGTCCCCAGAGCACGAATCCCATGAGGTGCTTCCAGATTAAAAATGGCAATTATTACGTAGGTCTGAATATCAGTGAAGGCTCTACCCCTCTCTTTGTGTTTCAGAAAACACTGTAGCATCTTAAAGCACCTGGAAAGTCCTGCAGTAAAGAAACTTACGTATTTTCCTAATGTTTCCCAAATGCACTTGATCACGCAACTCTTCTTTCTGCAAAACCCATGAAAGAACAAGCATTTTGTGGCACCCACTTTGGGAAAGGCTGCTTTCGAAAGTCAAAGCAAAGGAAAGTGAGGTTTTCCCACTCTCATGCCACCTGTTAACACGACATCACATTCCCTTGGCAGTGGATTTATTCCTTTTCTTGTTTTTCCTGCTTCAAATACAGGTTGAGCATTCTTTTAGGTATTGTCTTTCATAGAATTTTTAAGGGCCTCAGTCTCTCCTTAAAAATTATTTTAAAAGACAATGCCTAAAAGAATCTCTTAATGGCCTCAGTCCCTTCCAGAAGACTCTTGAGAGTTCCTTGGACAGCAAAGAGATCAAACCAGTCAATCCTAAAGAAAATCAACCCAGAATACTCACTGGAGGACTGATGCTAAAGCTGAAGCTTCAATACTTTGGCCACCTGATGCAAAGAGTAGACTCATTAGAAAAGACCCTGATGCTGGAAAAGATTTAAGGCAGGAGGAAAAGGAGATGATAGGATAAGATGGTTGGATGACATCACCAACTCAATGGACATGAATTTAAGCAAGCTCCGGGAGATGATGAAGGACAGGGAAGCCTGGCATGCTGCAGTCCATGGGGTAAAGAACCAGACATGACTTAGCAACTGAACAAAAGTCCCTCTTGGCACATGCTACTGTTTGGATTTATTCCAGATACATCTTATGGTAAAGGCCTATCAAAATGCTTTGAGAATGTTCTGTGTGTTCTCAAAATTCGGGATAATATGGTAGAGGGAAAGCTCAACATTCAGTCCTTGCTGGTCTTTTATACACACACACGTGAGAACACACACATATACAGAAATAGACATCAGAGAAAAAAGATGGTCCACTTGCCAGGTTACCTCAAGGACATCTGATTGTCTTTGGGAGTGGTCACAAGCTGTCCAAGTGGGTAGAGTAAAGTGTGGATAGAAAGTGAGCTACAGTGACAGATCATCTCTTTCCCAGCTTCCCTGACTGGTCCAACAAATGTGAAGAGAGGGAAGCACAGGGATCCCGGAAAAAGACCAGACTGGAAGGAGGAGGAGCAGGGGCCAAGGAATAGCAATGATGGCTTTGACCTTGGCCTAAACAATGACAGTTAAGCAACTGACACAATTGTGTCTCTTAAGTCTTCAGTCATTTACTGACTAATTTATTCAACTAACATTATTATTTTTTATTGGTTTATAACATTATAAAAGTTGTATGTGCACAATCTATGTTATATTTCAATCTCTGTCTACACTATAGCATCTCACCAGCAAAGGTTGGGCTTCCATCTGTCACCCGACAGTTGGCCCCTTTTACCCACTTTGCCCTCCCCTCACCCCCTTTCCCTCTGGTAACCACAGCTCTGTTCTCTATACCTGTGTGTTCATTTCGTTTGGCTTGGTTTATTAATTTAAAAAGTTTGAAAATACTCCACACAGGAGTGAAATCATACAGTGTTTGTCTTTATCCACCTGGCTTAGTTCACTTAGCATAATACCCTCCAGGTCTACCCATGTTGTTGCAAATGGCAAGATTTCATTCGACTAACATTACTGAGCACCTATTCTGTTATCGGAGCTTCCCTTGTAGCTCAGCTGGTACAGAATCTGCCTGCAACGCAGGAGACCTGGGTTTGATTCCTGGGTTGGGAAGATCCTCTGGAGAAGGAAATGGCAGCCCACTCCAGTATTCTTGCCTGGGGAATCCCATAGACAGAGGAGCCTGGCGGGCTACAGCCCATGGGGTCACAAGAGTCGGACACGACTACGTGATTAAACCACCACCACCACTCTGTTATGGGCATCTGCTTCATTCCGGCCTTCAAAGAACTGTCATACTGGGTGATGGGGCACCTGAATAAAAATTTCCAGCTAGAACCTAGAGAGTGTTATGTTAGAAGCAGTAACAAAGTGCTTTTATGTATTAATTTAGATATTTGGATACACCCTATAGCTTAAGCTTGTGCTGTTCTAGAAATACATTACTGAGTATTTCATGCATGTGCCTTCAGTGTTCTTTACTAGCTCATGTTCATTCATGTTCTCTGTTTTATAGTACTTTTATAGCATTCCATTGCAAAATAAAATACAAAATTTATTATAATAAATACATTACTAAATCAAATATCAGTTCTATTGACAAATGCTTAGGTAATTGTAGCTTTTCACAATGCTTCAGTAGCAACCTTACATATACTTGATGGGTGAGAAATGGTTCCAGTTGTGGTTTTAGCTTGTATTTCCCTGGTTGCCACTGAGGTTGGGTGTCTTTCATTGGCCACTTGGGATTCTATACATGCTTTCACAGTTCCTGTCCATGAAATGCAGCCCAGAGTTATCATCAAGCTCATGCCCAGTGAATACTGCTGATCCCCCTTGCTATAGCAAAGCCGCTTGGTTTTCTAACAATATCAGTTCCTGCCTTCCAAGCTGGCATCATGAGGCCCACCTTTGCAAGTGGGTAGGTTCTGGACAGCGCTGACTTTCTGTACACCTGGTGCCTGCAATGCCTGTGGTGGGTTCAGTGAGTTATAATATTTTCCTAAATCTCATAGTAGCAAGTCTGGTTTGTGTGATTAGACTTCTGCCTCAATTTCTCTGATGAAGAGAGCCTGGTTCTACTCTGTTGAGCACTGACAAATCTCACCACTCCCCTTTCTGAGGTTCTGCGGTCATTTCACTGACCCTCAAGTTGCTGACTGCCGTTATACTCTAAAAAGATGGACCATTCATAAACATGATATTAGTTTCCTGCTAACTTGAAGCATCACCTGTTCATGGAGACCTTTGCTAACATGTTCCATCTGTAAACTGGATGCCCTGAGATATGAGCATCTATACTTCTATGAACATCAACTCGGATTATCACCTAGTGTCTTTGAGTCAGAGTCACAGCCATGTTATGATTTCTGAGCTTGGGTCCAGCCTCTATCTCCTCTCCAGCAGTCACTCACCAAGGTCCTACATACACTAAGGCTGACTTGCTAGGGTATGATAATCTGTCTTTTTTCCTCAGTTATGTTCCAAGTAAATATAATTATTATTTTGAACTTTTTAAGCAAATAGAACTTAATTTGCTTCTCTGAAAGCTCCTTCTTATGGACTTCCCTGGTAGTACAGTGGGTAAGAATTCTGCCAGCCAGGGAAGAGGGCACAGGTTCAATCCCTGGTCTGGGAAGATTCCACATGCTGCAGAGCAACTAAAACTTGTGTGCCAAAACCACCGAGCCCAAGGTCTAGAGCTTGTGAGCTGCAGCTACTGAAGCCTGCACACTCTCGGGCCTGCATGCCACAACAAGAGCAGCCACCACAGTGAAGAACAGCCCCTGCTCACCGCGTCTAGAGGAAGCCTGTGCACAGCAACAAAGACGCAGTGCAGCCAAAAACATAAAGAAATTAAATTAAAAAGAAAGCTCCTTCTTAAGAGGCCAGAAAGTGGTAATGGGGGAGTCATACCTCTTTCTTAAGAGAGGAAGTGGTATTTATTCAATCTCTTATCTTGATTTATTTTGTTTTTAAAATTTAATTTTGGTTGTGTTGGGTCTTAGTTGCTGTGTGTGGGATCTTCCATTGTGGCACCCAAACTCTCCAGTCGTGGCGTGGGGGCTCAGTAGTTATGACACAGGCTTAGGTGTTCTGAGGCACGTGGGATCTTAGTTTTCCAACGAGGGATTGAATCCACATCCCCTGCATTGCAAGGTGGATTCTTAACCATTGGACCATGAGGTAAATCCCCTCCTGTGACTTTTTATTTTTTCCCTGCCTGGGACTCAAAGACTTGAATTCAAGATAGATATTAATTTAGAATCATTTGGGGGATACCAGGCAAGTATCTCTTTTGAAATTTAAACAAGGACAGAGTTGTCTGACATCTCAACGGATTTTCATATTTCAAGTCAGTCTATTTCTTCTAATTTGGATATATGGAACTATTGTGGCATCTAGTTTCTAAAGCAGGCCATTTACCAAGACAGTAAGCTGGACAAAACGTCTTGTGGAACATAACAGCACGAGGATGCAAGTGACTTTCCGCCAATCTCACTTCAGGCACCTAAACATGCCCCATTTCTGCACTGGAGGAGAGATAATAACAATTTTCTAAGTCGGTATTTTCTTTTGTTCTCCTGAACGAAACTACACCCCCAGCTGCTTCCCTGTGCCTCCTCTTCCCCCATTTNTGACTTTCCGCCAATCTCACTTCAGGCACCTAAACATGCCCCATTTCTGCACTGGAGGAGAGATAATAACAATTTTCTAAGTCGGTATTTTCTTTTGTTCTCCTGAACGAAACTACACCCCCAGCTGCTTCCCTGTGCCTCCTCTTCCCCCATTTGCACTTCCAGGGCAGGACTGTACTGCTTGATCCCACTTATTCACAAACAGATCAGGCAGATTCCAACATTCTGAGAAGGGAAAATACTGTTCCTTTAGAAAATGTTCTCTGTTGTCACTTGGAACAAATAATTTATGAGCCTAAAGTGTTTTTCATAATATATCTTAGAAAAAATATTAAATTGCATGTTAGGAAGCATTTCAGAGAGAACTTTATCTCTGCAATCATTAGCCATATTTTATTGCTTGGACAGAACAAATGAATAGGAAATATTTGTTCCTCTAAAAGCATAACCCATATTGCAAAAATTCTGAAATTTTATATGGTTGCTAGTGGAAGGATTCTACCTTTGACCTCAAGTAATGACTTTTTTAATACTTTAGGGTTGAGGTTTTAACTCTAAAGTGGGAGGATTAGGCACAGTTTTGAATTCTAGAAGTCTGGATAGGGCGCTCAAAAGCATTAAAAGATGAATGATGATTTTTAGAAAACAAGTTTTGGAAAGTTGAAAAGTCTTTCTAGACTTATTTTACTGCTTACTGGGTCATCCTTTATCACCATGTAGCCTTTGAGTAATTACAGATCTGACAAGCGTTCCAATTCACTGCTCTCATGGAGAGGTGATACTTCTTAAGTATGGAGAGTGGGATACGCATAGTCCAGCTGACTTTGTTAGTCTCCCATCACATATACAAAAAATATGCACCCTCGGCTGGGGGTGGAAATCAGTTTTACATACTGAACAAAATCTGGTAATACACAATGAAAATTCATGGAACATCACTCTGCAGAACTACTGCCTTAAGTTTGACTTAAAATAACAGCGACAACAACAGAACAGCTTTCACTGTTTACAACAGCTAACACATGGAAGCAATCTAAATGTCCACTGGCAGATGAGTGCATAAAGATGTGGAGTCTTCTCACAACAAAATACTACTCAGTCATAAAAAAGACGGAGATAATGCCATTTGCAGCAGCGTGGATGGGCCTAGAGACTAGCATACTAAGTGAAGTAAGTCAGACAGAGAAAGATAAATATCATATGATATTACTTACATATGGAATCTAAAATATGACACAAATTAACTTATTTACAAAACAGAAGCAGACTCACAGACATAGAAAACAAACATGATTATCAAAAGGAAAAGTGGCAGGGGGGGAATAAATTAGGGATCTGAGATTGGCAGATGCCAGCTAACGTGCATAAATAAACAAGATCCTATTGTACAGCACAGGGAACTATATTCAATATCTTGTAATAACCTATAATGGAAAAGAATATAAAAAATATGTAGCTGAATCACTTTGTTCTACACCAGAAACTAATACTGTAAATTAACTATACTTCAATAAAAAAAAGGAAAAAAAAGCAAAAACAGCTTTCTCTGAGTGCTGACCCAAACTTGTGGCTTAAGGTCTTAGCTGTTTAGTGTAGTGTTCTCAAAGAGCTTCATGAATAAGAGATGAATTTTAGTCATATGTGAACAACAGCAATAACTAAAATAGAATCGTATGATTCCTTTAAAAATTTTCTTTAATCCTTCAGGTCGCATCAAAGGGAAAACTTCATTTTAGTACTAAGTTTTTATCACCTCTCTTCTGAAGAGTGACAGAGAGGGAGGAAGAAAGGAGATTCTAGATTTAGAACTTTCAAAGGACAGTATTGTTTCGTTAGGATTTAACAGCATTGTTTTGTTTCCTTGTGATTGTACTTAAAATTATCTTTTTTTTTTTTTTTTTTTTTTTGTTTTTTTCTTTGTTTTTGTTT
>SJYV01032607.1:49360-84675 GCA_006410875.1 Neotragus pygmaeus
TTTTTTTTTTTTTTTTTTTTTTTGGCCATGTTGCATGGCTTGTGGCATCTTAGTTTTCCCTGCCAGGGATCTAACCTGTGCCTGCTGGAGAGGAAATGCAGAGTCCTAACCGCTCGACTGTCAGGGAATTACCTACAATTACCATCTATTTCTGACAAATAACATCGATGTTGTGGCACGACGGTGAAGCACACGGCAGCCTGCTTTCCCCAGAGCCAGAGGAGAGAAAACGGGGAGTGATGGTGGTAGGGGGAAACCATGGTCAAAGCCAGAGCCTTTTTTTTTTTTTTGAGGCCAAATGCATCTCTAATAGTTGCTGGGGGGCTATTGTTCTGGGACTGAAGGGAGAACCCAAAGCCTTTTAATTACCTAATCTCAGAAGTGACATCCCATTGCTCTGGCATATTCTATTTGTTAGAAGCAACTTGCTAAGTCCAGTCAACACTCAGAAGAGGGGATTACATAGAGCATGAATACCAGGAAGCCCAGGTCATGAGATATCTTAGAGGTTCCTCTCACAGGGATACACTGCAATTGCTTCTTTTCCTTCTTTTCTCCAGTGGATACATAGAATGTTCAACGGCAGTGGAGAGAGTATTCTGGTCATTGTGGTATTCCTAGTGCTGGGCACAGTGCCTGAAACTTAAAACTGTTCATTAAATGTTTCTTTCAAGGGAACAAGAAGGAAGGATAGATGAAAGAGGGAGGGAGGAAGGGAGGAAGGAAGAAGAAAGAAAGATGGAAGGAAGAAAGAGGAAGGAAGGAAATAAAAAAAAGGAGGAGAGCAGGAGGGAGAGAGGAAGAAAGAAAGAAAGAAAAAGAAAAATCCAAGTGAGATCAGGGAGCTCTGCTAATCCCTGGAGAGCATGGTAGATCTTCAGAAAAGGAAAACTCAACCATAAGGACTCTGAGAATGGAGTCAGGTCTTCCATCTCTTCCCAAGTCCTGAGCGTAAATGAGCCTCCAGGGAAGTGGAGGCCACTGTGCACAGATTGCTCCCACCATCCAAGCATAGCTTCTGTGGGTGCTGAACATTTGAGCTCCAAAGCAGCCTAAGAGTCACCCATGGAAGGACAACCTCACTTGGGGTCTCTAATAGGAAATATATGGGTTCTGCTGAAGGAGCTGTAATTGTTGGCAGATGCATCAGGGAGAACTCTGAGGTGCTTTTCTTCAACTTGCAGAGAGTAATGAGAAGTTCTACTGAAAGTGTAGAGGCTGCTTTGTCATTTAACATTATAAAGTCTGTCAGTTCGGTCGCTCAGTTGTGTCTGATTCTTTGCAGCCTCATGGACTGCAGCACACCAGGCTTCTCTGTCCATCACCAACTCCTGGAGCTTGCTCAAACTCATGTCCATCGAGTCATTGATGCCATCCAACCATCTCATCCTCTGTCATCCCCTTCTCCTCCTGCCTTCAATCTGTCCCAGCATCAGGGTCTTTTCCAATGGGTCAGTTCTCATCATGTGGCCAAGGTATTGGAGCTTCAGCATCAGTCTTTCTAATGAACACCCAGGACTGATCTCCTTTAGGATGGACTAGTTGGATCTCCTTGCAGTCCAAGGGACTCTCAAGAGTCTTCACGCAACACCCACAGTTCAAAAGCATCAATTCCCTATCACTCAGCTTTCTTTATTATAAAATAAAAGGGAAGTTGCTCAGTCGTGTCCGACTCTTTGTGACCCACTAGGACTATAGCCCACTAGGCTCCTCCATCCATGGGATTCTCCAGGCAAGAGTATTGGAGTGGGTTGCCAAAAGATATTACTTAATTACAAATTCTTTGTGAGCATAGTTTTAATGGATCCACCATATTTAATCAAACAATTGTAACGTGAGCTGTTCAGCCATAGCTCTGACCTTGCATTTACCAGTTGTTTCCATTTCTCACTGTTATACACAATACTTTAATGAATGTTTTTATAAACCTGTCTTTTTGCAATTGTGACTATCTGGTTAGGCTGAATTCCTAGCAGTGAGATTGTAGGGTAGAGAAAAAATATATATGTATGCACAGTACGTGTCTATGTGTGAGCATACACATAAGTGTAGGTGTACACTCCCCCTGGAAATGATGTATAAATTCTCATTCCTGATATACAAGACTGCCTATTTTTGCACACCAGCTGAGACAAGGTTTTATTATCTTTACAAAGTTGCCAGTCTTAAAGGGTCGAAAAATATTACTTATTATTGTTTTAATTACATGATGCCGGCTCATTGGAAAAAGACTCTGATGCTGGGGAAGATTGAAAGCAAAAGGAGAAGGGGCAGCAGAGGATGAGATGGTTAGATAGCATCACTGATTCAACCGACATGAATCTGAGCAAACTCCGGGAGAGAGTGGAGGACAGAGGAGCCAGGCATGCTGCAATCCATGGGGTTGCAGACAGTCGGACACGACTTAATGACTGAATAACAACAGTCATTAATACTGTCCACCAGATATTTCTGACTTATGACCTTCTGAGCATATAGTAGGATTGAATTTCATGGCATTTGATGTTAGGTAAGGGCTATGTGACTTATTCTAGTCATTGAATTGTGACTAGAAATAACATGCATCACTCTGGGCTGAGTATTTCGTTGGCAATACAAGATCCTACAGAACTCTTTCACTTCGGCTACCAACTGCCAGCAATATTCCCAAAGGGGGTCTGGATCCCATGGCCCAGGGCCATACCATTTTAATTCCATGAATACAGCTTTCAGCTAGGCCATGCCAGATATGAGCAAAAAATATAAACCTTTGTTGTTTTAAGCCACTGAGATTTGGTGTTGAGTTACTACAGCATTACCTAGACCATCCTGACTGATGCCTTAAACATCCTGGGTCTTAAAGGGATTGAATGTATTTTCCTATGCTTAATGACCTGTGTGTGCCCTTTTTTGTGAATTTTCTATTCCTGTCCTTGCACACTGACTTCTTAAGCTTAAGGTACTCAACTACTCATTTGTCAAGGCTGAATCTGACCCCCACTGAGGTATCAGGGAGAATAATAAAGTCTGTGAAATACAGCACAAAGTACAGTCTACCACAGCAGACTTCTTCAAGCTTTTTAAATAATGTGCTTTCATCTCCATGATAATGTCAAAAAATACTATAAATATATTCTGGATCATTTAAATGGTCACTTTACAAACGAGGGGTGTTATTTATTTTTACGACTCAAGTCATTTCTTATGGTGTCAAGTACCACTTCTTGACACAGACCAATAAGAAAAGGACATACGTGGACTTAAAGCATAATGTTTTTGCACCAAGTAAGGGACAAATGATGTATCAAGATATTGTCCACTCTTTAAGATCAGAGGTTTCGCAGCAGAATAAGTAGAGAAAATTGTAGGACACTGAGTCATCACACAGCCCACACTGACACAAGCAGGCTCAGCTCAGAAGAATCTGGAACAGACCTCAGTACCGTTTCTATGTTGCCATTTGTCTCTGTTGTGGGCCTTTGTTTGCAAACAACAGAAACTGATTCTGGCTAGCTCAAGCAGTCATTGAACTAAGTGATTGAAATAATACAAGAAAATGCAGAATTGAAGCGGAAAACCAGTATCAGAGAGAACCAGATTAGGGCAGCTCCAGGGATCCCAGTACCATGAATTCCTGGAATAGTACATTCTGGAGACTGCCAGCAAAATGACTCAGCTCCAGGCATCTTCCATCTTCCATCTGTTTGCCCTAGATTCAAATTCCTGGGTCCATTTGAGTCAGGGCCTCATCATTTGACTGAGGGGGAGGGGTAAGAGTGGATTGGAGGGGTGAGAGGAGGATATATGGAATATATAATGCTCAAGTCATCCAGATGCCTAATGAAAACAAAAGATGGTATATTCTCAAAGTAAGTGTCAGATGTCCAGGGTCACTCCTAGAAGGTCTGGGGGATTTAATCCTTCCCAGGCAGGGAAGTACATAGGGTTTCTTTCTTATGAAGGCTTTTCCTTGTTGTTGTTTTTCTTTAAAGGAAGCTAAACAGGATGTGAGAGTTGAACTGTGAAGAAGGCTGAGCGCCAAACAATTGATGCTTCTGAACTGTGGTGTTGGAGAAGACTCTTGAGAGTCCCTTGGACTGCAAGGAGATCCAACCAGTCCATTCTGAAGGAGATCAGCCCTGGGATTTCTTTGGAAGGAATGATGCTGAAGCTGAAACTCCAGTACTTTGGCCACCTCATGCGAAGAGTTGATTCACTGGAAAAGACTCTGATGCTGGGAGGGATTGGGGGCAGGAGAAGGGGACGACCGAGGATGAGATGGCTGGATGGCATCACGGACTCGATGGACGTGAGTCTGAGTGAACTCCGGGAGTTGGTGATGGACAGGGAGGCCTGGCGTGCTGCAATTCATGGGGTCACAAAGAGTCGGACACGACTAACCGACTGAACCGAACCGAACTGAAAGAGGATATCTACAAAGACGTTCAGGAAGAACATAAACTATAAAAGAACAAACAACTGCAGCCTAAGGAGAATGTGAAAGAAGGGAGGACTGAAACGGATGAAGGAAAGAAGGGATCAACAGGGCTATTTCTGGCTGTACTGGTTTTCATGCTATTCTGTTTTAGATTCACAGTCAAAGAAACAGCTGTCTCCCAAAAACTAAAATCAAAAGGAATTTAGATCTTTGCTCAGTCTTTTAATAAAATATTGAAATTGGGGTATATTTTTTAATATGCAGCAAAACTCTTTGAAATATTCTTTAGAGTTTAGACACCTTTCTCATCATCAAGTTTTCTTATAGGCTTTGCAGTAGCTTCCCCCAAAATCATGTTCGCCACTGTCTACCTCTATTTCAGAAAATTCTACTTGACACCTTCTTTAATTTGTCCTCAGTTCACTTATGTGGATATCAACCGAGACTCTGAATTTTTAAGCTTTCTCTCTCCTTTACCTATTACCTTGATTCTACATAACAAAGAACCACCCAGCAAATGACCTAGAAACCAACGGGAGGGCCTTGATAATGGATGACATCCATAATTTAACCATTTCACAATGACAATGATTGTATGTCTCCTGTATTTTTCATTTTCACTTAATTAAGATTTTTTTCTAATTTCCCTTGTGACTTCCTTTTTTGGTCCATGGGTTATTTAACAGAGGGCTGTTTAATTTCCAAATATTCAAGGATTTTCCAGACATCTTTCTGATTATGAACATCTAGCTTATTTATGCTGTGGCTCAAAAGCATATTTTTGCATTCTTTTTGGGGGTGGAGCATTCTACAAATGTCACTTAGGTCAAGCTGGTTGATCTTTAGTTAATTATAGCCTACCTTCAAATAATATTATGTCTTCAACAGTATACTTCCAAATCCTGCCTGCCCATCTTTTGTGCCACTCTTGTACTATATTTCATTTTACATGTGCTAAATACTCATACTGCAGTGACACTATTTTTGTTTTGGCAAATCATCAATCTTCCTGGAAAATAAACCTTTAAAATATTTTGTTTTACCTTCATTTTTGCCATTTCTAGCACTCTTT
Organism: Neotragus pygmaeus; assembly: GCA_006410875.1. NCBI lineage: Eukaryota > Metazoa > Chordata > Mammalia > Artiodactyla > Bovidae > Neotragus > Neotragus pygmaeus. The sequence continues at coordinate 54,850 of SJYV01032607.1, forward strand.
ATTTTACTGCACAGATCCAAGTTTCTGTCTGATAGAATATTGTTTTTGTCTAAAGAAATTTCTTTAACATTTCTAGGAGTGCAGGATTGCTTTACAACTCATTCTCTTGGTTTTTGTTTGCTGGGGAAAGTATTTATGTTTCATTTCTAAAAAGATATTTCTGACAGCTCTTTCCTCTCGGTGCATTAGAGATGTCAGTCTCCTGTGTTCTGACTGGCATGGCTTTTGACAGAAGACTGCTGCAACGCTCATCTTTGTTCATCTCTAATGGGTCTTGTTTTCTCTGGCTGCCTTAGAGATTTTCTCTTTATCCTTGAGTTTCAGTAGTTTGACAGTGATGTGTCTAGGTTCTGAGTTTGTTTGTGGATCAGCTGTGTCTCAGAGCAACGCTTTTCAAACCTTAGTGTGCAAATGACTCTCCCGGGGAGCCTGTTAAAATTCAGATTTGATTCAGTTGGTCTGTGGTTTGGCCTGAGTTTCTGCATCTCTAATAAGCTACCAGGTCAAGGCAATGTAGCTAAGGTCTTAGAACAGTCTGTCAGATAGGAGAGGCGAGCAACTTACCTGGCAGCAGTTTCTGATTTTTTGTCTCTCACTGGTCAAGTTCATCTCGTGGAGTGTTAACCCTCCTCTGGATTTCTGAGTTGAATACTGCCTCCTCAGGCAACCACAAAAGACACCTAAGCCTTTTGGATCCGGGTGCTAAGGATGCTCCTAAGGCTATGGAGACCACTGAGCCTGGGAGGCGGAAGCAACCGCTGACCTTAGACAATGATCGCAGGGACAGTCACAGGAGTGGAGCGTATCAGAAGCAGGGTAAGCAGCACGGTCTAGAGGGGCAGGGGGAGTGAATCTGCTTAATTGTGTAAACCGAATCCGGTCACAAGGGGACGCCCTTTAAGGGGTGATCTGGAAATGACATATAACACCTATTCACATCCCATTAGCAAGAAACTAGCCACATAGCCATAGCCATCTGCAAGAGAGAGTAAGAAGTGTTAACTTTAGCTGGGAAGCCTGTCATCATTCATATCTGTCATACATTCATAAATTACATTTAAGATAGCCTACTTATAAATAATCAAGGCTCTTAATCTGTGAACATAGACTTACTCTGTTTTGCTCTGCTCCTGAAATACTACCAATACGGAACAAATGTGTTCCTGGATGTCCTCCAGAAAACCAGAACATCCAGATTAGGAACACAAGACATTTAGCAGAATTATAGATAGATATAGGTATAGATGGATGAATTTAGGTAATTAAGTGGCAAGCAACAGCCTATTCCATAATATGACATTTATTTATTTATTAAAACAATCAATTACCAAATTGACCCAAACTAGGTAATTTGGAATATAGTTATCACCAGGAATAACAGGAGCTCAAAACAGGATAATAATTCACACATACTATGTGTATTCAAGAATGAGGGGGAAAAACAACAAAAGAACCCTCACCTTACAGACATAATTAAGGCCTTAAAAAATCTCACAGGCAACTTTTTGCTCTAGTCACATACAATTTCAACTCACTGCAAACCTCTCACTTGATCACTCAAAAACCTATTTCAAAGGACCCTTAAGAAAGTGTGACCTATGACATGCCATAATTCAGATACTCTTTCTAACCCCAAATGCTTTCCATATTTCTTCATTAATCATTTATTGATCACTTATCATATGATATCTATTATCACGTCTTTCCAGAAGCCATTTCTCTTTTGGGCGTCAGTCAATCATTTTGCTTGATGACTACAATGAGCAACTCTGAACCTGGAAACAGCCCTTGAAAAGACCAATTTGATCTGCCAAATGTTTTAGTTCTCATTCCTCCCACCCTACCCTTTGTCCTCCATGATCTCTTCTTTTATGGGATTCATGTGGCAAAACTAAACATATAACACGGAGGAGGCAGTAGACGTAGAGACTAGGAGTTGAAATTTAGGGGCTAGCCTGCTTGTAGTCATATCCCAGCTCAGTAAAGGTTGTAGCTGTGTAATCTTGGGCAAATGACTTAACCTCTCTGTGCTCCAAATTTCTATATATGTTAAAAAGAAAATAATAATATTTAACTCAAGGCTGTAAGGATTGCATGGCTTAATTTATGTAGAGTACTTAGACTAAAGTACTTAGTATGTAGTCCATACTATGTTTTAAGAAAATCATAATTATTAATATTTTGCTGGGACATGTTCGCCTTTTACAGGCATTTATTGACTACCCTTGTTGTTGTTGTTCAGCCACTAAGTTGTGTCCAACTATTTGCAGTCCCATTAACTGCAGCACTCTAGGCTTCCCTGTCCTTCACTGTCCTTCACTGTCCTTCACTATCTCCTGGAGTTTGTGCAACATGTCCATTGAGTCCATGATGCCATCCGGCTATCTCATCCTCTGTTATTGATACCTAAAATTTATCAAATATTTACTGGGCTTATTTCTTATTGCTCCTATAACAAATTATCACAAATTTAGTGACTTAAATGGACAAAACTTAATTTGTTAAATTTCTGGAGTTCAGAAATCTGAAATCAGTTACATTAGGCTAAAGTCATCATATTTCAGGACAAGAAAGTTGGTGAAGAAGTTGTAGTGGTTATACCTTCATTTACTGTAACTCAGTACAGTGTGAAATGCCACATGCTTGTAAGTTCTGAGATTTTTTTTTTCTGAAAAGGATACCAAATTGCTATGAATTATTCAGTAATCCTGGATAAATACTTTGGATTTATGTAGGAACTTGGATGATCCTTTCAGTTTTATTCAGTACTGTTACTTTTTAGAGACCATGTACATTTCAGATCATCAGCAGTAATGTAGCAGATAGGTGAATTTCTGTTTTAGAGAGGATTGCCAGGTATTATACTCTCACAGGTTCTTAGGAAATTTTGTGGAATGTTTTAGAGTTACTGAAATTCATTTGTGGAATATTTTCATGGAGAAGGAAATGGCAACCCACTCCAGGGTTCTTGCTTGGAGAATCCCAGGGATGGAGGAGCCTGGTGGGCTGCCGTCTATGGGGTCGCACAGAGTCGGACACGACTGAAGCGACTTAGCTTAGCTTAGGCTAAAGTCATGATGCAAGCAGAGCTAGTTCCCTCTGCAAGCTCTAGGGGGAAGTCTATTTCCTTGCCTTTTCTAGCTTCTATAGCTATATTCCAAAGAATTGATGCTTTTGAATTGTGGTGTTGGAGAAGACTCTTGAGAGTCCCTGGGACTTCAAGGAGATCCAACCAGTCAGTCCTAAAGGAAATCAGTCCTGAATTTTCATTGGAAGGACTGATGCTGAAGCTCCAATATTTTGGCCACCTGACGCGAAGAACTGACTCATTAGAAAAGACCCTGATGATGTAAAAGATTGAAGGCAAGAGGAGAAGGGGACGACAGAGGCTGAGATGGTTGGATGGCATCACCAACTCGATGGACAGGAGTTTGAGGAAGCTCCAGGAGTTGGCAATGGACAGGGAAGCCTGGTGTGCTGTAGTCCATGGGATCCAAAGAGTGATTGAACTGAACTAACTGATAGTTGTATTCTATGCACTCACTGGCTTACAACCCCTTCCTCTGTCTTCAAAATTAGTAGTATATTATTTGCAAGTCTCTCAGTGCTTCTATTATTGATTGCCTTCTATCTGACAATTTTGTAGTCAAATCTCCCTCTGTTTGCCTCATATAGGGATAGTTATAGTTACATTTACGGTAACTAGATAATCCAAGATAATCTCTCCATTTCAAGAGGACCCAATCACATCTGCAGAATGCTTTTGCCATACAAGGTAACATTCATAGGTTAAGGAATTAAGACCTGGATATCTTTGGGGATCATTATTAAGGCTACCTGACTCACTCTGGGCCAAATAATTGGTTCAGCCTTGTACATAATTAGCTCATTTAGTCTGCATGAAAACTCCCTGGAGAAATTGTTATTAAACCTCAGTATTGAGATGAGAGCACTAAGGTGTGGAAAGTCGTGTGAAGTGTCCAGTAAGTGGCAAAGTCAGAAATTGAACCCAGGACCTTTGGATCCCAATGCGCATCCTTTCAATCATTACTCTGCTCTCTGCCAGTGTTTTGCGGAAGAAGAAGGTAGACTAGGAAGAGGTGTCTAAGGCAAGGTACATTAAGCTAGAAGAGCCCTGGGCAGTCTAACAGCAGCCTTAGGGGCAGGGAACAGGAGCTTGAGGATTGTACTGTCACAGAAGACCTCTGGATGGCCTTGACAGTGTTTTGCATGCACCGTTTCTGAATCTTTAATTTGTAACTAAGTCTCCTTCACTGTAATATCCCTGGTAATATCACAGTGCTTGGCAAGTGTTCAGTAGATAATTGCTAAATGAATGAATGAAGTAGCATCCTACTTCCTTTTAGGCTTGATTCTCATTCTGATGGCTTTATTTCTACCTGCCCTCTCAAACACTTTCTTTTCTTTTGCCACTTCTCTCTTTGGGACTGAAGTTTCACTCTGTCTGCTGGGGGCTTCTCTATTCTTCCCTGTTGGAGAGACACAATTTGGAACAAATCTGCAAATGGCCACCATCAATAACTTTTCCTGTTCCCTAGGTTTTGCAAGATCAGACAGTGTTGTTACTTTGTCCCAGAAGAGCCTCCTCAGACAAGAGTGGCAAAGGAAGGGCATTACCCTGGAGAAGTGCTCCTGGGATGCAGAACAAGTGATGAAGGAGGACTTGCTGTTTCACCCCGAAAGTTGAAATACCATGTGTATCCTGAAATGATTTGCTCATCCTGTTTCTTAATGCCCATGCCTCACTTACTGCAGATAAGAACAGCTCAGAATCATTAGCTGCATCCTATAATTTAAAATAAATATGAACAATCTCTTTGTTACCAGCAATGTGTTAAGCTAAATGAAAAGCTGTACAACAAACTTGAAGAAGATATTCAATAAACAAACAAACTCAAATCACCAAGTTCAGAGACAAGGCAGCTAAAGTGCCTGAAGGACAGTTTCAACTCCTGTCTCCGTAGTGTGCAGCAGTCATAAAGCTTATAGACCTGCTTCTTCATCCAAATCTCTGCTTAAAGTCACCTCCTTCTAGAAGCTCGGGGTGACTATTTAAAACTGGCTGCCTTCATCACTCTCTAAGTCATGCTCCTGTTTTATTATCCTTAGAGTATTTCTCACTCTCAGAAAAAAAAAAAAAAGTATATCTTTTCAAAATCTAGACTTCATTTCTTTTTAATCTCCTTTTTAGAATATAAGTTCCATTGAGAGCAGGGATCACTAGGTGTTAGAACCGGTAATGGTGGTTGACACCCAGGAGATAGTCAATAAATGTTGCTGAATGAATATGCTGTCTAAACTTCTCAAAGTAAGTGGCATGGAGGAGAGATTTAAAAAGAGGGGTTGAGAAAGAAACTATCTCTTTATTCCTCTAATCTTTCTGCCTCTTCTAAAGGGAGGCAACCAGGACATTAAAAAGTAAACAAAAGAAGCTAATTGGTGGCTTTTATGCTGCTTTATAAATTCAGGGATTTTCACGGGTAATTTTGACAGTTGTGTGTTTTTTGCCTTAGGCACTGACATTAGAAAAACACTATGTGAGATATGGTTTCTCATACTTGTAAAATGGTTGGCCTACAGAGGGTGCTGGTTCACTTCAGAAAACTAACATAAATGATTAAACTTTCTTTGTCGGATGGCATCATTGACTCGATGGACAGGAGTCTGAGTAAGCTCCAGGAGTTAGTGATGGACAGGGAAGTTTGGTGTGCTGCAGTCTGTGGGGTCGCAAAGAGCCAGACACGACTGAGCGACTGAACTGAAACTTTCTTTGGGTAAAGAGTTTACAAAGCAAGCATGGAAGCAGCTTAATAACAGCTAATAAAATGCTTAAATTTGCCACATTTGGCTTCATAACCAAAGTTTAAATTAAAAAAAAGAAGAAAACAGTCTGTGAAAATGCCAGAAGGAGTCAAAGACCTCCCCTGGAGAAAAGAAGTGACATTATTTTTCAAATGCAAAGAAGAGAAGCCAGGCTAAGAGAAGTATCCAGAAGTAGAGAATATTGTGTATATTGTGAAAGAGAATATTGAGGCTGGGAGAAGTTGCAAGTCTTGGAGGAGAGGTTGGCAGGCCTTTGCTAAATTCTACCCCACCCTTCATGCTGAGAAATGAGGACTTTATAAAGGCCTGGTATTAGATGCCTTTAGACTCTCAAGATAGGAGTAGTCTTCCTTTGGCTGCTTAACTGAACACATCATCTGTGAAACTGACCCTGGGTTTAGGATTCAGCAAGGCCTATGGGGAGGAAGAATTACTTGAGAGTTTTGAAATGTGTACTTGGTCACAGTAGGCTTGTGGGAACCACAGGGGAGCCTGGTAAGAAGGAGAAGCCTCTGCAAGGTTTGGATCTCCTAAAAAATCTTTAGGAGAGGAAATGAAACCAGCCAGTTAGTTCTCAGTGAAGACTTTAGAACCCTCTAGAGTGAACAAACACTTGAGGCAGCTCTGATAGTCCAGAACCTCAAGGCAGAGGTTCATAATCCTAGTACTGTAGCCTTCAGTGATCAGATACTAATTTTCAAGGAAATTTGGACTCAAAAACCTATAAGAGCTGTGACACAGCTTATTAATACTGTCCTTGCCTTTGTCGGTTCAAGGTAGAATAATTACTTTACTATAATGTTCAATGGTTAAATTTTAAAACAATAAAGGACAAGAAATGAGTTTGTAAAAACAATCAGCCGCCTCCTTCAATTTATCCGTGAAATCAATTAAATCAGTTTTTTGGGCACAGTGTAGGGAAAATATCTATTTTCCCAATGAAGTATCTCACTGATTAAATGTTTCATTTAGAAGACATAGCTACAGTCTGAAGATTTTAATCTTAAAAAAGAATGTCTGTCTTTAAAATTTTTCAAGATTGTGAGGTCTGCTGTTTTTTCCCTAAAAATTTGCTTCATCTCAAACTCACTTCTAACTTCTCTTTTGTAGTTATTTTTAACCATTGGCCATGTTCTCAAAGCAGAAAATCTATTTAAATACTTGAGAGTCAGTGTAAGCCCACAAGCCTAAACACCAATAGGTTAAGAAAGCAGAAATAGCAATTATTGAGGTCTTATGGGGCAGGGGTGGGGAGCACAGCACTTTGCACTTTATTTTGACATCAAAACAGCCAAATGATGAAAATAGCATTTGCTCCATGTCACAGTCAGGGTTAACAATGTAAGGCCACAGGCCAGAAAGTCATGTCCACAAGCAAAGCAGGCCAGTTATGAGGGCTTGTTCTCTTCGGGGAGGTACAACACAATGTTCTGAGTCCCACTTTTTTGAGAAAAGTCAGTAGATTTATATGAAATCTCCTGCTTTTTAAAAGTTATGCTAAATAATTCAATGTTTTCAATATGGTGTGAACCACATGAAGGAAATCTGGGGTTGAACCTGGCTCAGGTACTGCCACTGAACAATCCCGATGGTGGGGAGAATATGAGGCTCAGGAAGGTGACATCATCTGCTGCATAGCTGGCAGGTGACACTCAGACAGGCATGTGCTTCCTGGAGCCCAGGGCTTCATGACTGCACTGTTCTTAAGATACTGACACTCTGCTGATGGGTCGCAGCTTTGAAGTCCTTTTGATATATGCAAACACAGCAGAATCTTTCTTTAAAATCACAGTGTGTGCATGCGTCCTCAGTCACTTCAGTCGTGTCCAACTCTTCGTGACCCCATGGACTGTAGCCGCCAGATTCCTCTGTCCATGGGATTCTCCAAGCAAAAATACTGGAGTGGGTTGCCGTGACCTCCTCCAAGGGATCTCCCTGACCCAGGGACTCCTGCGTCTCCCGCATTGCAGGCAGATTCTTTACCCACTGAGCTAAGTAGGAAGCCCAAAATCACAGTACCTACATTCTTAGGATCTCAAAGAGTTCAGTTGTGCCTGACTCTTTTCAGCCCTACAGTCTGTAACTTGCCATAGTCTCTCTGTCCATGGGATTTCAGGCAATACTGGAGCAGGTTGCCATTTCCTCCTCCAGGAGATCGTCCCAACCCAGGGAGTGAACCCAGGTCTCTTGCATCTCCTGCATTGGCAGGTAGGTTCCCTATCACTGCTCTACCTTGGCACATTCTCTATAGGGATGCGATGCAGGCCACCAAAGAATGCCCTCCAGTTAACATTTCATCAGATCCTTGTCCTGTATAACATGATCTCATCCCTACCATTTACCTCAGGCTTTATTGCCCTTGTCGTACAGTCTAAGGAGCTGAGGGCTAACTTTAAAGTGGACATGAAAAGCGTCACCCCAAATAGACTGCCCGTATATCACTGAAAATCCAAACCATGACCCCAGTAACACAAATGCTCCACTGTTTTGAGCATCCCAGGAGGTTTTCCCATTGTTTAAGTCATTTTTGAGTCTAAACTGTTGTCATTCTAGTAAATTAGCTAACATCTGCTGTGCATCTGGCAATGAAGGCCACTCTTTTGAAAACCAAATATATCCTCAACTTGAGTAATTTATTTAATGTCCAGAACAACACTGTCTCACAGTAGAGCAAGCCACATGCCACTGTTGATGTTGTAGTAGACATATTTTTAAAAAAGAGAGACAGAAACAGATGAAATTAATTAATAATACATTTCAGTTAGCCCAATATATCAAAAATAGTATCATTTCAGCCTATAATCAATACAAAAAATTGTCAGTGAGATATTTTACATCTTACTTTCTTTATACTAAGTATTCAAAATCTGGTGTGTATTTTATATTTAAGCCACGTCTCAGTTCAGACTTTCTGCTGAAGCGGGTTGAGGTATACCATTCCAAAATATGGGCTTCCCTGGTGGCTCAGTGGTAAAGGATTCGCCTGCAATGCAGGAGACGTGGGTTGCATCCCTGGGTCGGGAAGATCCCCTGGAGAAGGAAATGGCAAAGAAGACCCCCTGGAAAAGGAAATCCACTCCAGTATTCTTGCCTGGGAAACCCATGGACAGAAAAAGCCTGGTGGGCTACAGTCCATGGGGTCCCAAAAGAGTAGGACATGACTTAACGATGGAACAATTCAACTCATTCTAAAATATGCCACTTCGGCACAAAAATGACTTTAAACCGAAGGCAGCTAAGTGAGATTAAGGGAGGGCAGGGTGAATTCTCTGCCCTCCCTTAATCTGCCTAAAAGCAGAGCATACTATCATTCATGAAGGTGCTCTCCCCCTGCACCAGGAAGAGAAGAATGACTCGTATCACTGGGTGCTTGGAGAAGACTTTGTACCAAGAGGCCTAACCCTTATCTTCTGTTAGTCCCCCAAATATTTCCTAGTCATTTCCCCATGAGTTACTTTCGATTGGAATCCAAATGCCCTTTCCTTTGTTTAAATGGCATATAAGCCCCCAAATCTAACCACTTCTTTGAATTTCACTTCCTTTTTGTGACCTTCTGTACACATCAATCGGAGAAGGCAATGGCATCCCACTCCAGTACTCTTGCCTGGAAAATCCCATGGACGGAGGAGCCTGGTGGGCTGCAGTCCATGGGGTCGCGATGAGTCGGACACGATGGAGCAACTTCACTTTCCCTTTTCACTTTCATGCATTGGAGAAGGAAATGGCAACCCACTCCAGTGTTCTTGCCTGGAGAACCCCAGGGACGGGGGAGCCTGGTGGGCTGCCGTCTATGGGGTCACACAGAGTCGGACATGACTGAAGCGACTTAGCAGCAGCAGTACACATCAATAGTAGTAAAATTATGTACCTTTTTTCTTGTTAATCTATCTTCTATTAATTTATTTTGCAGGTCCTCAGCGACTGAAACTAAAAGGATAGAGGTAGTTTTTCCTTTCTCATACTATATTTCAAGTGCTCAATAACCACATATGGCTAGTGGCTACAGTATTAGACAGCGCAGGTCTAAGAGAATGATAGGTAGTATTGTTCTAATGTACACATCATTTCTTTTTTTTTAACGAAAATTTTAAATTAATTTTTATTGGAGTACAGTTGCTTTCCAATGTTGTATTAGTTTCTTACTGTACAGCAAAGTGAATCAGTCATGTGTACACATATACCGATTCTTTAATGTACACATCAATTCTAATCTCTTTTTTTCTTATATAAAAGTTTTTTTTGTTAGTACTTTTCATGACTGAAGAAATTCAGTAAAAAGAGTATGATGCTGTTAAATATGACAGCAAATTTAGAAAACTCAGCAGTGGCTACAGTACTGAAAAAAAACTGAAAAGTCAGTTTTCATTCCAGTCCCAAAGAAGGGCAATGCCTAAGAAAGTTCAAACTACCACACAATTGCACTCTTTTCACATGCTTGCAAAGTAATGCTCAAAATCCTTCAAGCTAGACAACAGTACATGAACTGAGAACTTCCACACGTACAAACTGAATTTAGAAAAGGCAAAGGAACCAGAGATCAAATTGCCAACATTTGTTGGATCATAGAGAAAGCAAGAGAATTCCAGAAAAACATCTACTTCTGCTTCATTGATTATGCTAAAGTCTTTAACTGTGTGGATCACAACAAATTGTGGAAAATTTTTAAAGAGATGGGAATATCAGACCATCTTACCTGCCTCCTGAGAAACCTGTATGCAGGTCAAGAAGCAACAGTTAGAATCAGGCATGGAACAACAAACTAGTTCAAAAACAGTATGACATTTTAACAACTGGTAGAATTAACAGCTTAATTGAGAGTATANTGGGAATATCAGACCATCTTACCTGCCTCCTGAGAAACCTGTATGCAGGTCAAGAAGCAACAGTTAGAATCAGGCATGGAACAACAAACTAGTTCAAAAACAGTATGACATTTTAACAACTGGTAGAATTAACAGCTTAATTGAGAGTATAATATCTCAGTTTTATATTCTACAAGGTTCTAGAGCAAGAAAAAACATATCAGATCTTTCTAAAATTCCTCCAAACTTTAGTCCTGAAAAAGCTTTTACTAATAGCTTTCCAAAATGGGGGAAAATGCTACTCTCAATTAAAAAGTTAAATGTAATTTTAATAAATCACATATAAATTAAATCACAAAACTAAATCAAAGCAAGAATCAGATTTGAACCTCAAGGGATTTTCTAGTATGTAATCAGTGGTGGTTTCTAGCACTGGTTTTATTCTTGTTCTTGGGTAGGAAAACTCTTCAGAACCCAAATAAAATAACTACATGTTCTGAAGTTAATTAAAAGTATAAATCATTAGGTTATAAATAGTAGGGTATCTTATTCAATGGTTTACATTATTTCAGATCTTTGAAACAACAAATGAATTTAATTAAAGGGTAATTTGATTTATTAAAATCTAATTGAGGGCATATGCTTTGGCCCTTCTATTATTTCTCCAAAAATTTTAAAGATTGTGCATTTCTCCCTTGGAATACTTTTTGACTTCGTTTAAAATCTATGCAAGTGTTTAATATCTAAAATCTAAGACTAACATTGAGTGTAAATTCACTTTATCATTGTTACTTTGTTCTTCCCACCACAACATGTCAGGCATAAAAAATGAATTGCAGACCTTTCATCCTACTTTACTTCCACACCCTGCTCTGCTTCAGTCCTTGTCTGCTTCTCTAAAGACTCTGGCTGTGGCAGTTAAATGAAAATAATATTCCTTTCTCTTTAGCCTATTTTCACCCCAAAGGGTTTTTTTTTTTTTTTCTCATTGTACACTTCCTGGCAAAGAAGAAGATGAAAATTCACCATTAATAGGCCTACTTGGATTTATGGTGATACCGATTAAATATTTGATAAATGAATGACGACATGAGTCAGCATATGAATGAAGATGGCCATAACCCAGGATATGACAAATGACTGGAAAACTGGTGTTAGAATCAATGCCAAGTTCTGGGAAGGCTGAATGTCATCCACAGTTTTTGTCTGGTCTTCCAGGAGTAATCCATGATGACTATTGTGTGGAAGCTTGTACAAAAGTAAATCTGCAAAAAGTTATGGATGATTTTGGCTCTTAGCACTATTCCTCAAAGAGCCTGAAGGCCTGATAAGATTTTGTGCAACTCTGCACTCATTACACCCTGTTTTCTTAGTTACTCAGTTGTGTCCGATTCTTTGTGACCCCATGGGCAATAGCCTGCCAGGCTCCTCTGTCCGTGGGATTCTCCAGGCAAGAATACTAGAGTGGGTTGCCATTCCCTTCTCCAGGGGATCCTCCCGACCCAGGGATCTGAGCCAGGTCTCCTGCATTGTAGGTGGATTCTTTTCTGTCTGAGCCACCAGAGAAGACTTTCTTACATCCTACCACATCCCAAATGCAAACTCCAAGACAAGCTGCTGTTCAGTTTAGCTGAACTACTCACCTAAAATATTAGAGCTGTCAAGAAAATAAACATATTCTTTGAGTGGTTCCTCTGAAACTAAAAGTCGACCCCACTGCTCCCAGCCTTTTTACTAATCTCGCTCTATTTCAGGGGTTTGATTTATACCCCACAGACCCCTACTCAGATCATGACTGAAATAATGATTGTGAACTTCCAGAAATAATGTGCTTTTCTTTTCTTTTTCATTTTTCTGGAAGAGCTTCCAGTGAGTTCTTGAAAAATTGAGATCCCCTGCTCAAAGCAGACACTCAGTGACTGGGAAGGGAGGAACAGCACTGTTACAATCAGTCAACAGATAAGAACCCACCTGTGATTTATTAGAAACCATGATAAAAAAAAAAAAAGAATCCACCAATGCCTGACTGTCAAGGATTTTGTTCAGCTACCTTGCATCAAAAGAATAGGCAGCGCTGGCCTGGTATGTTACACAGCAGCAATGGGGTGGCATCAGGCCACTCTATGCTTAACTGTAAACACACTGGACTTTATTAATCCATTTTAGCCACAGCAAAAAGATCTTGTTGGAGCAGTGTATCAGGGGTTGCATTTTGGGTCTTGCATGTCACACCTATACAGAGATGGTATTTGAAGTTAACAGCATCATCTTTTGATACAAAGAGCAGAGGAGGAGCTTGAGCACAAGGTTAATTACCTTGTCATATCATGGAAAGAGCAGCACATGAGAGCGTTCATCTCCATGAATCAATCTCCAAGTTTATCTAGATTACTGAACCAAAAAACCATGCGGAAAAGACAGCAATTATGTTCATTGCTTTGTTCCTATTGAGGTCACATTTATCGAGGTCACAAACAAGTAATTTATTTCCTTGAGAAGTTTTATGTGTCTGTATTGGCCTATGTTCTTTTGATTAAAGAGACAGAGAATAAGAACAAATTATTTTTTCAGTCAGGAAAATTACGTTCAATTGCACTTTAACTCCTATAATTTAATTAATATGAAGAGCAACATGCTTTATTCTACATTATCTAATAAAAGACAGTAAGGCTGAATTATAACAGTATATGATTTATTCCAGGAATGTAAGGATAGTTCAAAGGCAGAAATTACAGCAGTGTAATTCATGTTAATGGACCAAAGGACAAAAATCACAAGATTTTCTCTTATATATGCAGAAAATAAAGTTTAAGTCAATTTTGAACTTTTGAAAAAGCTGTTTAGAAAACAAGGAATAGAGATAAGCTGATAAGGCTATATACTAAAACTTAACAGCAAATTTAATATTTATTGAAGAAATATTAGAAACATTTCCTTTAAGTTTGGGAATAAAACTAGGGTGCCTTTTCTCACCCTTATTGTCCACAGGATATTGGGAAATTTGGCCGCTAAAATAAATCAAGAGAAAGAAAGAAGTATAAATATGAGAAGGAAAAGAGAGTCAAAAGGCTCAGCTGTCATTATTTCAGGTGATACAAACAGTCACAGAAAACTCAAAAGAGATTCAATAGAAAAGCTGTTTAGAACTATTGGTATCTTAACCTAGGAATTATCCTAACAAATATGCACAAAATCTCTTAGAGAAATCTATAAAATTCCACTAAATAGTATTTTTTTAGCTTTAATTACATACAAAGCACCAGGGGATCTTGTTTAAAAAGAAGATTTTTATTTCGTAGTTATTGGGTAGAGCCTAAGAGTGAGCATTTCAAAATCTCTCAGCTGAGGTTCATGCGGCTAGTCCATGAACCACACTTTGAGTATCACAGTACGGAAGTAGTTGGAGAATAAATGGAAATTTAAGACATGTTTAAGTGGAGAAACCTAACCATGATAAACAATTTTAATTTTCTCCAAACTAACCTATGATTTTCATGTAATTCCCACCAAAATCCCAATAAAATTTGGGCGCTGCGGTATTTGCTCAATTTGCATGAAAAAAATTAAAAGTTTTTTCCTCCAGAAAAAAAGAACAAAATATGTGTGGGAGCAAATTGCCCACCATATATTAAGGCACATTTCAAAACCATGGTGATTAAAACACACCATCTACTAGTGGCAAAAGAAGAGACAATAAATAGGACAACAGAACAGAGAGTCCAGAAACAGACCTCTAAATCTCGATCCATGAAGGAGGTGGTGCCAAAACTTAGGAGGGAAAAGATACATTGTTCTGGTAAATAGTATGCATAAAAATGACCCACCAATGGCAGGATAAAAGTTATAAGTCTAACACACACACACACACACACACACACACACAGCAAAAGACCTGCAATGGACTGTGTTTCTGGGTGAATTGATCTTGGGCTTCTTACTCAGAGACAAACACAGATAGAGCCCCTTTCCATCAGGATGGCTCCCTACATGAGGACATGGAATCCACCACTTCCCTTCCCTCCTTCAATTACTTTCCCTTTGTCTTGTAATTCATGGAAATTCCTCTGAGTGTCTCACAATGAACCAGTCCTTGGACACGGTCCCAGCATGTTNCATCAGGATGGCTCCCTACATGAGGACATGGAATCCACCACTTCCCTTCCCTCCTTCAATTACTTTCCCTTTGTCTTGTAATTCATGGAAATTCCTCTGAGTGTCTCACAATGAACCAGTCCTTGGACACGGTCCCAGCATGTTGCATTGTGAGCTTTCAAAATTTTTCCACCATTGGAAGTATTTTATGGTAAAATTGGTAAGAGCCACATAACAGCTCCCAACCAAATGCAGATTCAACTACATTCAACTTCTTGATTACTGACTCAACTTTTAAGCAGTTTTTTCCCAGCTCTGTGTTGTCCACAAATCTGATTTTCATATCTTCTCTGTTTTTATTCAGGTTCATAATAAAAATATTTGAGTAGGTCAGTGTCATGGACAAAGGTCTCAGACAAATAATTAAGAGACAAAGGTCTCAGACAAATAATTAAGAGATTTTCCACAAAGCTGATATGGATCCATTAATTAATCAGCACTGGGTAAGGCCCTTCCTGATTCCATCCCTGTGAATATCTACTCTATAGCTCTATATCTACTCTATATCTACTCTATAGCCGAGGCTATAGCGATTTCCTTCCCACAGATCTAGGAACAATCCTACAAATTTGAAGGTCTTCAGGCTTAAACTCTAGAACTCAGAGTTGGGTCACGTTTCCTCCTAGTAGGGTACTGGCTCATATCCAAGGTGTATCAGCTAGCCTTCTGCATGGGGCTTATTCCTAAATCACTGTCTCGATGAGCTGCTTTTTAACCCCTGTTATTCTATGATTAGAGCACTTCCATTTTTTAAAAATAGTTAAACTTGGGTTCTTTTTATCCAAGTCCACATATAAAAAATTTTTTCCTCCTAAAACCTAACACAAAAATTGAAAGCCTGCAATCTGTCAATTTTTCTGTGATCTCAGCTCTAGCCTATCTAGGTTTCCAGTGACTACTTTCACCCTATTCCCAGTACACCGTCCATCTTTCAGTATGTTCCACCATTTGTATTAGACCCTTGTTGGCCTCCTCTTGATGCCAAGCAAGGCCCTGTGAGGCTCCAGGCTTGGAGGCCCTTTGGTCCCCCATTTCTTGTGGGCAAAACTCCAGCCTCCATGATCTTCCCTGAGATCTAAAAGGCAGATTTGAACAAATGCTAATCAAGGGAGGGGCAGCCATGAAACCACCTGAGGCAAGATGAAAGGGACCAGAGAGGCTGATCAAGACTAGGAGACCCAACCACAGGAGACCCTGCATGCAGCCCAATCTTGTCAGCAACCCTAGTCTTTTGAAACTTTGCAGAAGAAAGAAGAATGCAAGACTGCTACTGCCTTGATCCTTATCACATACCCCTGCCTGACTATAGACTCTCCCTATTCACCAAGGAGGGGAACACAGTTCTCAGGTGCTAGCCTATTGTGTCTCCCTTTGCCTGGCAAAGAAATAGAGTCACTCTTTCCACCTCCTCCTTAATTGTCTCCATATTTCTGTTTGGCATTGGTGAACAGAGAGCCAAGATTTTGGCATCACTCTCTGCTAAATTACTTGTCTGTATGGTCATCTATTTGCTGTTATAGTACTCTTAAAATACCATGACCTGCCTACCAATCAGTTTGTCTTCCTTTAGTATTTTGAATTTCTTAAACATCTGCCCCTTTGTCCAACATTTTCCTATTGACCAAAATACTATAATCAGTTTTATCTGCTGTTTACTAAAATCAAGTATTAATTCAAATGTAATTTGCTACCTACTAATTTTATAAATGGAACAACAAACTGGTTCAAAATTGAGATGAGAGTATGTCAAGACTGTATATTGTCATCCTGCTTATTTAACTTATATGCAGAGTATATCATGTGAAATGCCAGGCTGGATGAAGCACAAGCTGGAATCAAGATTGCTGGGAGAAATATCAGTATCTTCAGATATGCAAATGACACCACCCTAATGGCAGAAAGGGAAGAGGAACAAAGAGCCTCTTGTTCTTTGTTCCTCTTTAAGCCAGACAAAAGAGAAGTTTGGCTTAAAACTCAACATTCAAAAAACAAAGATCATGGCATCTGGTCCCATCACCTCATGGCATATAGAACAGGAAAAAACGGAAACAGTAACAGGTTTAATTTTCTTGGGCTCCAAAATCACAGCGGATGCTGACGGCAGCCATGAAATTAAAAGACGATTGTTCATTGGAAGGAAAGCTGTGACAAAGCTAGATAACGTATTAAAAAGCAGCAAGATCACTTGGCTGACAAATGCCCATATAGGCAAAGCTATGGTGTTTCCTGTAGTCATATATGGATTTGAGAGTTGGGCCATAAAGAAGGCTGAGTGCTGAAAAATTGATGCTTTTGAACTGTAGTGCTGGAGAAGACTGTTGAGAGTCTCTTGGACAGCAAGGAGATCAAACCAGTCAATCCTAAAGGAAAGCAACCCTGAATATTCATTATAAAGACTGATGCTGAAGCTGAAGCTCCAATAATTTGTACCTGATGCAAAGAGCCAACTCATTGGACTGACTGGCTTGAAGGCAGGAGGAGAAGGGGGAAGCAAAGAATGAGATGGTTGGATGGTATCACTGACTCATTGGACATGAATTTGAGAAAACTTCTGGAGATACTGAAGGACAGGAAAGCCTGGAGTGCTGCAGTCTGTGGGATTGCAAAGAGTCAGACACGACTGAGCAACTGAACACAAATTTTACAAAAAAATAATGTTAGCTTGGCATACTTGGTCGAAGTTTGCCAAGAATGGTTTATCACTCATTTCTCTAAATGCTTGCATATGAAATATTGTTCCATTCTCTGGAATGACTTTTATCTGAATATGGAGATTTGAATGTCCATCTCCTGCAAAGTTCTGGACAAAAAAGCCACCAATTTATAGTCAGCAATGTAGAAACAATAAGGAAAACTTACTATCTCACATAACAAGAAATCCAGGGGTAGGATTTCTAGAACCTGGCTCCCAGGTTCATTCATTTAGCAGCTCAGTGATATTATCAAAGAGCCAGAGTCTCTCCATATTTCTGCTCTGCCATTATTACTATTTGGCCTTGACCTTGGCTGGCTCCCTGTATGGATATAAGGGAGCTCTCACAGCTCTTGAGTATCATATCCAGCCAAAAAACAAGGACTGCTTTTCCTGGAAGTGTGCTTTTAGGAGCAAGGAAATCTTTCCCAGAAGCTCTCTTTCACTGGCCTCTCATTACATTTTATTGGACAGAACCAGGTCACCTGCCCCTTTCAAACCAATCACTGGCAATCTCAGACTGACCAGAACTGAACCCTGGTTCACCCCAACTGAGCCAGAATTGAGATACATAGGCAAGGGATGGGCAACCTCTTCAAACTGGCTCTTTTCCAAATAGGAGATAGTGGCAAAGGGCTTTTGGCTAAGCAGCCACACTGACTGCTCCAGACAGAAGGAATTACTCCCTAATTTGGGGGGCAGGGATATTTGAAGACAGTTACTGAAGACCCATGAAAACAGCATGGATTCTTATCCGTTCAAAATAGTTTAAAGCGGGATTGTGTCCAAAACAAAGGGGTAGATTAAGTTATCTCTGAACTTCTCTGCCAACAGTTTAATGCTGTGATTCTGTCCTCATTGTTTCCATTGGGGAAACCGCTTGCAGTTCAGAATTGTGCACATCAGCAATGTCTGTGCTGCCAGCTAAAGTGCACAGTTGCTGATCCGTGAGCATTTCCCTAATAGCACATTTGTGGAAAACTGAGTCACAGGGATTCTAGGTACTGCAAATCCATTGTCTGAATAATTTTCTGAATGCCTTACATCTCAGATGCTGGCAGCTTCCCTATAAACAAACTATAATGAAACAATTGACATATAATATGGGGTTGGGCAAAGCAAAGCACATTGGGCTTTTTTTTTTCTGCCAATGTTCCTTTTTAATTTATTTTCAACTGAAAGCAGGAATTGTGTTACATAAAGCAACAAATTAAATGTGGATGTTAGTGCTGTGATGGAAGAAAACTTGACCTGACTCATTTAATCATGTGTAGTCATTACTTTGCTACACGGTGAGCTATTCAAATAAAACTTAATCCATGTGATTTCCACCTGAGCAGCCCACATCATCCTAGAGAAAACTAGAGGAGGGGAGGGAAAAACTGGTGGAGAAGAAAGTTATTTTTGTGGCAGTCAAGGTATGATTATTTGTAGGTCCATAAATTATCAGCCAAGGTTCTCATTTCTCTGGCATTAAGAATAGGAAAGAGTAGCTGAATGCAAGCAATACTTCAAGGCTAGCGTCATGGGACTCAGCAACTGACTGGATTTGGGAAGAAAGAAGCGTTGAAGATAACGTACGTTTCCTAATATTACCAAGAAATGACTGCATGATGGATACCTTGGTAAATGCATAATATAATTATTGTGTTTCTTATTTCTCCCAATATTCTATTAAGTAAGTATTATTGTTATTTCCATTTTATAACGAAAGAAACTGAGGTTGCTTGGAGTTAACTTAGTAAATGACTGAGATGGTATAAAATCTAGATCCTGATTCTTAATTCATCACTACACTCTGCCATTCTGGGTGGAGGGGAGGAAAGTACGGAATTTCCATTTAGACATGTTGAGTTTTAAGTGTTGGCAGGACAATTGATTGAAGATGTCCAGCAGGCTGTAAGAAATACGGAACTAAGCTCAGGAAAGGATTTAGGATGGAGGATAGACTTGGCAGTCATTTGCTGGAGGTACAAGTTAAAGTCATGAGCTTGCCCTTGGAGACTCAGGTCTCCTAACGCAGTTTTGCTGTGGAACATCCTTAGGCACCTCAAACAACAGGAACTGGAAGAAAGATTGGCTCATCTCACTGGTCTGACTGGCCCACTGGCTGCCTGTGTGACTTTAGGCAAGTCACTTAACCATTGTGAATCTCTGTTAAGTGAGGAGTCTTCGAGCTCTAAAGTTCTAGACAAATGCAGGCCCAGACGAAGGGAGCTGCAGTGAGAGAGGAAAAAGAAGATGAATGTAAGAGTGAGGGCAGAGACAACTGACCAGACGCCAAAACTTGAGAGAGAAGGAAAGACAGAAGATGAAGAAAACTTTTGTAGCCTAGAGTTCAGGAGAACTGGCACCATTAACCGAGACAGAGAAGGAGCTGGTGCTGAGGTTTGGAGGGATGATAAGGGGCCGTGTTTCGATATGAAGAATTTGCAGTGTTGTCCACATGCTATTGCTCTGGGTGTTGGTAGGCAAATTGCTGGACTAGAAATGTTTGTTTCTGTAGCACTAAGCATAGATTTAAAGGTAAGAGGGCGGAGCCGGGTGATTCATTAAATAACCTTTGAGATCGCTTCTGTGTCTCTGCCTCCCTGACCGCAGTCTCCATAGCAACGTGACTCGCTGCCCTGGTTGGATCACCTCGTGTTGGATCAGCTGGTTTTCATGCTGCCTGACCAGGGGCAGGGCACCCTCAGTGTTTCTCGAACAAGTGGCAGGTGCTTCTGTGCAGCTCAGGTGTTTTCCCATACCCTAGTTCACTGCTTTTCTCTTTATACTTCTTTCCTTTTCAAGATTTCTTTCCTTTTTGATGTGGATTATTTTTAAAGTCTTTATTAGATTTATTACCATATTACTTCTGTTTTATGTTTTGGTTTTTTTGCCACGAGGCATGCAGGATCTTAGCTCACCAACCAGGGATCAAACCCACACCCTCTGCATTGGAAGGTGAAGTCTTAACCACTGAACAGCCAAGGAATCCCTCTACTCCACTGTAATAAGTCCCAGTATTAACAGTAATTCACATCTTGATCTTCTTTTCCTTAATTTTTCTTCCCCTAGTCACTTGCCCCTTCAGTGGGCAGCTCTTCACTATTTATCTTTTTTCCCCATCATCTCCAGTTTCATTTACACCCTTTCTTAGGTCCCAGGAAAAGTTTGCATCCTAAATTTCCAACCAACAATAATTCTACCCTTCAGTCTCTTGCATTCTCATCCTTATCTTTCATCCTTACCATCATCATCAATAGCTAGTTTGTCCCAGGCCTCGAATCGACTGTTTTGTATGCATTAGCTCACTTAATTATTACAATAATCCTTTGGGGCAGGTACTCTCAGTCGATCCTATTACACAGGAAAGGAGCTGAGGTTTGGAGCAATTGCATTACTTACCAGTGAAGTGGAGAGCAAGGAATGGAGCCCAGATTGGTGCTAAAGCCCAAGCTCTACCCACCACGTGTCACTGTTTTCTCTAGCCAAATTAATGGTTTATGCTTCTTACCCTTGACCAGTTTCATTCCACTTTTCTGAAGTCTTTTTAGCATTTCATGAATAAATATGATAATTATTTAAGCAACTAATCCTAGGATCTAGCTTTATAAAAAGCCCTTTTAGTTGCACATTATCATTCTCAAATCAACCAGACCTATCCATCATACTCTCCTAAACATGTTTATAAAAGGCATTCTCCTGCTTTTTTTTTTTTTTATCGTTTCCTTTCCTGCTCATCTCAATCTGACAAGATTAACGAGAAAGATTTTACACATTAGGGGAGGGAAGAGTTACAAAAGGAATATGAGGCACAGACCCAATTTTGGTAAAAGTAACAACAACAAACAGAGAAGGCAATGGCACCCCACTCCAGCACTCTTGCCTGGGAAATCCCGTGGACGGAGGAGCCTGGTAGGCTACAGTCCATGGGGTCGCTAAGAGTTGGACACGAATGAGCGACTTCACTTTCACTTTTCACTTTCATGCATTGGAGAAGGAAATGGCAACCCACTCCAGTGTTCTTGCCTGGAGACTCCCAGGGACAGAGTCTTTGGGGTCACACAGAGTCAGACACAACTAAAGCGACTTAGCAGCAGCAGCAGCAGCAGCAACAACAACAAAACTCATATGAGATGTATGATATATACAGTAGCTAAATAAGAGTAAATAACAGTAAACGATTAAGTGTTTCAAAGAAAAATAAAAGCAGTAAACATTGCAGAAATCCATGGAAGAGGGAGACTTCAAGGATGAGTGGGATTTGGTAGATGGAAGACAGAAAGCAGCCACATCATCACTGACCATTGTTTACCAAGCACCCCATGAGCTGTAAATTAAAGTTATTGAGATAAAGAGATAAACAAAGTACTGTCTTTCTCCAAATACTTGATTTATGAGAACAGCCTATTTCAGAGATAGTGAAATAGATAGCAATATAAAAAGGCACATGATACATACAGCAAGAGTTTCAGTAATCCAGAAAATGAAAGGAATTTATGCCAACAAGGGGGATAAGCCTAGGGACAGAGTGTGAGCCATCAGGCATGGAGCAAAGGGCGCACTCATTGTAACAAAAGCCTGCTCTAAGCCAGGCACTGATTACAACTGATATAAAGACCTCAAAGCCACAGGAAGAAACAGGAATGTGATTTGTGAGGGCAGGATATGAGGGGAGGGGTACCTCTGCCAGTCACAGGCATCAGAGAAGGCTTCCTGGTGGAGGAAAGTAGGAATGGGAATTCTCTGAGTCAGAAAAGGCAGGCAAGGTAGACTGGACACTTCTGAGCAAAAGCACAGGTTAGAAGATGCTCTTGCAGCACAGGGAGAAAGAACAGAAACTGCAGGTCCTTAGTGTTGCTGTGAGGGTATGTGAGATGACATGGAAGATACAGGCAGAAGCTGGATTGGAAGGGTCTTGATGGCTTCATGTTGGAAGCCTGGGATTAACACTGAACCACTGAAACACAGTTAAGCATCCCTTGAGTTGAGAGGGCTGTAGGAACTTAAGTCAAGTTGGAACTGGGTTTCAGTAAGTTTCATATGCCAGAGAGTCTTTCCTCCACATGAATTTTCTGATTACTGTTCGAGTTGAGAGAATAAATGGGCCACAGACATTCCAAGAAAACAGCCCAGTTCAAAGTAGAGCTGCTGAAAACTTATCAACACTGAAGAGCAAAGGATGCTCTTTATGGATGACTCAGTATTTCAAAGGGCTGTGGATGAAAGGTGAGAGTTCTCTGAAGTCCAGTTTCAAAACCCAGCGTGTGCCCCCTCTAAGTCCCCTACTTATCGCTAATTCTGAACAGGTCCAGAGAACACTCTTCATGTTCCCTTCTCACTCGATCACTAAGTTTTCTGTTCCCCTTGGGCCTTTTTCTTTTTCCCACTTTTTATGACCACTCGGTCCTCATGTGGACCACGCTGAATGCCGTTATCATCCGTTGAGAGCCTGCTGTGTTCCAGGCATTGCTTTAGGCACTAAAGCATTAAAGCATGGTCTCGTTTACTCCTCACATCAACAGGAAAAGATGAGTGCCAGTTGACAGATGGAAAACCCAAGGCCCAGGCAGGATCAATAACTCATCCCAATTCACACAGCTAGTAATGGACAGCAGCAGGAACTGCAGACTCTTTTTCAGGTTCAAATTCACACACACCCTTCTCCACTTTCAAACTCTTGGCTGGAAACGGTTTCTCAATGCTGTTAGGATTAAAACCAAAAATCTTTGGCATGACTTACAAAGACTAGCGTGGCATTTCCTCTCTCTCTCTCTCACCCTACAGACAAACCCAGACAGCTGGCATTCAGGGCCCAAGGTCCTGACCACTTCCGTACACTATCTCCAGGCTTCCAAACAGCTAATTTAAGTTCCTTTATGTACTGCAAGCTATAAATCACGCTCTGGCAGTTTCTGATATAAGTTGACAGTCTTTCTCACCAAGGAGATGGTCAACAAACAAAGAGCCTTTCAACGACTGGGCTGGGTTCCTCATCTCCTCAGTGTTGTCTCACCCTCCTCAGCACCTTCCCTGATCTATGGCAGGAGGCTGCTTCCCTGGTTAGGGGCCCTCACTCTCCACTGGCAGAAAATCTACGGGCTTTCCTTCTGCTGAACTGGGCTGTATCTCTAAGTGGCTCTGAGATTTCGTATTGTCCAGTCCTTCTCTTTTCTCAGTTATCATCTCTGTGCACAGCCAGGCTGTCATCTCCAAATTGCTGCCCACTTCAAAAAGCTATGAATTCTCTGCAAGGGCTTTACCCAGTAGTAGGAAAGAGAACTCTCAAGTTCATTAACTAGGACCCCTTGTGTCCTGCTGCCCGACATAATTATCTGAACTTTCTGTCTTTGTGACATGTATCATTACTTCTTGCAAATGTTAACTGTGGTGAAGGTCAAAAGTTATTTAATGCCTTTAAATTTCATCCAAAGGTTTACTTTCCAGCTGAAAAATTCCATGATTCTAAGTCTGTATCAATTTCATGTCAGGCAGGATCAGAGGCTTGGTCAATATTATTTTTTCCACAGTGAAACTGTGTAAGGCAGGAGATCTTACTTAAGCCAACAAATATGTATCCTTCACAATGGAAGAATAAATAAGAGTATAATTTGTGAATTTGCTAAGAGTTCTTTCCTGCTAAAAATATTAACTCCTTCTACTCTTTAGTGAGAACTTAATATATATACATGAAATTTGGGGAATTTTGGTGGCTTACAGTGATTTTCTACATATTTATTTCAAATCTCCAAACTTGATCTCCTGTCTTCAAAAGTTCTTAATCTTATATTTTCGTGTATTATTATCATTGAGATCTTTTTAAAATTTGTTTTTTCTTTTAAAAATTTATTTATTTTAAGCCATACCATGCAGCATGTGATATTAGTTCCCCAAGCAGGATCAAACCTGGACCCCCTGCATTGGGAGTGTGAAGCCTTAGCCACTATAGATCACTCGGGAAGTCCTTGTATCACTGAGATCTTAATCTCCTTTTCTTACTGTCCTCAACCTCACCAATATTTTCATATTTCCTAAATCATCTTTTTTTTTTTATAAAGAAATAGCCATAAGATATTTCAAGATTTGAAAGAAGTTGACACCAATAAAGAATTTGCTTTTTGTCTACTTGGATATAAGGAGCTACCCAAATTAAGACTTTTCCTCTACTTGCTTGTATTAAAAAGCACTTTGTAATTAAACTGTGATAACTGCAACACGCTATTTCTAAGTAGTCATCGTTAAATTGTTTCTAAATATAAATAATAAAGACTACAGTCCAAGTAAATTTTGGAACACCCAAGTAATCCAAAGGGGAAAGAATTTTCAAAGGAAAATAGAGGACACAATGTGGCATATTTCCACCTCCAGCTTGAGAGGGAACTGCTTACAAGCTACCTTGTCCAACTTTGTCTTTAATATAGGTTAGTGTAAAACTACTTGCTGTGGATGAAACATTCAACCTCTGCAAATGATCTCATTCTGAAACCACAAGTGTCATGGAAATTGTGTTTTCCTTCTATAGCTCATTGAAATGGAGATAGGGCGGGATGGAGTAAAAGGATCTGCTTTCTAATGAGACAAAATGTAATTTCATTTGAACTGGGACACGGACAGAAAATCCAGTCAGTGCCCCGCTTCTGACATCCTTACAGAGTCTCTGAGCGCCTGAGCAGAGCAAAAGTACACCCACACTCAAAATGTCCCAGTAGGATACAAAATTCAAGAGGAAATTATTTTCAACATTCATGGAGTGGTCACATTGCTTAAATTATACAATGTAAAGTGAGAAAAATGACTAACCTCAGAAGCTCATTTCCTTTTTTTAAATCAGCTTGATTTTGGGGGACAGGGTACAAGCATAAGAATCCACTGTGACCATTACAGAGACACCTTCGCAATCCTCACTATTGTGTAGGATTCGTGTGACGGCAAGAGCAGGACTGTCTGAGCAAACACTCACACACCAATAACAGGTAAAAACAACCAGAATAAAACCTTATCACAGAGGCTCAAGAGAGCGGGGACGCAGATATACCTATGGCTAATTCATGTTGATGTTTGGCACAAACCAACACAGTATTGTAAAGCAATTATTCTTCAATTAAAAAAATGAATTTTATTATAAAAATCCTTTGTAACATATTAATCCTTGAACAATATATATTCTAAAGCATTGTGAAATACTATGTAGCTATACTATATTTCAATTTCTACCATTTAGAGTCTTTTTAAGACTTGGTGTTTATAAAAATCACCTAGGAAAGAAGCGGCAGATGAAAGTGAGATTTTACACATTATAGTATATGAAATAAATTTATGAAGTCAGCCAAATTTTCTGAATTCTTAATTTACATAGAATTCTTTTTCTTTCTGTCTCGTTAGTCCTCTTGTATTTCATAATTGATAGCATTTTTAGGTTAGTGGTTCCCAGACTTAACTTTCTCAGGAGGATAAAGCTTCCCAAAGCAATTGGGAGCTAACAGAACTGCCAAACTGTCCATTTTGCCAACAACAACAATCACAAAAAGCTACCATTTCCCTTCTTTCAAAAAGGAAAGGAAATTTCAACACCAAAAATGTAGGAAATTCATAATTTCGGAACAAAAGAAAGCTCTTCCCCAAAACACACTATTTGTTAACCAGAGATTATTTTAAAAGGATGTATTTATAGTTTTACGAAAATACAGAAACATTGACAACATTAAAATGTATTTTATTATGTTGTGTTTCCTTGGGATACGTTTTCCTTTAATTTGGTAGCACTGTATGTATTTGATACACTTGTATTTCATTTTTCCCATGAGGAAGAGTGAAACTTGTTTTGGTGTTTCATTTTCATCACTACCACTATCCAAAATTCACACTGATATAAGCAACAATGAAATCATGCAAACTATTATATACAGAATGGATAAACAACAAGAGGCTACTGTACAGCACAAGGAACTATATTCAATAGCCTATGATAAACCGAATGGAAAAAACATGGAAAAGGATGTCTATATGTATAACTGAGTCACTTTGCTGTATAGCAGAAGTTAATACATGGAAAATCAACTATACTTCAACAAAATGAATTTTAAAAATGAAATCAGTCTTAAAATTGTTTCAATTGATTTGAAATAGTCCAGACAAACCAAGATGCTAAGGAACAACAGCTGGCACATTTCTAAGCCCTGTCTTCCACCTAGCCCACAGTGGGCAGGTAGAAGTCCAGATGAGTAGCTGGGGCCACAGCAAGCCAGGCTGGCCACAAGCATGCGTCCCAGCCACTACTCCTCACTCTTAGGACAGGGCCATTATGGCCCTCCCTACCTTACAGAGGGAAGCTGGTCATTTCTACAGTAGGGGTTTTAAGAGGTTCTTGAGGGAGCAGGAGTAAGGATAAGTCAAGGAAATGACAGGTCCAAGGTGGAAGAGGTGAGAGAGGGTATTTTCAGGAGAGAGGGAAACAAATGCTTTGCAGTCACCAACAGGAAGCCAGGAGGATGCTTTTTCTGCTTTCCAGCCGTAAGATAGAAGGGAGTAAAGAAAGAAAGAACAGAAAACAATAAATGAAACAAAAAAATTGTTGGGAAGAGGCTGTAGGCAAAGAAATGTCCTCAAGAGACTTCTGGGTCTCTGTTAAGGCAAACAGAGCAAAGGAATATTTGGAGAAAATGTTGCATTAGCTGATCACAGAGTGGGGGGCAGGAAGGTCAGCTGCAGAGTCCCAGAAGTTTTGGGAATGGGGAGAGCTTGGAGTATAAATGAAGAGGAGAGCCCAAGAGACAGACAAGGACAGACTTCATGAAATCCCAAGGAATAGGCAGGTGTTGGACTGGACCTGGGAGTTAAGAGAAGCGATTCTGCCCTTCTCTGAGGGCCATCCTCAGAGGAGAAGGACTTCCTGGTGGCTCAGATGGTAAATAATTCACTTGCATGCAGAAGATCCAGGTTTGATCCCTGAGTCAGGAAAATCCCCTGGGGAAGGGAATGGCAACCCATTCCAGTATTCTTGCCTGGAAAATTCCATGGACAGAGGAGCCTGGCATGCTATAATCCATAGAGTTGCATAGAATTAGACACGACTGAACGATTAACACTTTTCAGAAAAGAAAATGGCAACCCACTCCAGTATTCTTGCCTGGAGGATCCCATGGATGGAGGAGCCTGGTGGGCTACAGTCCACGGGGTTGCAAAGAGTCGGACATGACTGAGTGACTTCACTTCACGAGCGAATGTTCAGGCCACTGAACAAGATAATGAGATAACTGTGAAAACACTTTGTTTACAAAATTGAATCTTAAAAATTTTGGAATTATTAGATACATATAGTCAAGTGGCAAAAGACATTGTACAAATCCAGTTAATGTGTTTGATCCCCATGGTCTAGCTGCTGCTGCTGCTAAGTCGCTTCAATCATGTCTGACTCTGTGCGACCCCGATAGACGGCAGCCCACCAGGCTCCCCCATCCCTGAGGTTCTCCAGGCAAGAACACTGGAGTGGGTTGCCATTTCCTTCTCCAATGCATGAAAGGGAAAAGTGAAATTGAAGTCACTCAGTCGTCTCCGACTCTTCACAACCCCATGAATGGCAGCCCACCAGGCTTCTCCGTCCATGGGATTTTCCCGGCAAGAGTACTGGAGTGGGTTGCCATTGCCTTCTCCACCATGGTCTAGAAGTTACTCATTTATGATTACATCTACACACCCACAACAATATCTCAGGATAGCCATTGGCCTGGATACAATGATTCTATCGTTAGTCATAAAAGATATATATGAACATACACGCACATACACAAATACAACTTAGCCAAAAATGGTAAGATCAGTAGCTATAAAGTGAAATTACAGATGGTGTTTTAAGGCCTTGGTTGGTTCAATCCATCTTCTCACTGGTTCCTGCCTCTTTCTCCTTTGTTCCAATTCCATTTTTCATCATGTTTTGACAGGTGAGGTTGTTCATGCAAAGAGATCCAACAAAAATATAGGAATGTCACCTTTGCCTCCTTATCTAGGACAGAGCAACACTCCCTTTCCTCCTTGCAACAAAATAGGCAAAACACATACTCTCCCACTGCCCCTTGGCTGAGCAGTTGGAGGAGTGAAGGTGGCACCATTGTTTTGCTTGCAGGGAGGGAATCTGAAGGCAGTCAGCAGGTCACCTGCCCTCTCTGCTCAGGATCAGCCCTCCACCCAACNTTTTTAGCAGTTAATGCTAATTTAAATTTACCAAAATTGCTTGCCCTTTCTCCTCCACTGATTTTATGCCTGTTTTAAATGTAGTGAAAGTGAAAGTGTTAGTCACTCAGTCACGTCAAACTCTTCGCAACCCATGAACTGTCGCCCTCCAGGCTCTTCTGTCCATGGGATTCTCCAGGCAAGAATATTGGAGGGGGTTCTCCTGCAGGGGATCTTCCTAACCCAGGTATCGAACCCCAGTCTCCTGACATTGCAGGCAGATTACCATCTGAGCCACCATATTGAATCAAATAAAGTTACAAGGTTGATTTCTGGAGGCGTGTGCAGATTTTTACACTTGTATGTGCTATTCCTTTCAAAACCACTTTTATCTCACATAATGCAGTGTGGCAAGTTAGCTTACAAAACAATATGTGTTTGTCTTATATCTGCTCAATCAGCGTCAAACCTCAAAAATCCCAAATAACTTGGAAAAAATGCATCAGAATTCTATTCCAGTTAGGAAAGACTTACAGTGCTGTTACCTTTTAAGTCTCCATGCCCCCTTCTTTTGCTCCTAGTGTGTCACCAAATGTCTGCCAGAAGATGCCTTAGGATTTACCAGAATTAAGGATAATTATGTGAGAGTTGGACTGTGAAGAAAGTTGAGCGCTGAAGAATTGATGCTTTTGAACTGTGGTGTTAGAGAAGACTCTTGANCAGCACTATCTCTTGATTTATTAATACTATTTTATTAATTTTCAATCTTTGCTTCTTCTGATGTATAAATGTAAAACCTTAAATTTTCCTCTGAGAACTTCTTAGATGTCAGATATTCAATAGAAGCAATCATATAACCCTACATACAACCATAACTACAATGTGTGGTATGTGTAGAAATATATTGCTTTATTGTGATTCAGCCTTAAAAATTTAAATTTCTAATTTTATATTTTCAGCAATATTGTGTTTTCAATTTGCCATGTTTGTTTTCTTTTCTCAATTTCCTCCTTTTCTAATTTTATTTCATGGGTTATTTTATTTTTTCTATTTATTCCTCTAGCATGTTGAAAAGTATACATTTATTCTTTGAGCAGCTACTCTAATTGTTCTTTTACCATTCATGCTTTAGTTAACACAGTCCAAGTCTACTCAATATCCTTATCTTCTGAGTATCTTTCTTGT
>SJYV01032607.1:84775-100491 GCA_006410875.1 Neotragus pygmaeus
TTTTGTTTTTTTTTTTTCATCATAAAAAGGAGGTTCAGGTTCTTGGCATCCACACATAAGTCATTTTTCCTTCCCTCAAGAGGCCTACTTTCAGGTCAAATTTTTATATAAATGTATTAATATCTTCTATGTGGGCAATAATGGTAGCTGGTATTTTAAAGCTTGTTATTTCTGCCACTGAAATTAAAATGTATTTTACATAAACTTTATGTTGTGTACATTCATCCACAAGACATATGTATATTAATAAACCATCTGTATTTTTTAGGTTTCTTATAGAATCTTTTACTTCATATAGTCTTGTCTATGAGTATGACTTCTCAGAACTTACTTGAGAATTAAGATATGATGGTTGTTCCAGACATGACACCATTCTACATAAAACAAGTGCATATGTGTCTTAAACAAACCATAAAGCAAATGTTACAAGAACATAAAAATAATCCCTTAAAAATAACTCAAAGTCAACCGCTAGTGAAATCTATCAGATTGCTATTATTTTCCCTCCTGCATCAGCTCACACTAGTTTCCAGACTGTAGCTATATCACTCAGCTCTGTCTGTGCAGATTATTCTCCATAACCATTCCAGGATACTCTCTCATGACCTGATTCCAGAATCATACAGTTTTAAACCTATATGCCTCTCCTTACAGTAGGTATATTATATGACTGGATGACAGGTACAGTATTAATGTTAGAATCCCTCCAGTGGCATCTGTCAAAAGCAGCACTTTTAGTCGATGAGATCATTTCTCAGCCCTACTGCACAGCATAAAATAAACACTGCCCTCTACTAAGAAATCTCAAAAAGCCCAAGATGGCTTTAAAAATTCATGTTGTAAGATCTTCTGAAGTCTATTCCAGTAAAAATAATAAAAGAAGCCATGACATTCTCTTACAGAAAAACCTTAAATAAAATATTTGCATGTTTCATATTTAGTTAAGCCTTTGAAAGAAATGGAAATACTACTGAAATAAGTCAGAAGAAATTAATTATAGCTTGCAATAAGCTTTGTCCCATATCTTATTATTTTAATGTTTTCATTTAGTTCATACTGTTTTCAATGTTAATTCATGTCATAACCAGAGATATTATCTTCTAAGGTCAGAGCCAAAGTGTTAGTTGCTCAGTCATGTCTGACTCTGCCACCCCATGGACTGCAGCCCACCAGACTCCTCTGTCTATGGGATTTCCCAGGCAAGAATACTGGAGTGGGTTGCCATTCCCTTCTCCAGGTTATCTCCCCAACCCAGGGATTAACCCAGGTATCCCAAATTGCAGGCGGATTCTTTACTGCCTGAGCCACCAAAGATAATTAAAATGGCTCTCCTTTAGTATCTCACTCCATGTTAGATACACCTTTCTAAATGAAATCCTCTTGGCTAAGGTAGGGCCCTATGCAATATTTGGCTTATTGTACTTTATCAATTCTGGCCACCAAAATATTTACTTTCAGTATCTTATCTCAGTATATATATATATAAATATGCCTGGATATTTTCTCTAAGTCAAGGAATAATAGATTAAGAATGACTGAAAGTGAGTGAAGTTGCTCAGTCATGTCCGACTCCTTGTGACTGTGTGGACTCTAGCCTACCAGNAAAAAAAAAAAAGGTTTTATTATTACATTATAGTCAAAAGAATTTAGCCTTTAACCTACAGTTTGCCTACTCTCAGTAATATAAACCTTTTTCTGGACAAGAGGGGAAGCCTGATGGAATTTTCTTTTTTTCCCCTGTGGGGTGAGGTCATTAACTCACAGCTCCTTTGGACTCTGATTTATACCATCTAAAACAATAAAAGGGGGTTTTGCTAACATGGGAGACAGAAAGAGAATCTCCTGGTGTAATAATGCAGAAAAATACACAATAAGTGATTAAAAACGCTCCACCTTGAGGCCGCCAGGTAAGCCATTTTCTCTTATGACCCTCCAGTGGGCAAGATGGAAGAGACTGGAGCCCTCTCTCCACTGCCAGCTCTACTGAGTGCTTGAGAGTAAGGTCTTTCCCAAGGGACCACTGACAAGGAGAGCCGACTGAGAACTCAGGGAGGTAGAGCAGAGACAAAGGCCCCTGTCACCCACTGAAAAGGAGGATTCTTATGGACTGACTCCCATCAGCGGAAAAGGCCCAAGAATGGGTTTCATCATCCTCTGAACCCTATGTACATGTCTGGTTAGTCATCAAATAGCAAGAATTTTCTTCCCCCAAGCAATGATCTCTATGTTAGTTTTCTATGCTGGATATCAAATCAACACAAAGTGACTTAAAACAACACATACTTATTATCTTACACAGTTCTTGTGGGTCTGGGGTCTGAACACAGCTGAGCTAGGTCCTGACTGTTTAGGTCTCATGAGGTTGCATCAAGGTATTGGCTAAGATTGAGTTTTCATCAGATGCTAAACTGGGGACAGATCTGCTTCCAAATTCCTGCAGGCTGTTCAATTTATTTCCTTGTCACTATAGGATTCGTGGAAACCCGCTTCTTCAAAGTCAGCAAGAGAGAGAGAAAGGGACTTCAGTGTGAGTCTACTGGGAAGATGAACCTACATAACCTAATACAACCGAGGGAGTGACACTCCATCCTCTGCCACAGTCCATTGATTAGAAGCAAGTCACAGGTCCTACCTACACTCAAGGGGAAGGGATTATATGTGTGTGTGAACATTAGGAAGCAGAGTTCATGGGGGCCACCATAAAGCTTCTCTGCCTCAGCCAAGATCTCCCTAGCCCTAAAGATTTAAGGGTATGGCTGAGAAGTTACAGAAGCAAATATTTGTCAGAGAACCATAAAATGAAGGAGGATATTTGTATTATATTTATACACATACTCACACACCCTAACCTAAAAATAAAGCTGGGAATTTTTCTTAAGGGTTGATGGCATGAAAATTTACAGTCATATAACCATGGATTTGAAATCTCTGATCTATGGTACAGTAGTTGCTGAACTTTACTAACCTTCAGTTCTCATCTTTAAAATGAGAGCAATGGTACCCACCTTTGGGATTACTGTGCAAAATAAATTTGGCAAAGAAAACACTTAGCATAATGGAGGTATGCAATAAATGGTCCTTGTCATATCCAGGTAAGAGCCTTGGATACCTCACCCAGGGAGTTTTAAAATTTACTCTAAATACAGAGAACTTAATCCCCAAAGGAAAAGGTGGGGAGGACCCTTCTCTGGGGAGGGTTGCGCACCAGTTTGCCTCCATGCTTCCCACAGAGCCGTGGGTATCCTCTAATCTCCTGGTTGGCTCTGCCAGAGGTCTCCAGGCCACCTTTTCCAGCATCTTCATTAATGCAGCTGGTAAACCTCTGCCATGCTGGATTCAAGGTCTGTGCAGAATTCCAAGCTTCTCACCTGGAATGCCTCAGGGAAGGCTCCACTTACCCCCAGGTGCCTCCATCCATGCTGTTCAAAATTGACCACAAATATTCTTTCTGCTGGTCCTGCTTAGTCTTTAGAACCTGTTCCCGAGATGGATCCACTCATTTACTCACTCACTGAACATTTATTCAGCACTCAACACCTACTGCACACCAGGCACCAGGCTAGATTTGGAGAGGGAACAGTGATGCCTACAGAATCCTCCCCTTCAGCAGCCCATTGGCCAACGCAAAAGCGGACACAAGCCAGAGAAGTAAAACTGACCCTTGACTTTGGACAGGAGCATGCCTGACACTTAACATGAATCCCTGTCTGTGAACAGGCCTATCGCTTTGTTCCACATCTCGGTTTTATTAAGACTCACAGCTCCTGCACATATCTCACACCACTTCTGCATTCCCAGCTTTCCCTACAGTTTTGTGTCTTACTTGATAAAGCAATTATTGTGATAGCTGGAGTCTTTACCAGACCAGTTTCAAAAACCACCTTTTCCTTTCTTTACAGAGTGTGTGTGGTGGACTCATTCCTTCAACAGTGCTGCATAAGGCCCAGCTGAATGTCCCACTTTCCATTTATCCCAAATTTCTGATGATTTTCTAAGAACCATCACTTTCACAGAGCTCATCTCTTTTCCTTTATTTGTACCACTGGCACCAACTGCTATCCTTTTTAAAACTTTGTTTTCCAGAAAAAGACTTGCACAGACTTAGAAAATGAATTTATGGTTGCCAGAGGGGAGGGAAAGTTAGGGACTTTAGGAAGGTCATGTCCACATTGCTATATTTAAAATGGATAAACAATAAGGACCTACGATACAGCACATGGAACTCCGCTCAAAGTTATTTGCCAGCCTGGATGGGAGGAGGGTTTGAGGGAGAATGGATACATGCACATGTATGGCTGAGTCCCTTCGCTGTTCACCTCAAACTACCACAACCCTGTTAATCGACTATACGCCGATACAAAGTAAGAAGTTTGAAAAGAAGAAAAAGAAATTTGTTCTCACAGAGAAATGAAGTGTTCACTGTTTCAGAGGAGGCATCCATGCTGTTGTCACCAATATTCTCTGTGGACACACGTGGCCCCCTGTACACCAGGCACCCCACAGCACAAAAGGCGCACGTGTATGCCTCGGCAGTCATTTGAATCGCAGGGCTTCCCTGGTGGCTCAGCCGGCAAAGAATCCGCCTGCAATGCAGGAGACCCCAGTTCAATCCCTGGGTAGGGAAGATCCCCTGGAGAAGGGATAGGCTACCCACTCCAGTATTCTTGGGCCTCCCTGGTGGCTCAGAGGGTAAAAAATCCCCCTGCAATGCGGGAGACCCGGGTTCAATCCCTCACTGGGGANACCCCAGTTCAATCCCTGGGTAGGGAAGATCCCCTGGAGAAGGGATAGGCTACCCACTCCAGTATTCTTGGGCCTCCCTGGTGGCTCAGAGGGTAAAAAATCCCCCTGCAATGCGGGAGACCCGGGTTCAATCCCTCACTGGGGAAGATCCTCTGGAGGAGGGCATGGCAACCCACTCCAGTATTCTTGCCTGGAGAATCCTCATGGACAGAGGAGCCTGGCAGGCTGTAGTCCAAGGGGTCACAAAGAGTCGAATATGACTGAGCAACTAAGCACAGCGCAGCACTACTACTACTAAGAAGAAGAAAAGGTGAAAATATATTGAGAGAGTTTAGTGTGCTAAGCATTTCTATGTATTACATTATTTAATCTTTACAACCATCTTTTGAGATCAGGACTAATACCAACACTTAAGAGATCAGGAGACTGAGGTTTAGAGATTTTATCTGCTCAAGGCTCTACTGCTAGGAAGTATAGTGTAATATTCAATTCCCAGTAGCCTAACACAGTGCTGTAACCCGAGTGTGAACAGGGGTGTGTGAACCTGAACAATGCTAATCTACTAAATACTTTGTCTAAGCACAGCCCTGGCTCCAAACCCAAGGGGACAAGGCAAGACTAGCAGCCACAAAGCCCAATGGTTAGCCAGTCACTTGTACTTAAGGGGAATCCTTCACAGCCTAGATACAGGCAAAGCGAAAAATAGCAGTAGGCTTCTGTGCACGGAGCTAATGTGGCAAAGTCAAGAGCAAAAGAGAGAAAAAAATGGCCTAGTAGGAAGGACTAAGGAACAGAGACAACTCTCAGTTAATTCTTTGGATTGAGAAATAAACGCTATTCTTCTACCAGACTCACAGAGAACAGACGGGCGGTTTCCGCGGATGGGGGAGCAGGAGAGAGGACTGAAGTTTGGGTTAGTAGATGCAAACAGGTAAGATGGCTAAACAACAAGGCCCTATAGTATAGCATAGCAAACGCTATTCAGCATCCTTTGATAAACCATAATAGGAAAGAATATGAAAAAGAAGGCACATATATATATATATATATATACACATACATACACATATCTATAACTGAATCACTTTACTGTAGAGCAGAAATTAACACAGCACTGTAAACCAACTATACCTCAATAAAATAACATTTTAAAAATGCCTGTCTTTTGAGTAAAACTTGTAATTCTGTGAGGCTGGGGTCCCTGACAATGACAGGGACTGTTGGCTGTGAAAGGCACCAATCAAAGACACAGCAGACTTGTGTTTACTCTGGGAAGGACTGCTGACCCTGCACAGGCCTTTGAAGCCGCCCTTGCTCACACAGATCATAATGCACTATGAAGTAACGTCTTCAAAGAAAAGGGGGGAAATTGAAGCATACACTTCTAAGCCAGTTATTTCACTAAGGCACTTCAAAGAAACATTTCCTTTGATCATTCTGACTTCTCATTAATAATAAATGTGAAGATATTACTCACAGAAATTGCTCAAAGACTTTGGGCTGATGAAGGCTTCAATTTGACCAGTCATCAGCACAATGAGGAGGCTACAGTGGGGACTCGACCGCCGGCTCCTAAAGCTTCCACCCGGAAGTGACGTATCACCCCCTACTCACATTTCATTGGCCAGAGAAAGTCACATGGCCGACCTAACTTCCAGGGAGCTACAGTGGGGCCCAATGCCGGTAAGGGAAGATGGCTATTGACAACACCTGATAGACAGCACTGATGACTAACACAAGGGCCAAGGGAAAAGTGGGAATTTTTAGGAGTCATGAAGGAGTATGTTCAAGAGAATAAGGCACTTAGGAACTTCGCTATATTTCCACAGTAATTGAACTTCACCATTGTTTGAACAAATAGGTGTCCTGATCTGACAACGTAATCAAGGAAAATTATAGATAAGTCCCCTATGTATGAAACTTCAAGTTTCAAACTTTTAAAGATATGAATGTGTGTGCCAGCCCCTGTACATCAGCTGTTATACTGTACTGTACTGTACTTTTCAAGATTAAAAATGTTTTCTTTATTTTTTGTGTTTGCTTTTTATGTTCATATTATTTGTGTGAAAAGTATTATAAACCTATTATAGTTCAGTACTATATAGTTGATTGTGTTAGTTGGGTACCTAGGCTAACTTTGTTGGATTTATGAACAAACTGAAATTATGAAGAAAATGGACTTACAAATGCACTCTTAGAACCAAACTCATTTGTATGTAGGGGATTTATTGTAATACCAAAAAACTGTGGAATTTATATAACTGGGACAAGAGCAATTTTCTCAGTGAAGGAGGAGGAAGAAACTATTCATCTACTCGCTGTCTGGATTATTGGTGAGAAGGCTGGAAAACTCATTGTAGGGCTCTGCAAAAGTAAACCACCAAAACTCAGATGGCACCATCAACCTTTTCTCCCTTGAGCTTGCCTATTGTCTTTCTATTTATCCAAGAAATTTCCAAAGCATTTTACTGTATAATCTTATCTAGATCTTTAAATAACTTGACAATGATGATTTATGTTTATTCACTTATTATTTCATTCAACAAACATTTGTTGTAAAGGTGTACGACATACAGTATACCTCCCTAGACACAAGGGATACAAAGACACGGTTCTTACAATTAGGATAGTCATTATATAAAATAATAGAGAAAGACCAAGGGATAGAACATTGTAGAATATTGTGAATCCAGTTATGGATTTATGTACAGCATATGACTGGAGAACTGTTGGACTAATATTTATTAAGACTGTCTTCTGCCTTGGAAGGGAGCAGTGAGCCTGTATGAGTCACCCAATACACAGGGCTGTGTCTTAGAGTTGTGCAAGGTGTATATTGCACAGATCCAGTGTTCACCATCCCCTTGTAGGCTTCTTACATTTGTGTGGATGCCAGTTAGATGTCTTGAATAGAGATGCCTCTTTTTCCTCCAAAATCATCATGGGGACTAACGGCAGGACTACCAGCTTCTAAGCAACATTTGCTGCTAAGTCACTTCAGTTGTGTCTGACTCTGTGTGACCCCATAGACGGCAGCCCACCAGGCTCCCCTGTCCCCGGGATTCTCCAGGCAAGAATACTGGAGTGGGTTGCTATTTCCTTCTCCAATGCATGAGAGTGAAAAGTGAAAGGGAAGTCGCTCAGTCGTGTCCAACTCTTCGCGACCCCATGGACTGCAGCCTACCAGGCTCCTCCATCCATGAGATTTTCCAGGCAAGAGTACTGGAGCGGGGTGCCATTGCCGTTTCTAAGCAACATTTAGTACTCTGAAATATTTTCATTATATTCTAATGTATTTCATTCTAATTTTTATTAACATTGATGTAATGGTGATTGCAGCCATGAAATTAAAAAACGCTTACTCCTTGGAAGGAAAGTTATGACCAACCTAGACAGCATATTAAAAAGCGGAAATGTTACTTTGCCAACAAAGGTCCATCTAGCGAAGGCTATGGTTTTTCCAGTGGTCATGTATGGATGTGAGAGTTGGACTGTGAAGAAAGCTGAGTGCTAAAGAATTGATGCTTTTGAACTGTGGTGTTGGAGAAGACTCTTGAGAGTCCCTTGGACTGCAAGCAGATCCAACCAGTCCATCCTAAAAGAGATCAGTCCTGGGTGTTCATTGAAAGGACTGATGCTAAAGCTGAAACTCCAGTACTTTGGCCACCTCATGCAAAGAGTTGACTCATTGGAAAAGACTCTGATGCTGGGAGGGATTGTGGGCAGGAGGAGAAGAGGATGACAGAGGATGAGATGGCTGGATGGCATCACTGACTCCATGGATGTGAGTCTGAGTGAGCTCCGGGAGTTGGTGCTGGACAGGGAGGCCTGGTNGACTCTTGAGAGTCCCTTGGACTGCAAGCAGATCCAACCAGTCCATCCTAAAAGAGATCAGTCCTGGGTGTTCATTGAAAGGACTGATGCTAAAGCTGAAACTCCAGTACTTTGGCCACCTCATGCAAAGAGTTGACTCATTGGAAAAGACTCTGATGCTGGGAGGGATTGTGGGCAGGAGGAGAAGAGGATGACAGAGGATGAGATGGCTGGATGGCATCACTGACTCCATGGACTCATGAGTCTGAGTGAACTCTGAGAGTTGGTGATGGACAGGGAAGCCTATCGTGCTGTGATTCATGGGGTTGCAAAGAGTCAGACACAACTGAGCGACTGAACTGAACTGAACTGATTGGTAATATCTAATTAAACCATTTTTTGTCAATAATCATTGATTATACAACTAGTCTAAAACTGTTTTAACCACGTTGGAAGCCCGAGATAAATATAAACCACTATCCTCAATCTCAAAAACTTTTAAACTAACTGGACAAGAAAGATAAAAATACATAAGTCAATCAGAGATTAATCATTTCTAACTTGTGTAAGAGTGAGTCTAAAAGTAATTCAAATTGCGAAAACCATGAGATTAACTTTAGATGGCATACCGTCTTAAGAATTAAGGATGTAGAATATTTGGATATACTAGAGGAAGGAGACTAATGAAGACATATGATTTTGTCAGTCTTTGCTAATTCTTTTCAGGGAAAAAGCACCTTAAAACTCATATCTTGTTAACAGACATTACCAGCTGCCTCTGTGTTATAGCAAAGAAAGAGGCACAGCCAAGAAATTGTGGTGGTTTAGTTGCAAGATTTGGACACGACTTAGCAACTAAACCACCGCCTGTGTTACAGCAAATGGAGAGTTACAGCCAAGAAAGGGTAGTGAACTCTGCCCCTTATCCCGCCTACCTGTCCTTCCAGCACAGCACTCACCCAGGGATCCTCTTGGACAGAACCAGTCCTTCTACTATTACCTTGCAGTGGTTTAGAAGATAAACTACCACACTGACTCTCGAAGTGTGGTTCCCAACCAACCACAGGAGTTATCTGGGAAGTTATTAGAAATGCAAATACCCGTGGACCCACCTCAGAACCAATGAAACTCTGAAGACTGAGCCCAGCAATCTATGGCTTAACCAGCCCTCCAGGTGATTCTAATGTACACTAATGTTTGAGAACCACTGGGCTCACAGGACACCCTTAGCTCGAATCTCCCTCTATTGCCATTCACAGGGTCCATGGCTTAATCAGGTGGTTAATTTTGCTAAATCTCAAAAGAGTATAACGGTAGTTTCCACTCTCATGAGGTCATTGTGAAGAATACATAGGTTAATGCATGTAAAATCCTTAGTGTAAATCCTTGAGTGAACACTCAGTAAAGTATTACCATTAGCACCTGGTGAGATTCTCTTTTGAATCATTTTCATGCTATAATATAGTGGGAATAACCTTATAGCTGTGTTTCTTTGCTCTTTTTCATCACCTTTACCACCATCACATTTGATAGCACCACGTTCACCACTCATGGCCCCCCAAAATATATATGTATTAATTATATATTACATTTATATATTTTATATATATTAATAGCAAAAGGTGTACCAGTTTAACCATTTTAAGTGTACAGTTCAGTGGCATTAAATATAGCCACACTTTCGTGTCCCATTACCACCTTTCACCTCCAGAATTTATTTCAATCTCTTCAATTAAAACCCCAAACTTATTAAGCAATAACTCCATTTCTCTCCCCTCCCCTCAGCTCCTGGCAACCACTATTCCACTTTCTGTCTCTATGTATTTGACTACCATAAGTATTTCACACGAGTGGGGTCATATAGTATTTGTCCTTTTGCAATGAGATTATTTAACTTACTGTCCTCAAGATTCACCCACTTTGTGACATGGGTCAGAATTTCCTGCCTTTTTAAGGCTGGATAATATTCCATTGTGTGCCAGTACGGCATTTTGCTTATCCATTCTTCAGTAAATGGACGTTTTAGGTTGTCACCACATTTCGGCTCTGGTGAACAGTGTTGCTCTGAACACGAGTGTTCCAGTGCCTCTTCCAGCTCCTGTGTAGCATCCTCGTGGCTTTATACCAAGAAGTGGAATTGCAGGTGATCTACTAATCGTGACAGTTTCTCAGCATTAAAGTAGACTTCCTCTCCTGTCTCCTCTGGCAGGCTGCTGTTTCTGTGGCTGCCAGAGAGCAGCCACCATCCCCTTTCTCTGTCTCTAACAATGGTGTAGGGTCACCTTACAGTCTTTAAAAACGTGAAACTGGGCAAGAGCAAGGCTTCTACTAAAACATATCTCCTCCTACTCTAGACTCCATTTCATCACAGTGAAGGGCTTTTCTGCCCTACCTACAGATACAAAGGACTCAGACAGAAAACTATTTTCTTCTGTCCCCCTGGTGATAAGAGCGAGAGAATAAAGAGGGATGAAAGGGTGGATCGTCTGCTATGATAACTTATTTTTCCTCCAGTTGTTTCCAACCAAACATGCAGTATCATTAACTTTGACTGTGGTCATCACTTTGGCTTCAGGCTTAATCTATTTTGACTAGGAATATTGTCCTCGGAAACACTACAATTTCCTGAAGAGACTGCAAATCAGCAGTCTTGCCTGGAATCATACATGGCCATTATCTTTCCTCCGTTTAAAAAATGTACAAAGACAGTATGTCATTCTGAGACGGATGGTTTTCTTTATTTAGTGTCTGCCTTCTGGCTGAGCTATAAGGTAAGGCAATTAGATACCCAACATTTATAACAGACATGTTGAACTTCCTTGATATGTCCTGCAGAGGGTTAGGCAAACACAAAGATAATAGACTTTAACTAGCAGTTAGGTGGTTTAGACTTCAAACCTTTTAGACTGTATAAACTATGGTGGCGAGACAATGGATAATGTGCTCATTTACTGCTCAAAACCATTTTGAGATGAAATATTTACTGTTAGAATCATTCCTACCTGTGAGGTCCACAAGAAATGGGTACTAAACATCTTTTTCTGCAAGGCTTTTAGTTTGAGTTTTGTCAAGCTAAACCAGTGTGACCCCTCTAGGAGGCAGTGTTGGGTAGTAGAGACGCGGTCTAAATTCAGCTCAGCTAGGTTTCTAGTAGGTTTCTACCTTTACTACCTATGCGACCTTGAGAAGATTACTAAAATTCTTCATATCTCGGTTTTGTCACCTGAAAAATAGAGCCACAAATAGCACAGAGTATTTCCTATCATTCAGGGGTAAACTGTTATTTGGAAAACACACTGACAATAAGAGCACCAAAATGTCATTGAAAAAATAGGTGTTTATTAGAGCATCTCCTTGAAAAATGAACTGAAAGAAAAAAACAAATTAAAATGATCTTACATTTAACCAAATTCAAAGGTTCAACTATATAGCTATTTTCAGAAAATGACAAGTTACTTAAGATATTTTTGTTAAAATTTTCAAAGAAAATTGCATGATAGCACTTATACATCTTTCACTATATATTTGACCATTAAAGAAACATTAACAGCATGTACATTTTGCAAAACCATTCTGGGGCTTAATTGGTTTCCAGCAACCTTTCCTGTTCCTTTGGTGTTGAATCCTCCTCTTTGCACCATAAATCTTGCCAAATCCACATTTGCCAATGGCTTTGCAGGTAACTCTATTCCTGTATCACTTTCATCAACTTCGTGAAATTCCAAATGTCTAGCAAATTGTAAATTTTTTTTCCATTTGCAATTTTTCTGCTTTGTAGTTTCATTGTATAGTCTTGTGTTATCAATATCTGATAAAGACCCAAAAAAGCGACTGACCCACTAGTCAGGACAGATGCTAAAGTAAAACAGACATATTTGAATGAAGGCCAATTTTTAAAATGGCCAGCTCATGATAACAATTTTTGCTTTCCTGACACCTCTTAACTAGAGAAATTTAGAGGATGAATTCTAAGACAGCAAAGACTCTTGATTTCTCATTAAACTGCTAAATGCATGTCATGTACTCAACACACTGCCTAGTGAATAGCATGTGCTTTAGTTGTTAATAAACACTTTCATTATTTACTTAAGAGCACCTATATGTTCACAAAAAGCTGAAGGCATTTAAACATATATTAATAATATAGGCTAAGAATAATGTTTTCTTTAAATCAATTCCCCCTCTCCATCTACAAGCATCATGACTAAAACATTTTTAAGGATCTGCCATTCTTCAACCCAGCTTTGTT
This sequence comes from Neotragus pygmaeus, assembly GCA_006410875.1. Classification (NCBI taxonomy): domain Eukaryota; kingdom Metazoa; phylum Chordata; class Mammalia; order Artiodactyla; family Bovidae; genus Neotragus; species Neotragus pygmaeus. Next base: position 97,581 of record SJYV01032607.1, read on the forward strand.
CTTTAAAGCCCTTTTCCCTTATTTTGGCTCATATTCTTTCAATAATACTCATCCTCCTCTAAGGTGTCATATATTTACATATTCGTTTTGTCTGTCTCCCATCACTACGATCTAAACTCCAGAGGCCAATGGCCTGGTTTGTTCATCAGCATGTCACCAGTACCAAGCACAGGGCCTGGAACATCATAGGTGTTGAGTGAGTATTTGTTGAATCAATGCTGAATGGAAGACTCTTCCCACCCTCCTCCCTCCAGGGCCCCGTGATCTTGAGGTAAGGGATCCTAGCCTGTGGGGCCCTAAATGGGAAACCTTAAAAAAAAAAGGGCTAGCTTTGCGGTGGGAAACTAAGATGGCACCTGGCGGAAGTGATAGGGGCGTGATCCGTTGTTTGTCAAAGTTTTAGATTGGCTCTCTTGATTTCCCTGCAGGTGGATGGCTCCTGGTCCCCATGGACTCCTGTTATACTGAAGGCACAGGACGATTTGACATTTAATGTGATTGGTGCAACTGAAGGCTGACCTTTAACACGATTGGTGCAACTGAACGCACATGACGATTTGACCTTTAATGTGATTGGTAGAACTATGGAAAGTCCCCTGTGAAACCCCTCCCTGCTTGCCTTTATAAACTGGGAGCTTGCGGCAATAAAGCGGAACTGCTGAGACAGAGCCCTTGTCGTTTGTGGTTGTCTCTGCTCGCCAGGGAGGCTGGGTTGGCGGACAGCAGGTTTACCTCTCCTTGGGACCCCTCGGCTTTGCTGAGGGAAGTTCCACTGCCTCTCTCTTTCTGCGGAGCACCCCCTGCATTAGCCTACTGTGGTCCAAAGAACTTCGGATATTAATCAGAATGCATACTATTCAGATCCTAAGAAAAGACTGTAGAGAGATTCCCAGAAGCATGAAAGGCAGTGGATGGTCACTGTAAACTCAGGCCCTCCCTTTCCTTAGACTAAGATCCACTCTAATTCACTCCACAAGGAACAGAAGACAGTTCTGCAGAGCAAAGAAAGGAAGTTAGAATTCTCCCTCCTACAAAGGAAACGATTTTTTTGAGTCATGAGGAAGATAAAAGAGCTACCCCATAAGGGTCAGGAAGCCTGGGTACTGATCTCACCTCTGACACTAATTGGGTCTGTAACTCAGGAAAGTTATGACAGACTTTCAGGGCTCTTCATCTTCATCTCTGCAGTGGGTGAGTGTGGCCAGATCAGCATTTCCTAAACTATGTGCCTTGGGACATTTGACCTCATCTAGGGTAGCCACTAGCCGTGTGTGGCTGTTGAGCACTGGATAGTAGCTAGGGCCACATTTTAAAATGTAAAGGGACTTACCTAGTGGTCCAGTGGCTAACACTCCGTGCTCCCAATGCGGTGGCCATGGGTTCCATCCCCGGTCAGGGAACTAGATCCCACATGCCACAACCAAGTGTTCACATGCTGCAACTGGAAATCCTGCATGCCGCAACTAAAAAAGATGTCACGTGCTACTGTGAAGATTTAAGATCCCGAGTGTTGCAACTAAGACCCAGCACAGCCAAATAAAGAAAGAGGGACTTCCCTGATGGAACAGTGGACAAGAATCCGCTTGCCAATGCAGGGGACATGGGTTTGATCCTGGGTCCAGGAAGATTCCATGTGTCGCCCTTGTGCTACAACTACTGAGCCCACGCTCTAGAGCTCTCAGGCTGCAACTGCTGCGTCCCTGGGCTGCAACTACTGAAGCCTGTGACTCTAGAGGCTGTGCTCCACAACAAGAGAAGCCCCGACAATCAGAACCTGTGCACCGCAATGAAGAGTAACCCCCGCTCATCAGAACTAGAGAAAGCAAAGCACAGCAACAGAGGCCCAGGGCAGTCAAAAATAAATACGTAAACAAACTCAAAATGGAAAACAGAGAATGAACAAAGGGAACACATAGAAACCAAAAAAGAAAAAAGAAAGAAAAATAATAAAGTGCAAAAACTAAGGCAGTGCACAGAAAAAATGTGAAGTATCTCTAACACTTTTTATGTTGATTAATGTTGAAATAATACTTTTATATATTGGGTTAAATAAAATATGCTATTAAAATTAAGGTAGTATGGGAGGCTGTGATTGTTGTGGGGGCAGGGGGGAGATGGGAACCTACAGTACTTTCTGCTCAGCTCTGCTGTGAATCTAAAACAGCACTAAAAATGGTAAATAACTACTTTATATAAAAAATTAGGCCAACCCCCTGTTTCTTTTTACTATTAAGAATGTGGTTAGTAGTAAAGTTGCTCAGTCATGTCCACCTCTTTGTGACCCCATGGACTGTAGGCTTCCTGGCTCCTCCGTCCATGGGATTTTCCAGGCAAGAATACTAGAATGGATTGCTATTTCCTTCTCCAGGGGATCTTCCTGACTCAGGGATCAAACCCAGGTCTCCTGCCTTGCAGGAAGACTCTTTACCATCTGAGCTGCAAGGGAAGCCACACCAGAGAACTGTGGCTACCAGGACATTTAAAATTATGTATGTAACTACAGCAATGGCAACCTACTCCAGTACTCTTGCCTGGAGAATCCCAGGGATGGGAGAGCCTGGTGGGCTGCAGTCCACGGGGTCGCTGAGTCAGACACGACTGAGCGAGTTCACTTTCACTTTTCCCTTTCATGCATTGGAGAAGGAAATGGCAACCCACTCCAATGTTCTTGCCTGGAGAATCCCAGGGATGGGGGAGCCTGGTGGGTTGTCGTCTATAGGATCATTCAGAGTCGGACATGACTGAAGTGACTTAGCAGCAGCAGCAGCACAGCTATGGTTCTCAGGATATTTCTATTTGACAGTGCAATTCTGTAATCTGAGAGAAGTCTCTGATCACATCACTCTATATCCCATCCCCCACTGCCTCCCACCCTCTGCCCCTCAGCTCTCCCCCCCCCACTCCCACTCCC
>SJYV01032607.1:101231-125612 GCA_006410875.1 Neotragus pygmaeus
TATCAAAGAAAACACATTGAAACTTCTTGTGGTATTCAGTGTATGGAACCCTGTTTAATTGACATTGACTAAATGTATTGATCATAAAATCTATATTCCACTGAGCATCTCTATTAGCACCTCTCAGTTCTGAGGAAGATATTTTAGAGAATAGTGGTCCAGCTTTCCTATAAACTCTTTTTAGATCTAGTAATTTGTGATATTGGGGCTTATCTAGTGGTAAAGAATCCACCTGTCAATGCCGGAGACACAGGTTGGATCTCTGGGTCGAGAAGATCCCCTGGAGAAGAAAATGGGAGCCCACTCCAGTATTCTTGCCTGGGAAGTCCCATGGACAGAGGAGCCTGATGTGGTACAGTCCACGGGGTCACAAACAGACATGATTCAGCGATTTGTGATATTATGGATCTATGTATGTGGAAAGAAGAAATGAGTGAGTTTCTCAGATACTTGTTCAGACGAGGAGGGTTTCAGGGAGAAATCATGTTCTTCAACACCTCCTGGGAGAGATCGCCGTTGATTGAACACTGGAAGGGAAGAAAGTTGGGAGAGGAGCAGAGAATTGGGTTAGGTGATGGAGGAGGGGGAAACAAGCCTAGTTTGGAAGTTCTCCTCAGAGAAGCCTCATGCTAATGACACTCAGTGAAACTTTGGTTCCGAACGGCTTGGGATGTTGATGATCTCAAGAAATCAGCACCATAGGAAACACCTAAGGCTCAGATAGAATATGCAGTGATGGAAATGTGGCATTCTAAAAAGAAACAGCGTGAGTGCTGGAGGCTGCAGAAAGTCCACGGTGAAGAGGACATAGGGGGTCTCAATGACCCTAATCCAGATCAGTAAGACACGGCAGGTCCACGTTTTCTGCCCTCACCTCCAGGCCTCCAGGGAGCAGACGGGGAGAAACCCTTGAGGGCTTATCTAGTCAGATAAAGCAATGAAGCCACAGCCTGTGGCCTCTGACAGATTTCTGTATGGGTGATAAGAAACCTATTTCTGGTGCCTGACATTTCTGCCTGTGCTTCCAGACAGTACCCCAGGCCAGGTGCTATACTGCCTAGGATTTCTGAGGTTCCATTATAAATGGAAGTTCCTCCTGAATGAACCTCACAAATTCTCCTATTGATAACTAACTTCTCCCTTGTCCTCTGTAACTGCCAAATATTGCTGTGTAGAATGTGCTTTTTTCTATAACTTCCAAGCATTTATTCTGAATGAACAGTTTCTAAAGTTTTATTGAGCTCTAATTTATGTACAATGTACAATGAACAGAAGAAAGAATCAGACCCAAAAGAAGTTCAGTGACTTGTCTCTGATACCAAAGTCAATGGGCTTCCCAGGTGGTGCTAATGGTAAAGAACCTGCCTGCCAGTGCAGGAGACGGGGGTTCAATTCCTGGGTCGAGAGGATCCCCTAGAGGAGGGCATAGCAACCCACTTCAGTATTCTTGCCTTGAGAATTCCATGGACAGAGGAGACTGGTGGGCTTCAGTCCATAGGGTTGCAAAGAGTTGGACATGACTGAAGTGACTTAGCATGCATGCACCAAAGTCAATAGCCAAACTGCATCCAGAACTTGTTTTCAAACTCTTCATTTAATACTTTCCTAATATATCATGTAAGTGGAGGAGACAGAGAAGAAAATGAAAGGAGGACAAAGCAAATGGAATAGGAGGTATATAAGAATATTGTTAGAGGCTTTTTTAAAAAACGCTTTTGCTTCGATACATTGCAGCTTATAGCCTGTAGCTTCCTGTCACTAAATATTTACAAGTTTTTTGTTTGAAATACTTTTTAACACACAGAGGGTGACCCAGATGATTCCCAGATCCCAAACCACAGGCTAAGCAGGCAAGGACAACATTTCCTTCCTGAGCATGGTGCTAAGAAAACACTGAATGGATTCACAATGCCAGAATAGATCTCTGGGGTCCATGGCAGACAGATCCCAGCTAGTCAATTCTGGATGGACCATCTTTTCAATTTGGAAAGATCTTTAGGAAGAACATTTGGCATTTTTCCCCCTACAATTTAATTCAGAAAGGACTTGCATCTTTTAAAAAAGTTCTTTAGCTTTAGTTCTTGTTTCTAAACCTGGAAAATAAGGTGTTAGGAAAAAATAAAAACAGCCTGGAGTTAATATGAGAAAGAAACTGGGCAATAGGATAAGGAATGAGCAATTCCTAAAATGTGGAGATGGCTTAGACGCCACAACCTCTAATTCATGTGGCAGGTAATCTTCTTAAGCAATGATTAGAGATATGAAATGTGCATTTGAAGGGCTTAGAATTGTCATTAATTACTCTGCAACATCCCATCGACCAAATTCCCCCTTCAAGTAAATACATGTGGCCTCCACTGAAATTAGTGGTTGTCACTTTTAGATAACTGAAAGGAGAATTTGGTTCTGTGGCCTCACAGGCACTGTGAAGACTTTGATTTACAAACAGTTACTAAAGAAGATTTCTACCAGAAGCAGTCAGCAGTAAGGAAGAAGCTAAATACCTTTATTACCACTCAGTGAAGAAACACTTGTTACTGAAGACTTTGTTCAGGGCAAGATGCTGAGTACCGCTGGAGGAATTCCAGAAGGCATAGACACAGCCTTGCCTCCACCTGTTCCCAAATCTTCAAGTGAGAGGCCTGACCAACATATTTTATATCTGATTCATTCTCTCAGTTCTCAGCTTAAATATCACTTTTTTCAAATGAGATTAAGTCTTCTTGGTTCAGTTCAGTTCAGTTCACTCACTCAGTCCTGTCCGACTCTTTGCGACCCCATGAATCGCAGCACGCCAGGCCTCCCTGAGCATCACCATCTCCTGGAGTTCACTCAGACTCGTGTCCATCGAGTCAGTGATGCCATCCAGACATCTCATCCTCTGTCGTCCCCTTCTTCTCCTGCCCCCAATCCCTCCCAGCATCAAAGTCTTTTCTAATGAGTCAACTCTTCGCATGAGGTGGCCAAAGTACTGGAATTTCAGCTTTAGCATCAGTGGCACCCCACTCCAGTGCTCTTGCCTGGAAAATCCATGGACAGAGGAGCCTGCTAGGCTGCAGTCCATGGGGTGGCTAAGAGTCGGACATGACTGAGCGACTTCACTTTCACTTTTCACTTTCATGCACTGGAGAAGGGAATGGCAACCCACTCCAGTGTTCTTGCCTGGAAAATCCCAGGGACGGGGGAGCCTGGTGGGCTGCCGTCTATGGGGTCGCACAGAGTCAGACACAACTGAAGCGACGCAGCAGCAGCAGCAGCAGCAGGATATAAGATTAATATAAATAGAAATCTATTATATTTAAATTATTAATGACATCATTCAAGACGCTCCTATTCTTATTTTTTCTGCACTTGATAAAATAGTCCCAGAGGAATGTTAATATATCTTATCATGATTGTATATATATTTCTTTTCCCTTATGTTTCTTATGATTTTTATTGTGTATGTGTTTGTGTTTTATTTTTGCATCTCAACTTAGATATAACTTTCTTCTCCCTTGGGGCTATATGCCCTTCCCCGTGTGCCCCCATGACGTCCTGAATTTACCCTACCAAGGGTATTATTCTGCAATTGCCTGTTCCCTCATCTCGGTCCCTGACCCCACCCCTCACTCCCACCCTACTTTGTTGTCCCCACCCCTGACTCAACACTCCAGCATAGTACAAGTTTCTGAAGAGACAAGCCCCTGACTGCCTCAGTGACCATTTTATGTCTGGCACGTAATGTGTGAACCAAAATTTGTTAAATTAATGAATAAGTTACATGTAAAAAATAGCCTATAAAAAGTATTGTTGAAAAGGGAAAGTGTCCTATGCACAGATTTTTGATAAATAATAAAAACGATAGTGTGAAGTTTCAGGCACAATGTCACTCTGGGTGCCTGCAGTTTGGTGATTCTGACTGTTCAGTTCTAGGAAATCATTGTAGTTCTCTTGCCCTCTTCTTTATTACAGACTTGTTCATGGATAGAATTAAAAAGAAAACGGAGCTTGTGTGTTCATGAATACACATGCCAAAATGAAATTTACAGTTCAGCTAAGAACATGGAAACATTCTTGAAGCCTTCAACAACTTATATCTTATATTCAGGGAGAAAGAGGTTTTTCTAGGAAACTTGAAAAAGGCATAAAGTCACAGCTCATAAGCACTTCAGTCAATTATAATTGTCACTATTATGAATATCAGCAAGGCACTCACTGCAGCATGTGGCTTTGAGAAGGTAGTTTCAGGTTAGATACAATTTCCAGTTTTACAGTTCTCTCCCCTATCTCTCCCACTTAAGAAAACATATTTTGGGGACCTTCAGGATAGTGGAAGAGTAGGATGTGGGGATCACCTTCCTCCCCACAAATACATCAAAAATACATCTTCATATGGAACAACTCCTACAGAACACCAGGAAAGCACTTCCAAGCAATCAATAAAGCAAGAAATTGATTATTTAATGATTAACCCTAAATCTTCCTTAACTTATACATAAAATATAAATCATTCACACACTTGGTATTTTAATTTTAGCAGTAATGATTTATTTGTACTGTGTGGGCATGCCAGGCCACTTTAGTCGTGTCCAACTCTTTGTGACCCTATGGACTACAGCCTGCCAGGCTCCTTTGTCCGTGGGATTCTCCAGGCAAGAACACTGGAGTGGGCTGCCATTCCCTTCTCCAGGGGATCTTTCCGACCCAAGGATTGAACCTGCATCTCTTACATCTCCTGCATTGGCAGGCTGGTTCTTTACCACTAGCTCTATGCTGTACTGTAACAGAGGTAATCCCATCAGTTATGACGAGAAACAGATCCAGAACTGTAGCTCTTCACATTTTTGACTGGGGACAGCTCAGACAGGGTCAAAGTTTCTACAGTCTGTATATTCTTCTCAATTCTACTTCCCAGAGGAAAAAACTCAATTAATACAAAGACTACAAAAACAAAAATTTGAAAATATTACTTAAATCAAGGATAATAACAATTGAAAAGCATAATCAACTTAAGGCAGAATCTGTGATGCACTGATAACAAAAACCCTTCCCACATAAATCGGAGTGTCCACCCACCTGCCTGCATCTGTGTGCACACAAGGGGAGTTTGCAATGTTGAGAAGTATTCCACATGACCAGGCTGTCTTAGCGGAATACGCAATCTATTCTAGAATTCTCTAGTGGGATATCTGGCAAACTCAATAAAAATGTGAACATCTAATTTTAGACACCTTTAATAAACTCTCCTATTTACTATTAGGTAGGCCATAGTATGTAATAGTGAAAAGCCAGGAACTCTAGAATAGAAAGGTCTTGCATTCAATGCCCATCAGAAGAATCTCTTCAGACCTTCAGTGGACAACAAAGAACACCCGAGAAACACTGGAGTAAGACAATAATCGAATCAAGTATTCATTTTATCAATAGCTTCCAGTATGTGCCTAATACAACTAACTGCTGTGAGAGGGGTATAAAAATATGAACAGGCCCTTATAATCTTAAGTGCTCAATAAATATTTAGAAAGATCATGTATTATATATTAAAAGTCAAAGCAACATATATGAGTAGAGTTGTTAGACAAAATGAAACTGCTCTTGTGCAGGGCTGAGAATAAATCCAATGCTGTCAAAGCTCTGGTCTCAAGATTTGTTTTACTGCATGAAAAACCTGACAACCTGTATCAGCAAGTCACCCACGAACACATGCAAGATAAACTACAATGGAAATAGCATCTTGGAAACCAAGTATGAGTCTGTGATAATAAAATAGGCCCAAAGCCTAGGTTTCCAGTTTATTTGGCAATAAATGTGAATATACATGAGACATAATTCTATAATATGCTCAAGGCTTGGGAATATGTGCATCAGTTAATGAGTTCCTATAAAACGCTACACTATGAGATTTGATTCAGTCTTTTAAATCTTCTACACCTGCTGTAAAAATAGCTGCTATAAAAGAAAATCAGACACAGTGAATAATTCACAGCATGAATGCTCTTGTGCAGGTGGGAGTTAAGTGGTGTTTGCCTTTGTCTCATTTTATGTGGTGAAACCTGCAGTCATAACCTAGACTGCTTTCTAAAATGGAAAACTGAGGATTCTAAACCAGCAACAGGGCTGATGTGAACTTGCTGGCTGCCTGGGAGCATTACCAAAAGATTCAGGGAGCCGCCACAGGTTTTCTCTGAATTCGTTGCCTTTTGTTTTCTTTTCTCTGTGCAGGCTAGAAACAGATTATAAATTGCGTGACACCACTGAACCTGAGAAAATACAAGGCTACTTGTAGCATTATCTACCACACCATACAAGAGTTTTCTTTTTTTTTAACCAAAAACTGCTTAACCTGACCTTGATGCCTATGAAGTCTATTTAATAGACTTCATCTATTAACTATTTTTTCAGAGAACCCTGAATTTTGAAGGACCAGGGAACAAAAGTAGGGAACACATGAATGGTTGTATGAATTATGTTTTGCATGTGTATATATAAAGATGTTTTGAGATTTGGGGAACCATACAGACCTGGAGAGAAAGAGTGCCCCTTTCATTTCAGTTCAGTTCAGTCGCTCAGTCACGTCCGACTCTTTGCGACCCCATGAATCACAGCACGCCAGGCCTCCCTGTCCATCACCAACTCCCGGAGTTCACTCAAACTCACGTCCATCGAGTCAGTGATGCCATCCAGCCATTTCATCCTCTGTCGTCCCCTTCTCCTCCTGTCCCCAATCCCTCCCAGCATCAGTCTTTTCCAACGAGTCAACTCTTCGCATGAGGTGGCCCCTTTCAGGACTAGCTAATTTCTACATATAACATCTTACCCATAAACACAACTTTCATATGCAAACTAACCAATCCTGAGTCCATATCCTCCAATCAGCTCCTATATCTAACTCTCACATACCCAGCCAAGATTTCCTTTCCCCTAAATCATCCCAGGGCCAACTGCAGGGGCTACAACCACCCTGTAGACAAATGCATCCCAGAATTAGTCAGACTAGCCCATTTTAACTGTTTACTCTGCCTTGTCATGTCTTTTCTGCTGAAACCCCAATAAAGGCTCTGGCCTAGGCTTTTCCCTGGCTCCTTTCTGCCTCATTCCAAACCTGGTGTCCCCTATATGGCCCTGTGTGGCATGGCATGGCCACTCCTTTCACGGAATGCAAGTAATAAATTCTTTTTCAGTGGCGTCGGCATCTCCATGTCATCCCCCAGTCACCTTGGTGAATTTGTGCTTGTTTTATTTATTTAGGTCAGATTGAGTTATTTATTTATGTATTTTAAAAAATATGAATGCATTTGTTTTAATTGGAGGCTAATTACTTTAAAATATTGCAGTGGTTTTTGCCATATACTGACATGAATCAGCCATGGGTGTACATGTGTTCCCCATTCTGAACCCCCTCCCACCTCCCTCCCCATCACATCCTTCTGGGTTATCCCAGTGCACCAGCCCTGAGCACCCTGTCTCATGCATCGAACCTGGACTAGAGATTCGTTTCACATATGATAATTTACATGTTTCAATGCCATTCTCCCAAATCATCCCACCCTTGTGCTTGTTTTAGAGCACAAATGAGATAATTAAATTTTGTCATTTTAGAAACATGGAAGTTTGACTTTAAGTCTAGCTCAGAGACAATCTACTTTTACAGAATTATCATGAGTGAGTATAACACACAGCCCACGATCGTAGCCAGGCACTGTGTTCCTCTCTGCTTTACTTCCTATGTGGCACAGGGATGCCTCAGGAAGCACACACTGTTGTTGACTTTCTATCATGACACTACAGCCTTGAAAATGTGTGTGACCTCCTGAAGAAAGCAGGAATGTAGATCTGTAGAGGAAGTGAAAAAGTAACCTGCTCTCCTGGTTACCCTAGGGCAGAGCAACAACATCGGTGATGGTGGTGACTGTGAACACTTATTGCTACTGCCTGCCTGACGCTGCCCCAGTGTTTTACATGCATTGTCTCATTGAAACCGCACAAGACTCCGAGGAAAGGGCTACTATTACCCTGTTTCAGATGTGAGAATTCACAGGGAAAAGTCACTGGTCCAGGGTCTCATTCCTGGTAACTGGTGACCTGCCACTAAACAGATCAAGTCTAAATCCATAGCCCGTGCTCTAAACTCCCACCCTATGTTGCATCTGCCAAAGCCAGATGAGGCTCCTTCTTCCCCATAGTACAGAATCAATAGCACAATCCCTTTGTAGTGAAATGTCAGTCTGAAAACCTCAATCCCTACTTGGCATGTCCAACTGGCTGGTGGATGGTGCCAGGTTGCCTTCCAAACCAAACATATTTTTGATAGATATTCAGAATCAGGGCCAATGTCAGGCAATGTTGTGAAATAGGCGAACCTCTTGATTTCTGGTGATTGCTCTTCCTGGAATTCAGTGTCCTCTTTGCCGCTGCAGATGACCCAGATGATTCTACTCCCAACACTGTCTCCTGTGGTCTGTGCCTTGGACCCCAAATCACTTCTTTGTCAGAATTCTCTTTCCTTCTGTTTTTCAAATCCATCAAGGGTTCTGGATTCAAGTGGACCAGGCTTCTTCTTCTACCTGTACCGTTTTAAGCTATGTGACCTTGATCCCTGCTTCTCTCATTTGTAAAACAGCCATAAAAAACTTCTTTAGGCTTTTTTATAAGGATAAAAATGACATATCATGATGTGTGCTGTGTCAAGACCAATTCTTAACACGTAGTTGGTGCTCCATGATAGTTTAGTCATAAGGAATAATCCCCCAGTTTTCATACATGCTATTTGAATATAACACTAAATAAAGAACACTAAATTCTAGAGCCACAAAAGGGTTACTTACCTCTTTACATTATGGACACATTTCACAAATATGGCTTGATAAAACAGTCATGAAAGTAAGTACTTGCCTAGCACAACTGCTAGGAATTCAGAAGAAAGCCAGGAAGTTTTGATAAAACTAGACAGTAAAATAAATTAAAATTAAGCAATGGCTCTAATAAGAGAATGCAGTCTGCTTTACAATGTTGCCACATATTTGCAGTTCTCATGTCAGGAAACTCTAGAAAGAATGTTTTGAAATAAGTTTTGCAGAAATGATACAGGGAAAAAGCAGAAAGCCAAGCATCACAAGACTGAAGTCCTCATCTCTGCTTTGCCATTTGTTGGCCATGTAATCTTGGAAAAGTCACTTGACCTTTATGGATGTCAGTTTCTTCCTCTGTAAAATGAGTGTTGGATCAGACAGTTCCTGAGGTTTCTGGCTGTTATACTATTCTATGAGTCAATGGGACTGACTCGACCGTTTTCCCTCCCCTCGTTCTCCAGAGATACTGTTGCCACAATAATTGCTGCTGCCCCCAAGTAACATCACGTACAGGAATCCCAGGCACTGTGACCATGAATTCTAATTCCTTTTTGATCACACCATTGTTGAATGACCTTGGGCAGGGCACCTAACTTCAGCTAACTGCCCCAGATGCTTCATGAGACAAAAACCTCCAGGGATTCATGGGACAAAATTTCAACTCCTTACGTTCCACAAGCTGCCCTCCGAATGCCTATATAGTGCTTAACTTGGGACCACTTAGGACAAATCATGAAACTAGGCTTGCTTCCTGAATAATTCTCAGTCAAACTGTGCTCCTGCCATCAATATGGAAGCCTATCTCTCCTATTCAAATCCTGATGATCTTTCAGCAGAGGCCAAATTTGAGTGAAAATTTTAAATGCTGAAAAATGTGTCAAATTTGTGACAAACTCTAGGCTGGGAAGGAGAGCAGATATAGTCATACATTAAATAATAGAACCGCCATGATTCCAATAGGTTGAAACAAAGAATGGAAGCCAAGGAGAATTAATACAAACTTTCAGTAATTATTTTTGAGTATGTATGTCTTGTAATAGGATTAGCACTATAATCCCCGCCCTAAATTTAACAGATAAGAAGTCCAGCATTTCTGTTGATGATGATGGTGATAATGATAGCTGCCTTTTATTGTGCAAATATTACGTATGAGGCATTATGCTCATGGCATTACCTGCCATGTCCATCAGAATACTTTCAGCTTTAAGAGTACCTAACCAAAATGTGCTTAAGCAGTAGGGGTTTCTTATCTCATAGCCATTGGTGAGGAGTGGCTGGTTCGAGGATTGGTTGAGCAGCAAAACAACATCCTGGAGGATCCATCCTCCAACACTGACATTCTAGGCGTGCAGGCAACATCTCCTCTTGTGGTTGCACGACTGAAATGATACCAGATGCCACATACAAATCTCAAAATCTAGAAAAGTACACCTCTTACTTGTCTCTTTTTATTGGTTGGGAAACTCTACCCCAGAAGGTCTGTACAGAATACCCCCACATCTCATTGTCCAGGATCAAATGACTTACAGAAACTTAAACCAATCAGTGACAAGAGGAATGAGACTGCCAATGTCATCTTAGGTCAATCACAACGGTTGTTTCCTTGAACACACGAACACATCCTACTCAAACAAAACTGGGGTCTACAGGTGAAGAAGAGGAGGATAGCTGGAAAATGGCAATCAGGTAGATAAGCAGCAGTGTCTACTACACATACATTATTGTTTTAATAAATCATCCTCTAAGGAGTCATTACCTCATTTTAGAGATGAGGAAACTGACGCTCAGAGAAGTCAAGTGAAGTGCCCACAGTCACACAACTAGGTGTTGGAAAATCCTGTATTTCTAACACCATGTTGATGGTTCTGAAATTTTGTGCATGTAAGAAATATCAGCACATATTATTAGTAAAAAAGTAGATTACCAGGTACCACATTCAGAGATTCTGATTCCATAGTCTAGAGTAGGAGCCCTCATTCTTCATTTTTAACAAAAAATCCTAGGTAACTGGGTGGTGATTGTCTATGAACTATACTTCATGGAAGATCACAGGATTAACTATCATTTCGGCAGAAGTCTGATTTTTTCTTTTTTAAACTTGATTTTCTGGAAGCCTTAGATCCATTATCTCCAAAGCCACCCTTCTTTCTTATGCACCACCATAGAAATACCTCACTGAATTTTCTCTACAATCTACCTACGTTAAACTCTATGTATATCTAGGTCTGGCCCCCCCAATTTAAAAAGGATACAGATAAAACATCACATGAGGGGAACAAATTTCAAGAATAATCGAAATAGATCTTCTAAGTAGCCATTGAAGAATTTAGGTAGATTTGAAGTTGAATATAGTCAACTCTTTGGGGTAGAAAAATTGAGAAAGTCATCATAAACCTTCAAATATTTACTAAGTTGGCACATACAAAATTTGTGCAGAGGTAGAATCAATGATGAGAAATTATGAGGAGGCTTATTCTGTTTTAAGAAAGAACAATCTAATAATTAACATGGTGCAACAATGCAGAGAGCTCTTTGTCTCCCAAAGTATTCTGAATGCATGCGAGCAGAGGCTGGTGGACCCCGTGTCACCACCAATATTGTAGAAGAGTTTCCTCAACTGAAAGTGTGCAGATGACTTCTAAGATATGCTGTAATCCTCCAGTCACATCCTCTGCAAACTGACCTGTGTTAGTTTTATACTGTTGTCATTTCTTCTGAATGCCTTGGGATGCAATTTAATTTGTTTTCATTTTGTTAATATTAATTTGACGAACACACTTAATAGATTATTTTGTTAACCCTACATATCAATAGTAATATAACACATTAATCTATAAATAGATTAATATAATTTTAATTTTCTCTAATTTAATTTCTCAATATATAATTTATTTAAATATTAAATTATTAATTTCTTAAAGTTTAAATTTCTATTTTCACTTTTAAGTGTCCTGTTTTCCTAAGTTGATGCGACATGTCTGACTCGTCTTTGTGTCTTTGTGGCATCTCACTCGTTGCCATGCTCATCATAAGTACTTAATACATAGTTGGCAAATGAAAAAGGATAGTCTAGAATGATGGGTAAGCACATTCAGATTATAATATTTCATAAGATGAGTAGATAACTTTTAGGACTTCTGTCTTGCTTACTACCATTCTTCCCTCTCTGGACACTGGGAATGATGGTCATATATGCAATATGTAGCCTTCTTTCTGGCCGTTAATGATTGAGCCAGAAGTTAACCCATGATTCAAGCTGNCAAGAATAATCGAAATAGATCTTCTAAGTAGCCATTGAAGAATTTAGGTAGATTTGAAGTTGAATATAGTCAACTCTTTGGGGTAGAAAAATTGAGAAAGTCATCATAAACCTTCAAATATTTACTAAGCTGGCACATACAAAATTTGTGCAGAGGTAGAATCAATGATGAGAAATTATGAGGAGGCTTATTCTGTTTTAAGAAAGAACAATCTAATAATTAACATGGTGCAACAATGCAGAGAGCTCTTTGTCTCCCAAAGTATTCTGAATGCATGCGAGCAGAGGCTGGTGGACCCCGTGTCACCACCAATATTGTAGAAGAGTTTCCTCAACTGAAAGTGTGCAGATGACTTCTAAGATATGCTGTAATCCTCCAGTCACATCCTCTGCAAACTGACCTGTGTTAGTTTTATACTGTTGTCATTTCTTCTGAATGCCTTGGGATGCAATTTAATTTGTTTTCATTTTGTTAATATTAATTTGACGAACACACTTAATAGATTATTTTGTTAACCCTACATATCAATAGTAATATAACACATTAATCTATAAATAGATTAATATAATTTTAATTTTCTCTAATTTAATTTCTCAATATATAATTTATTTAAATATTAAATTATTAATTTCTTAAAGTTTAAATTTCTATTTTCATTTTTAAGTGTCCTGTTTTCCTAAGTTGATGCGACATGTCTGACTCGTCTTTGTGTCTTTGTGGCATCTCACTCGTTGCCATGCTCATCATAAGTACTTAATACATAGTTGGCAAATGAAAAAGGATAGTCTAGAATGATGGGTAAGCACATTCAGATTATAATATTTCATAAGATGAGTAGATAACTTTTAGGACTTCTGTCTTGCTTACTACCATTCTTCCCTCTCTGGACACTGGGAATGATGGTCATATATGCAATATGTAGCCTTCTTTCTGGCCGTTAATGATTGAGCCAGAAGTTAACCCATGATTCAAGCTGAGACTATAAGACTGGGTAGCTGTATGGGTAGCACAGGAACTCAGAAGAATGGTTTGCTGAAAAACAATGACGTAGATGAGAATATACTCTATGAAGGTATAATAAAAATGCACTTGAATTAATATCACTTTCTATGTAGTTATATTTGATGTACAATTTTAAAAAATGTTTTTATTTTTGATTTATTTTGGCCAGACCATGTGGCCTGTGGGATCTCAGTTCCCCCACCAGGGACTGATCCTGGGCCGTGGCCGTGAAAGCACTGAGTCTTCCCACTGGACCACTAGGGAACTCCCTTGATGTACAATCTGAAATGCACTTAGGTTCATTCATTTCTGTTTATACTCAAGTTTAATGTTTGTCTTCCCCCCCCCTTTGGAATTAATTTTAGTTTTCAAATACATATAATTTTTACATGATTCAAAAGTCAAAACTATGAAAAGATAAACTCAGAAATCTTATTTCCCTTCCCATCCTTCCTACTCATTGCTTGTAACCCTCCTGTTTTTTTAGTTGCTGTGTCTGACCTTTTGTGACCCCATGAACTGTATAACCTGCCAGGCTCCTCTGTCCATGGGATTTCCCAGGCAAGAATACTGGAGTTGGTTGCCATTTCCTTCTCCAAGGGATCTTCCTGACCCAGAGATAGAACCCATGTCTCCGGCTTTGCCGGAGGATTCTTTACCTGCTGAGCCACAAAGGAAGCCCCACAATCCTCCCGGGTGACTATTTTATGAGCTTGTAGATGATCCTTAATATATATTTTTAGCAAATATAAAAAATGTTTTCCCTTTCTTATTATTGTTATGTATTTTGAAATTTCAGAAAGTTTATATTTTGACTGCAGTGCTTACCTTTATATTAATATTTTGGGTTTTTTGAAAGCAAAAGTCATGATTCCCTTTTTCCTTGCATGGATTTCTAAATTGCTTTAGACTTTTAACTGATATCTTTTGACTCCCACTTATATTGGGAATTACCTGCATGCCTACCAATGGTCTTATTTTACTTTCCCTTTCTCTTCTCCAATGTTTTTAGCTGTATTATTTCCAATTTGTCAGAATGTTTAATATTTACACGCTACTCTTCCACTTTTCCCCTATTTGTACTTAAGTCTTACAGCTATCTTTAAGTATAATCAGTGCTTTTGTTTCCATTTCCCTAGTCTTCTCTTAACAGGATATAGGTGATTGTCCAGGAGATTTCTTAGGGTGGGATCATAATTATATATATTCTGATTTCTTGCATCTTTAAAACTATCTGCCTACAGTCTTGATATTTAAAGGACTTCAGGGCTAGATAACACAGCCTTGTTTTTAAAAGTGGAAGTGGAAACAATTTGAGTAACCAACAACTAGGGATTGTATAAATAGATTATGCTCAGTCAAATAATGGAAACATGGCCTATACAGCCATTGTGCATGCTACAACCACTGTGGAAAAATATAAAATGATATATAAAACCTAGCATGATCCTTGGTGGTCCAGTGGCTAAGACTCTGCACTCCCAATGCAGGGTATCCAGGTTCAATCCCTGGTCAAGGAAAGAGATCCCACATGCCTCAACTAAGACCTGGTGCAGTCAAATAAATACGTATATAAATAAGTACACAATAAAGTGTCAGGATACTACAAATGTGTGTGCATGTATGTTTAGCAAAAAGCAAGTTGTGACACACACAAAAGTTAGGAGTAATTTCCTCTGATGAATATGATATTAAGAATGATTTTTTAAAACTAGGCAAAGAGCAAAAATGTCAAGGTTTATTTTTAACGTGTTGGTTTTAATCAAAAGCACAAGATGCAGCATACCAAGGAGAAAGCAGAATGATCTAATTAGCAAGCTCGGGACAGCCTAGGCCGATTTCGGCGCCCTCCTGTGCCAGGTAATCAATCAATGTTGGCTGGTGATGAAGAAACTAGAATTAGTCACTCCCAGGCAGAGTCATTTTAAGCAATAGCATTAACTTTTTTGAATCCATCTCCTGTCTTCCAGGGTTGTGCTGAAGGTGAAATGAAGTAGTATGTATGTAAAACTGCAAGTCTTGGGGCTGGCATATAGTAAGTACACCTATCACTTCTTCTAAGAGGGAAAGATAAGATTAGTACCACCTACTTCCAGATAACTAATAGGGATATATTCCTATGCTTCCCTGGTGGCTCAGAGGTTAAAGCATCTGCCTGGAGTGTGGGAGAACTGGGTTCGATCCCTGGGTTGGGAAGATCCCCTGGAGAAGGAAATGGCAACCCACTCCAGTACTCTTGCCTGGAGAATCCCATGGAGGGAGGAGCCTGGTAGGCTACAGTCCATGTGGTTGCAAAGAGTCTATAAAAATAGATAAAATGAGCAGAAAGCCAGTAAAAAGAGCCACAGGCAGCCCATAAAGGTGTTATAGAAAAACACAAGAGGGAGAAGAAAACAGACATACAGAGAGAAAAAGCAAGACAGAAGAGAGATCATCAGAATCTATAATTCTTAGGGCTTCTACTTGCCTATGAGTAAGAGTGGAGGAAATCTATGCCCCTAAATCGTAACTGTGCTATTATAATAAAAAAAATAGAGTATACATCTGCTTCTTTCATTGTTGTTATCTACTCACTAAGTCGTGTCCAACTCTTTTGTGACCCCATGGACTATACCCTGAGAGGCTCCTCTGTCCATAGGATTTCCCAGGCAAGAATACTGAAATGGGTTGCCATTTCCTTCTCTGGGGATTTTCCTTATCCAGGGATCGAACCCGAGTCTCCTGCATTGGCAGGCAGATTCTTTACCACTGAGCCACCAGGGAAGCTGCACCTGCTTCTTTAAGTAACTGTCAAAGGATACTAAACTCATCACTAGTCTTATAATAGCTGTCCCCCCAATAGGGCTGACCACAGATGCACCCCAGTGTAATTGAATAAGAATCTGAATGTGGAATGTCAGGCCTAGAATGTTTTAAACGCATCTCTTTAAGTAATTCTGACAACTGGCCAAGTTTTGCTGGCCTGTACAAGGGACCACCACCTCTCCCATCTACAAAGACAGTCCCAGAGCAATTACTCCCTGAGCCCCCTTCTCTTGTAAGAGTCTCTCTATAGAGATGAACAGTATGTGCGCTCCTACGGGTACCTCACCCTGAAGGTGCGCTCAGTGAAAGCGGTGGTCACTTAATTCTCCCCAACAGCAATGACCTTAGGCTTCTTCCATTCCATGACCAAAGATAAGACTTAGAGAGGGACTTCCATTGTGGTCCAGTGGCTAAGACTCCGCACTCCCAATGCAGGGAGTCTGAGTTCAATCCCTCGCCAGGGAGCTAGATCCCACATGCTGCAACTCAGAGTTCTCACATCACAACGAAAGGTTCAGCATGCCGCAACTAAGACCTGGTGCAGCCAAAGAAATAAATAATGATTTTTTAAAAACTTTTTTTTAAAAAGGACTTACAGAAAAACTACCCCTTGATTCTAAATTCATGTTAAAATATCAACCAATAATCTGATTCTCCCTGAGGATGGAGTGTGATGAGTAGGGAAGACATGTGGGGAAAGAGAATGGAAGCCTGGAGCATTGCAAAGACATTTGTTTTTGTTTCGTCCCCTCTTTCTGTTTGGTCCAAGTCAGCTGGGAAGCCAGAAATGAGTACAAATTCTACTTGATCTGCTGATTATTTGAAAGGTTTTGCTCATTTCCTCTTTACCTCTTTTTGGTCCCCAATTTCTAGAAAGTCAAAATAAGATAATCACTGGACAGTGAGGTAATATTGTACTTGAACTGCTGAGAAACCAATCGGTACTCCTTGCTGAGTTAATGTGTCATCCAATTTTGAGTGTTACCTTGTACTGATTTAATCTTAGTATGCTAAATATCATATTAAGTAAGGGCATGCAAAGATAGATTAGAATGGCAGCATTCTTAAAAATATTCACATTATAAAGTATAAGAGAAAATATTTTAGGCCACAAGTCTTAGGACACTTCAGTATTTCCCATTATATCTGCCATTACATCCCTGGGGTACCCATTCTCTTGTAGTGCCAAACAGCTCTCCTTGTCCATATACTCCAGACATTTTCACCCTTCCTGTCTTGGCTTATCCTATTCCTAAGGACCTTTTCTTAGGAATAATTTTCTGGGGACCTTTTCCACAGAAGGGATTTACAGTTATTTGACTCTAAATTAATATTCTAGTCCCCAAATTGCAATGTAAAAACCTGGTTTTCATTATTTTCATCCCAAACTACAACCCTATTTATAAAACTAATAAAATAAGAAAATCACTTTCAAATTTTCTCTGACAAGTATCCAGAAACTTTTGTTGACAGACTAAACTGCTTAGACAATCAGTTCTATTTATAAATGTTGTCAATTAAACAGTCAATTTCAAACTGCATTTATAAATGTAATATACTCAAACTAATTTTTATGTGCCTCCAATATCTTACAGGACTGGTTTATGACAAACGAAAGCTTCTCTAGCATAAAGCTCTCTTGTTGCAACTCTAATCAAATAAACCTAAAAATAAAATAAATTGAGTTCTCAAATATTCCAATCCAGTTCTGTTTACAAACTCAATCAACATCTTATATACCTTTCAACTTAGAATCTCAAGGTTAAAATGCTACCCATTTTCTATTGAAATCACAAAGACAGGCTTTCAGGATCCAAGAATTCAACATTCTCTTGAAATAGCAAACATACTGGCCCTTTTTAGCAAAGTTTAATTTGGGTAGATGGAATTCAGCAACCCCTAGTCTGGTCTGGATTCAACTAATCTCTTTACTGCCTGATTGAATTCTGCATTCTTTTCATATTCTTTTTGTTGAGCTCTGTCCACAAAAGCCCCCATCTGTCTAAAAACCACCAGCCTTCCTTTATTTAGCCCAAAATTTAACTGAATTATAGCTTTTCCTTAAGGTTGATGTGCTCAATCCTAAAAATCCCTTAGAAATACGCATAAACTAAGTCGGATGGAAATCACATCACCGCGTTCATCCTTGTAACACCACTGTCACCACACACACGTTGGTTTAGATTATTCAAGAAGCACAGTGAGGCAATAGGTGATTAGGCAATGAGTTTCAATGTCTTAAAAAAGATTTTTTTTGTTGTTGATATTTGTCTAGAATGCTCTGTGGAAAGAACAGAGATCTTTTTTGTAAGAAGTGTTTGAAAGGCTTGTCTCCAAGGCAGTTACAAACTGGACATTGCTAGGAGAAATTCTGTTGTGTGAAGACGGTTAGAGCTGGAAGGCATTTGATGACATATTTGGTCCAGCCCCATGCTATACAAAGAAAACTGAGCTCCAAAGAAAGGGGACAAGAAAGAGGGGGTGGGGGCTCCTTTACTGAACAACCTTTGTTTCAGGCACTGTCCAAGTGGACCTTCAATTAAGAAGCACACAGTGGCCCTTGAGAGTCCTTTCCTACTCTCTTTCGCCCTCAGACATGCTGTAGCTGTTCCCATGTTCCTCCGTACACCCATCTCCTTATCTTGCATCAATGTGGCCTCCCCCTCCATTAAATCAACAGCAGTAGTTAGCATTTCACTACTTCAAACTTCTAACCCAGCCTTGCATGTTCCCCAATACCTTGTAAACAGAAGTCAAATTTTGAAGGAAAGGGAGATGAATAAGAAGAGACTCTCTTGCCAGAAATTTAGAGAAGAGCAAGGAGTGCAACTGGACAGAAGCTGGGGTAGGGATGCAGGGTCAAGGGAAGGACAGGGAACTGAGCGAGTAGAGCGAGTTCACGGGGAAAAGGAAGAGGGTGCAGATCCATGGCAGAGAGCGGATGATTGACAGAGCAGGACCTAGAGAAGCAGGGGGGCGGTCGGGGACACAGGCAGAAGTCATCTGAAGGAAGGAGAGATGCTTCGTTCTCCAGGACAGGAGGAAAGAAGGCAGAGCTGGGATCCAACACTGCTGAGGCTGGTGACGAGAAAACAGTTCAGGGACTTCTCTGGTGTCCAGTGGCCAAGACTTCATGCTCCCAATACAGGGGGGCTGGGTTCGATCCCTGGTCAGGGAACTAGATCCCACAGAAGACAATGAAAGATCCCACATGCCACAACTAAGACAGGGACAGTAAAAAAAAAAAAAAAAAAANTGTTGTGTGAAGACGGTTAGAGCTGGAAGGCATTTGATGACATATTTGGTCCAGCCCCATGCTATACAAAGAAAACTGAGCTCCAAAGAAAGGGGACAAGAAAGAGGGGGTGGGGGCTCCTTTACTGAACAACCTTTGTTTCAGGCACTGTCCAAGTGGACCTTCAATTAAGAAGCACACAGTGGCCCTTGAGAGTCCTTTCCTACTCTCTTTCGCCCTCAGACATGCTGTAGCTGTTCCCATGTTCCTCCGTACACCCATCTCCTTATCTTGCATCAATGTGGCCTCCCCCTCCATTAAATCAACAGCAGTAGTTAGCATTTCACTACTTCAAACTTCTAACCCAGCCTTGCATGTTCCCCAATACCTTGTAAACAGAAGTCAAATTTTGAAGGAAAGGGAGATGAATAAGAAGAGACTCTCTTGCCAGAAATTTAGAGAAGAGCAAGGAGTGCAACTGGACAGAAGCTGGGGTAGGGATGCAGGGTCAAGGGAAGGACAGGGAACTGAGCGAGTAGAGCGAGTTCACGGGGAAAAGGAAGAGGGTGCAGATCCATGGCAGAGAGCAGATGATTGACAGAGCAGGACCTAGAGAAGCAGGGGGGCGGTCGGGGACACAGGCAGAAGTCATCTGAAGGAAGGAGAGATGCTTCGTTCTCCAGGACAGGAGGAAAGAAGGCAGAGCTGGGATCCAACACTGCTGAGGCTGGTGACGAGAAAACAGTTCAGGGACTTCTCTGGTGTCCAGTGGCCAAGACTTCATGCTCCCAATACAGGGGGGCTGGGTTCGATCCCTGGTCAGGGAACTAGATCCCACAGAAGACAATGAAAGATCCCACATGCCACAACTAAGACAGGGACAGTAAAAAAAAAAAAAAAAAAAAGTTAAAAAAACAGTGTAGATAATCAGCCTAGGATCAGGCTTAAGTGAGGAGGAGCATATAGACAGGGTGAACATGATGGTCTGTGTGCTGAACCCCTTCCTGAACTATCTAATGGGGTGAGGGAATGAATGAGCTAGAAGGGCATCGGCAATTGAGATTTTGAGGCAGGGCCCTTCTGAGTGATGACACGGCAGGTTAGGGCTGCTGAGGGACCGACATGGCGAAGTCGAGGCCATGTAAAAAGCACAGAAACCGTGACTTGACCCCCAGCTGCAGGGGTCCTCTCTTACCCCATGCTCCGCTTCAAACCCAGTGCTCCTGCGTGAGGTGCTGAGATAGTGGAAAGGACAACACACTGGATTTATCAGTAGTGACAGTGACAGTCAATGAACCTGAAAGGGATAAAGATGCTCCTCAGTGCGTATAAATGCTCCTGTTCCTGTGCCCTTTCTTCAGACCTCGTCAGGATGATTCCAAGCAGCAGGCCTGGGAGGCCACCCTGGAAATCCTCAAGGTACTCGCAGATCCTCTCTCTATCTGCAACAGACCACAACGCAGATGAGAGCAACCTTTCAGTTCCTAGGCTGTTCCCCCTGTAATTTAGAAGTCCAGACAGTTACTCAGGAAAACAGGAAGAAAAACTCAGGGGCCCACTTAAAATCAAGTTCAGTGTGGGGTCTCCAACTTCCTGGAGGAAGCTGAGTCAAAGCTGCTAGTTAAAACTTGCTACTTTGAAACCAGTTCATCCACTTCACTTCACTCTCTCCTGTCTGGACTCAGAGAGGAAGTCTTTTTCCCATTTAGGAGCTTTCCTTTAGCTCCTTATTCCAAAGTCCATAAAGGAAGACAGCAGAAAAGACTGGCCTGAGCTCAAGAAGCAGAGATGAAAACCAGACCTTTATTCTTTTTTGAGCGTGATGGCCAGAGATGGCTTTCTATTTTATATCAGAAATGTCTTGTTTCCATGGTAATAACAATGATGAGTGTGGCTAAGGATCCCACCGGACCTGGCTTGGTGATTCTGGAAATCTCCACAGGTTTAAAAGTGTCAGAGCTGAAGCCAAGACCTCCCTCCCCTCTGTCTCCTTGACACAAAAACAGCTCACGCACACAATACCCCTCTGAGCTCTGAAGGTGTTAGGAAAACCCTCTTTGCATCATTTTGTCCTGTGATGAAGAATTAAATAACATATTTTGCCAAGGATGTTTCTAAATATCTCTCCACTCCAGAAATATTTTTTGTTCTCAGCAACCCTACCGAGGCTGAACCAGGATGCCTATAAAAAGCCTTCTGTGTTCCCCTTAATGAATCCTCAGGAAGGATGGAATAAGATGGGGGTCAGAGACTCGGAGCCCGTGCCAGATGCTGAGGCTGCCAGCCTGGCCGGGTGCACTGGTGGCAGCGCTGAGCGCCCGTCACCCCGCTCCTCCCGCTGGCGTGGCCTCTGCCCACACTCCTTAAGGGAATTGGCTGGACTCCTGGCTTGTCTCGCCTGTGTGTCTGCTAGTCATCTCACCAAGTGTGGGATGACTTCCATGCCAGGTTCCCAGATGCTCACAAGCACGGAGCCAAGGATCAGCTGAAACAGAAGGGAGGATCGAACCAAGACGACCTGTTGACAAGACTCGGCCACATTCGGGCTGTAATTCCTGCCACTGGACACACCTGTCAGGTAAAACCCAGTGAACCATTCAGGAAACACCCTGTGCCTCCTGTTTGGAGCTGATCCTGGAAACAAGGACTTTCCAGAGATGTTACCAAGCGTGAAAGTGAAAAGAAAAACCCTGGGGCCCTTGGTCCCCTGCAACACCTACCCTATTTGCACAGACAGGAGAAGTCAGGAGGGAAGAGGGTTTTGCTGCTTCCCCTCATAACCTCTCCTCCATGAGTGGATTTCCCCCAAACTTCAAGGATCACATCTTCGCAGCTTAGAACTCCAGAGGAGCTGCGCTCCTGGTAAAACTTTCCACCCCAAAGTCAATGCTGGTTAAATGCTCTCTGAGCTGAATGGTATCCACCTCTTGGTTGATGGCCAGCGTTTGCAAATCTAAAGGACCTGCAGGGTGGGAACGCTTATAGTCCCTGGGCACAGAAAAACAGTCTCTCAGGACCGCCTTCGCCTTCACGACTCAGATACTCAAAGGCCAATGCATTATCAGAGACTCCTCCAACAGCTCTACCCTCAGGAGTTAATTCCAGAATTTAAAAAACAATTCCTTACCACCTTGTCCAGGGCTTCCCAGGTGGCTCAGCTAGTACAGAATTTGCCAGCAATCCAGGAGACCTGGGTTTTATCCCTGGGTTGAGAAGATCCCCTGGAGAACAGTATAGCAACCCTCTCCAGTATCCTTGCCTGGAGAATCCCATGGACAGAGGAGCCTGGCTGCAGTCCATGGAGTCCGAAAGAATTGGACCTGACTGAGTAACACTTTCTTCCCTTTCTTGTCCAAGGAAATCAGGACTTAATATCCAAAGAAGACTATGGAAATGAGAAATGATGAAATCCTAGGCTTAGGCAAAGTGGGGAGTATTAGAGAAAGGAGGGGCCAAGAGGAAGATTATTTCAAGGCAGGAAAGGAGAAACTAAGACCATTGATTGAGGCAACGAGGAAAACAGAAAATGAAGGATAGCTGTTTTGAGGGATCCAGGGAGGAAAATTGTCTCCCCAGCACAGATATGAGTGTAAGAGCTAGAGAGAGATATACAGAGAACACTGAATAAGGGTGTTGACATTTTTTACTGACTACTCCTTTGGAAGACAGGCATATTGCACCCATAATTGTGCCATTCTCTTTATAAAGATGAAGTTGATGAGACAAACTGGCTCCTTTGGATCAAGACATTTCTTTATTACAGAGCATCTCCAGGCTCGCATAGGTAAGAGAAGCCACATAGTGTGACAGTCGGCACTGGCTTGGGAGTCTTCGTGTCTGTGCAGTTTTTATGAACCAAATCTGGACTTTGGGGATGTGGGCACTGCCAGTTACTGAACATCGGGTCACTGGACTGGGAATTTTGTATTTGAGACCTTTGAGCTCCAGACCCATATAAGCAGCTGCCCACACAACACCCTCTTGGATGTCTAAAAAGCATCTCAAACTCATTCCATGCTAAATAAACTTCTGCTCTTTTCCCCAAACTCCTGTTGCACCCACAGTCTTCCCAGTGCCCGCGGATGGCAGCTCCTTCCTTTCAGGTTCTCGTTCTCAAGCCAAAAGCCTCGAAGTCTTATTTGACTCCTCTATTGCTCTCATCTATACCCAATCTGTGAGGAAATCCTGTTGGCTCTACCTTCAAAATGTAACCCAGAATATCTCGACATCTCTCTACCTCTACTGGCACCAGCCTGGTCCAGGTTACCCTCGTGTCTCACTTGGATTTTTGCCATGGTCTCCTCACTTTATTTTCACTACAGCAGCCAGAGGGATCTTTGTAACAGGTGAATCAAGACATGTCACCCTACTGCTCAAAATCATCCAAGTTTCCCATTCTCCTGGCTGTGAAAGCACTCTTCTTCCTACAGTGCTACAAGCCCCACAGCAGGACCACGTTCTCTCCCATTGATACCATCAGATGATACCCCTTTGCTCTCTCTGACTTTCGCTCGAGCATTCCAGACATGCTCCCACTTCAGGGCTTTTCCACTGGCTGTTCCTGCTGTCTGGAACGCTTGTTCCCTAGATCTCATCCTTTCAGGTCTTTTCTCAAACGTTACCCGAGTGAGTCTCCCCAAACTATCCCACTTAAAATGGCAAAGTTCTCTTCATGCACACTCCTAGCCCCTTCTCTACTTTGTTTTCCAAGGCACTTATGCAGGATCTGTTACTTATTTTTTCCTTCTTTATTATCTTCTCTCCCCTAGAATGTGAGTTCCTTACACACACAGCTGTATTCCTCCTGCCTACAATGGTAATTGACACACAGTAAATGTGTGATGAGGGGTCTTACACAACATTTACAATCATCTTGCCTTTCATGGGCATAAGATAGCTAGAGATCAGGTGGTCAATTTTTTTCCTCTTTCTGCCTAATCTTCCCTCTGGAAAAAGTCTGTGAGTTGATAATTCAACTTCAGTCTCTTCTCAACCCAGAGGCCCCATCCCAACTTTTGAAGTCTGCCTTTGCCCTCATGAGCTCCCTAACCTGTAGGGCTACAACATTAGGTCATGTAGCCCAAAGGAAATTCCTGTTTTTCAGGCATGGTGGGAGGATGAAAGAAAAGGTACAAAGAAACCAGCAGGAGATAGTGTCAGGAGACAAGAAATTTCATTTTGCTCTGCAAAGCTTGGATTCCTCCACATAACTTTGTAGAAAGTGTGTGTGTGTGTGTGTGTGTGTGTG
>SJYV01032607.1:125712-147727 GCA_006410875.1 Neotragus pygmaeus
CTGTGAAAGCACTCTTCTTCCTACAGTGCTACAAGCCCCACAGCAGGACCACGTTCTCTCCCATTGATACCATCAGATGATACCCCTTTGCTCTCTCTGACTTTCGCTCGAGCATTCCAGACATGCTCCCACTTCAGGGCTTTTCCACTGGCTGTTCCTGCTGTCTGGAACGCTTGTTCCCTAGATCTCATCCTTTCAGGTCTTTTCTCAAACGTTACCCGAGTGAGTCTCCCCAAACTATCCCACTTAAAATGGCAAAGTTCTCTTCATGCACACTCCTAGCCCCTTCTCTACTTTGTTTTCCAAGGCACTTATGCAGGATCTGTTACTTATTTTTTCCTTCTTTATTATCTTCTCTCCCCTAGAATGTGAGTTCCTTACACACACAGCTGTATTCCTCCTGCCTACAATGGTAATTGACACACAGTAAATGTGTGATGAGGGGTCTTACACAACATTTACAATCATCTTGCCTTTCATGGGCATAAGATAGCTAGAGATCAGGTGGTCAATTTTTTTCCTCTTTCTGCCTAATCTTCCCTCTGGAAAAAGTCTGTGAGTTGATAATTCAACTTCAGTCTCTTCTCAACCCAGAGGCCCCATCCCAACTTTTGAAGTCTGCCTTTGCCCTCATGAGCTCCCTAACCTGTAGGGCTACAACATTAGGTCATGTAGCCCAAAGGAAATTCCTGTTTTTCAGGCATGGTGGGAGGATGAAAGAAAAGGTACAAAGAAACCAGCAGGAGATAGTGTCAGGAGACAAGAAATTTCATTTTGCTCTGCAAAGCTTGGATTCCTCCACATAACTTTGTAGAAAGTGTGTGTGTGTGTGTGTGTGTGTGTGTGCAGCGCGCGCGCGCCCGCGCATGCACGCACATGCGTAAGCATGCATTCACTCTATCAAATTTCAGACAACTGAAAAATAATCAGTCTAAGTGGGAGAGATGTCCTGAGAAAAATGATATTTAGGATAATCATGGGGAAAAGAAGCATATGTTCTGAGTTTGAATGGCACAAGAATCTTTTCAAAATTGCCATATTAAAAACTGTTCAACTTCTCATATATTTTACATTAAAAATAAATACATGGTTTGGGGACAGAGGTGAGGGCAGCTATAATACCTCCTTCTGTTACTGTTTCATCTTTCTTCCTGAGAATATGGAGTACTTTCTAGAATGGCTCTGTCTTGTTCTTGGTTTACAGAAATGATTGTTACTGACTTTAGCAGTAAAGCATGGGTTTTTCCAGTCCCAACCACTCATGATATTTAGGCTTATCTTCTTTACAATCAATGATCTATTTTGCCATGGGAGATGGTGAAAGGAGGACAATGATCATTTACAGAGCTCCTGTTATGTGCTTTATACTTCATGTTTGATATTTTACTCCCCAAACTTGAAGTCCATAACATGGCTCCTGTTCTACAAATTAGGAGACTGAGGCTTAAAGCCAGTAAATGGCTTGCACAAGTCATACCAACTAGTCAAGACTTGAATCGGTGAACTCTAAATATCTGCTCCTTCGACTATGCAGTATTACCTTTTCCCTTTACCTCCCCTGCAGAGGGCAGAGAGCTTGTATGAACATTAATCATGAATTAACTTCACCTGTAAGACCTAGATCAACAAAATATATGATATACAACTTCTAGAGCCTTAGACCTGTTTCCTTCCTTTAGGGAAATTGGACTTTAAAAAAGGGTGGAAATGATAACACCAGACAGAATTTGGTGATGAACCAAAATAATTGGTTCAGACCAAAAGAAGTCAGACTTGGTCCAACCCTCTTCTAACCAAGGCTGGTGAGGACCTCTGTCTGTAAGGTAGAGATAATTATTCAATTTTTCACTTACTACTTTTTACAACCTTAAACATCTTTAGCACTTGAAGTCACAATGGTGATTCTTGAGTAATCCATTGGGATGCTACCAATGACAAGGAATAGAAAATCCAAGCCAAGTGGTTTAAAAATGGAAATGTTTATCATTTTACATAGCAAGAAGCTTGGAGACAGGGCTGTTTCGGGGTTGGTGAATTCAGTAGCTTGCTGACTTCATGAAAGACATTTCTCCCATCTAGCTGCTCTACTGTCCACAGCACAACCACTTATCTCTTTAAGGCAGTTTCCCATTCTCTCAGGATGGCTGCCCTGCATTTAGTCAACAGGCAGATGATAACCTGAGAGGTAGACAGGTACTTCTCTTCGTGATACGGAAGCCTGAGTAAAGTCCAACTACACAAGCACATTTCAAGCACAAGCACGTTGCATCTGCTAACATTCCATTGCCCAAAGCAAACTCCAAGGCAAAACCCTAAGTCAGTGAGTGGGGAAGAATACTGCTCCTATTATTGGACTGTGACTGTATATTATTATGCAAATTCATGTCCATTGAGTCAGTGATGGTATCTAAACACCTCATTCTCTGCCACCCCTTATCCTTTCGCCTTCAGTCTTTCCCAGCATCAGGGTCTTTTCTACTGAGTCGGCTCTTCAGATCAGGTGGTCAAACTACTACATTATATATTAGTATATATACTAATGTGTACATGAATATATACTATGACTACAAGGAGTAAAGAATCGAGACTGAAAATTCAATCTTCCGCCCACGATTTTACCAGGTAGAATCTTGTGACACTGTCATCCCATCTCATATGGTTCCATGTAACACAATCAGTAGAACCAGAACTTAAACTGGGCCTGTGTCCACCGGCTACTAGAGCTCCCTGGAAAGCAGCACGAACAGGCCATACCCCATAAACAGCACCAAGTACATAGGAAATTTAATAAGTACATAATTGTCTGTCTCTAAAATAGCAATTTGATTCCCTAGAGTAGAGTTATGTTCCACTGGAATCAAGCACTCATTAGAGTTTAAGGATTATATGAAAATAAACCTTTAAAGCTGAGTCCCAATAGCATTTTTCCCTGGAGAGTCAGAGGTATTCTGGTCCCACAGGGCAACTATTACTCTTAAGTAGTACTTTAATTACATTTGAGAATTCATTATAATTGTCTCTGCTGAGTAAACTTCTTCTTTAGAATAAAACTAATAGTATATGCTAGTCGAAACTTCCTGGCGTTTAATCCTCTTACCCTTTTCCCTCACCATACATATATACCCACAGACTTGCTTTCCCTGTTTCCACCTTTGTTCATGCCTGTCTCTTTGGGATACCTGTTGCCTTACTGACCTCTAACTATCCTTTCCACACCCACTCTCATCCCCATGGAAGCTGTCTTAGATATTTTACTCTACGCTCCCATAATACTCTGTTAATATCCATAATGTAGGACGTAATACAAGGTAACAAAAATATCAATGTATACATGGATTTCTCTCCCTATATTGTGAGATTCTGAGTGCAGGGACTGTTTTATTTATCTTTGCACCCTTAACACCCGGTATAGTACTTGGCAAATAGTAGGAACCAAAAAATATGTAACAAAGGAAAGGGAGTGTATTAGAGTAGGCTAAATGCAAGTCTAGTGACAAACATGCCCAGCTTAACAAAAGACTCTGCAGAGTCTGAGCAGATGTGCCTAGCTGGGCAACTATCCTATGAGTGGTAACCCAGGGGTCCAGTCTTGTTCTGACCTGTGACCCTGTGGTCCTCAGCACGTGGTGTATCTGTAAGGGCGCTGCAAATGTCACGGGAAGGCACGGTCTACCTTGGCTGGAAGTGACACAGATGACTTCTGCCCCCATTCCACTGGCCCAAACTAGTTTTGTGACACTGCTTAGTCACAAGAACTCACACAATGGAAAGACACTGCAAGTCTTTGGTAGTCAGCAAGCCATCTCTGCCCCAGGGAGAAGGGAGGAGGGATGGGAGGGAGAAATGGAGGGAAGAACTTACTTAATCCTGATCTTTTAAGCCCTGTGCAAAACACTCAGATTCCCTTCCATTTGGACCCTTGTAGAAAGTAGCTGAATAAGGTCAGACAGAACACAGTGAAAAGAAAAAAGAAAAATAAGGGGAAACCCATGATTGTTTGGTGTCTTAAGCACAGTTAAGAGGAAGGCGAGTTACAGGAGTTGGTGACAAGGATGTGTCTGTGGGTGTGTGTCTGTATGAGTTTGTGTCTTAAGAGAGGGAGGGAGAAGGAGAGATGGTTGGGAAGCAGCCAGATTGGAAAGACTCTCAGAAGAGGAGGCTTATGGGGCTTATGGAAGAAGCATTATGAAGGGATTCTACCTACTTTGAAGAAGACTTAAAGTCTTCAGTGTGAAAAGTAAACCAAGGGAATCTGGAGGACATGAATAGGTAATGAGAACCGTGTTCATCAGGATTTGGAGCAGGTGATAAGCAGGAGCCCCATGGGAGAGGCAGCCGCTTTCTAGGAAACTGTAAGTAATAAGAAGAAGGTCTGGTGTCAGCAGCCAGAAAGTGACTGATAGCTGTTCACCAAGATCCATTTCCTCTTCTTCTTGGCATCCAAGCTCCCCTGCCATTAGCATTGCCGTGTCGGTGGAACATGAACAGAAATGTGTGTCACTTTTAGACCCAGCCTATATAATTCTCAACACAACAACTGTGGAAAATTCTGAAAGAGATGGGAATACCAGACCACCTGACCTGTCTCTTCAGAAATCTGTATGCAGGTCAGGAAGCAACAGTTAGAATTGGACAGGGAACAACAGACTCGTTCCAAATAGGAAAAGGAGTACGTCAAGACTGTATATTGTCACCCTGCTTATTTAACTTTTATGTAGAGTACATCATGAGAAACCTGGTTTGGAAGAAGCACAGGCTGGAAGAAGCACAATCTGGAATCAAGATTGCTGGGAGAAATGTCAATAACCTCAGATATGCAGATGACATCACCCTTATGGCAGAAAGTGAAGAACTAACAAGCCTTTTGATGAAAGAGGAGCGTGAAAAGGTTGGTTTAAAGCTCAACATTCAGAAAACAGATCACGGCATCTGGTCCCATCACTTCATGGCAAATAGATGGGGAAACAGTGGAAACAATGGCAGACTTTATTTTCTTGGGCTCCAAAATCACTGCAGATGGTGACTGCAGCCATGAAATTAAAAGATGCTTACTCCTTGGAAGAAAAATTATGACCAACCTAGATAGCATATTAAAAAGCAGAGACATTACTTTGTCAACAAAGGTCCATCTAGTCAAGGCTATGGTTTTTCCAGTGGTCATNTTTCTTGGGCTCCAAAATCACTGCAGATGGTGACTGCAGCCATGAAATTAAAAGATGCTTACTCCTTGGAAGAAAAATTATGACCAACCTAGATAGCATATTAAAAAGCAGAGACATTACTTTGTCAACAAAGGTCCATCTAGTCAAGGCTATGGTTTTTCCAGTGGTCATGTATGGATGTGAAGAGAGTTGGACTGTGAAAAAAGCTGAGCACCAAAGAATTGAGGCTTTTGAACTGTGGTGTTGGAGAAGACTCTTGAGAATCCCTTGGACTGCAAAGAGATCCAACCAGTCCATCCTAAAGGAAATCAGTCCTGAGTGTTCATTGGAAGGACTGATGCTGAAGCTGAAACTCCAATACTTTGGCCACCTGATGCGAAGAGTTGACTCATTTGAAAAGACCCTGGTGCTGGGAAAGATTGAGGGCAGGAGGAGAAGGGGACGAAAGAGGATGAGATGGCTGGATGACATCACTGACTCGATGGACATGAGTTTGAGTAAACTCCAGGAGTTCGTAATGAACAGGGAGGCCTGGCATGCTGCAGTCTATGGGGTCGCAGAGTCAGACATGACTGAGCGATTAAGCTGAGCTGAACTGAACTGATATAATCCTCTCCCACGTGTTACTATCTTCTCGCAGCTAAATACAGATGACAACAAGGTTCTACATTTTAATGATGCCATGGATGGAAGGAGCCTGGCTTCTTGAATAACTCCATGGAAAAGAGCCTACCTGCCTGGCTGAACCCCAGGACTATGATATGAACAAGAGATCAATGACTATTATATGAGGTACACTGTGACCCATCACCCAGATTCCATACCATTGAGGGACTAATTATCCCGGCTGAGGGAGTGCAGTCAGCCCCTAATTTAGGCACTGTTGCACCTTTGGAGAGTTGCTTCACCCATGGTCATACACTTCAGGGGAAGCCTGCATCCAATGATCAAATGACATAACAGTGCATGTCCAGATGCTGCAGTCTAACTGGGGGCATCACTTACAAGCCGTCTTTGCTCCAGGGCTTCCATGGGTATGAACAATGGTGTCACCAGGTCTGACTTGAGCTCAACTCTCTTACCCAATCTTGCTTCATTTCCTTCTTTTCTACAGGTTTTAAATCTAAGCATATCCCTTGATAAATATTCTGCACACTGAATTTCCAAGTCTGTTTCTTGGAGAACCCATCCCGAGGCATACTGTGAACATATTCATTTGGTTGGTGTGTTTGTTACAGCATCTTCAGTTCAGTCAGTTCAGTCGCTTAGTTGAGTCCGACTCTCTGCAGCCGCATGAACCACAGCGTGCTAGGCCTCCCTGTCCATCACCAACTCCCAGAGTCNGAGCTACAATCCATGGGGTTGCAAAGAGTCGGATATGACTAAAGTGACTTAGCATGCATACAGAAAGCAATACATCAAAACTACAGGCATTTGAAACAAAGTTGTAAAGCTTAGATGAGATTATGGAGTTTGAGATTTAGAAACAACTAATTCTTTATATTTACAAAATGGATCTTTCAATTCAGGATGATCATTTTGAAAAGTGAGATACCAAGCCCAAAGTTCTAGAAAATTTTGAAATATTATTCTTGTGCGGCAAAAGTAAAAATTAATACTTTTATTATTATGAAACATCTTTAATGTGTTAAATTATATTTCAAATTAATGATATATTTAATCTTCACAAACTTATTTTACCTAGGGGGAAAAAAAGATTGGA
Organism: Neotragus pygmaeus; assembly: GCA_006410875.1. Lineage (NCBI taxonomy): Eukaryota > Metazoa > Chordata > Mammalia > Artiodactyla > Bovidae > Neotragus > Neotragus pygmaeus. The sequence continues at coordinate 132,598 of SJYV01032607.1, forward strand.
GGGATTATTGGTCCAAGACCAGAGTTATAGGTTGAATGGGCTGAGATTTGATGACAAGCCATCTGGCCTCAAAGCCTATGTTATTAAATATGGGAAAGAAAATAAAACATATTTTCTATGTTAAGAGATAAGCACCTAGAGTATTATTTTTTACATCTGCCCATTCTCCTTATATGGTTATATAGTAGTTTTTGAATCACTCTATTATCCTTACACTAAGTTTTCCCATTTTTAGAAAATATCATAAACGAGGTTTGGTTAGCTCATTGGGAAACAGTGGACACNTTTTTATAAATAATTTTGCTAACATATATAGGAATCATATTTTGAGCCTCACTGTGTTCTTCCACTGATGGTTTAAGGTTCGGACCAAGTTACCACTTCATCATCTTCCTTTTCACTTTTCCCTTTTTTCAAACTGAAGAAGGCAAAACAATACTGTTATTATTGATGTACCTCCCCTAATGCCTAGAACATTAAAGGCTCTAGATAAACACTTAATATATTTCTGAAAAATGTTCTGTTCACAAAGTTATTGTATATATATCACAATCAATAATGTTAATAAGGTATTTAAACATTCCATATATGCATTTTGATATTCAACATCATGACCACTGGAATACCCCATAGAAAATGCTTTAATATCAATTTTTTCAGAGTGCATATATTTAAAGGAGATATTGTTACATTATTCTTTTTTATTATACTTCCCTTGTGTACCATAGAATTGTAAGAATCTACTTTTGTAGACATCTAGCTATGTAATTTATCAACAAGCCTTTTGCAAACTGTGAAGTTAAATATGAATGGGAATCATTATTGTTGCTACAATTATGTGCATAAGACACATGATGGAATCCAGAAAATGAACTGTCGTTAAGTTCAGTTCAGTTCAGTTGCTCAGTCGTGTCAGACTCTTTGCAACCCCATGAACCACACCATGCCAGACCTCCCTGTCCATCACCAACTCCCAGAGTCCACCCAAAACCATGTCCATTGAGTTAGTGATGCCATCCAACATCTCATCCTCTCATCCCCTTCTCCTCCTGCCCTCAATCTTTCCCAGAATCAGGGTCTTTTCCAGTGAGTCAGCTCTTCGCATAGGAGGCCAAAGTATTGTCATTAAGTACTTGTTTTTGTTGGCATTTTTATTTTAGACATAATGCTGATGATAGCACAGGGTCAGTAATAGAGGTTACTGGCTGTTGCAGGTTCAATTGTGGTCCCCAAATGATGTGGTCGCTTGGATCCTTAGAACGTGAACTTACTTGGAATACAGGTCTTTGCAGATGTAATTATGACAAAGGTCTCAAGACGAGATCATCCTCAATCAAAGTAAGCTTTAAATCTATTAACAAGTGTCCTTATAAGAGATGGAAAAGGAGAAGATGCAGAGAGGAGGTCATGTGAGGATAGAAACAGAGATTAGAAATATCGGCTTCAGGACAAGGAAAGGCAAGGTTTCCAGGAGCCACCAGAAGGTGAGAGGCATGGATCACATTGTCCCTCGGGACCTCCAGATGCTGACATCTTGATTTTGGACTTGTGGGCTTCAGAACTATGAGAGAATAAATTTCTGTTGTTTTACATCACCAATTTTGTGGTAATTTGTTACGGCAGCCCTAGGAAACGAATATACCAGCTGAATAATTCACTAATATTTTTAAAATTAACCAATTATAATTTGGCTCTCCTGGCTCTTGGTTGAATTACATTCTTCATTTAAAGAATGTGGGTGAATCGTCATTGTTGAAATTTATTTTGAAATTGAGTGTTAAATTTCTGCAGCTACTTAAATGCATAAGGGCACAGGGCAACTGCCTTTCTTGGGACCACTGTTTGGATTTTTTTTTTTTTTTGGCTTAATATTTCCTTTTATTTAGCAGTTACCAAGATAATGACTTAGTTTTCCATTACCTTTGGAAAATGACCATTTTAAAACATTGAGATAAAATTGGCATATGTTATTAGGTTGGTACAAAAGTAATTGCAGTTTGGGATCATTAATTTTAAATCATTATAACTAGGCTCAAACACATCTTTATTAATTGAAATAGGAACCATTACAATCAACACATTTTTGCCAAGGCAAAGAAAGTTTGTTTATTCTTATAGCATAAAAATCTGTGCTTCAGGATTCTATGAACTCTTTCTGCCTTCTGCTGGTTGTGGAAGCATTTTCCCTGCAAAACATTGTCAAGGTACTTGAAGAAGTGGTAGTCTGTTGCTGCTGCTGCTGCTGCTGCTGCTAAGTCACTTCAGTCATGTCTGACTCTGTGCAACCCCATAGATGGCAGTCCACCACGCTCCGCCATCCCTGGGATTCTCCAGGCAAGAACACTGAAGTGGGTTGCCATTTCCTTCTCCAATGCATGAAAGTGAAAAGTGAAAGTGAAGTTGCTCAGTCAAGTCCGACTCTTAGAGACCCCATGGACTGCAGCCTACCAGGCTCCTCCGTCCATGGGATTTTCCAGGCAAGGGTACTGGAGTGGGGTGCCATTGCCTCCTCCAGTAGCTGGCTGGGGAGAGGTCAAGTGAATATGGTGTATGAGGCAAAGCTTTATAGCCTAATTCATTCAACCTTTGAAGTGTTGGTTGTGCAACATGCAGTCAGGCATTGTCATGGAGAATGGGGCCCATTCTGTTGACTAAAGCCAGCTGCAGGTATTGCAGTTTTCAGTGCATGTTATCAATCTGCTGAGTATACTTCTCGGATATAATGGTTTCACCAGGATTCGAAAGTTGTAGTAGATCAGAAGGGCAGCAGACCAAAAATAGTGACCATGACCTTTTCTGGGTGCCAGTTTGGCTTTGGGAAGTGCTTTTTTTCTTCTTGATCCAACCACTGAACTGATCATCACCAGTTGTATAAAATGCACTTTTCATCTCAGGTTACAATCACACCATTGAGAAATGGTTCGTTGTTGTCATGTAGAATAAGAGAAGACAAGACTTCAAAACGATGATTTTTTTTTTGATTTGTGGTTAGCTCATGAGGCACCCACTTATCAAGCTTTTTCACTTGGCTTCAAATGCCGAATGACTATAGAATGGTTGACTCTGAGTTCTTTGGCAACTTCTCGTGCAGTTGTTAAATGGATTAGCTTCAATGATACTCTCAATTGCTGTTGTCAACTTCTGATGGCCAGCCACTAGCTCCTCATCTTCAAGGCGCTAATCTCCTTTAGGAAACTTCTTGAACCACCACTGTGCTGTGTGTTCATTAGCAATTCTTGGGCCAAATGGGTTGTTGATGTTGAGAATTCTCTCTGCTGCTTTACAATCCATCTTGAACTCAAATAAAAACATTGCTCAAGTTTGCTTATGGCAGAAAGTGAAGAGCAGCTAAAAAGCCTCTTGATGAAAGTGAAAGAGGAGAGTGAAAAAGTTGGCTTAAAGCTCAACATTCAGAAAACTGAGATCATGGTATCCGATCCCATCACTTCATGGGAAATAGATGGGGAAACAGTGGAAACAGTGTCAGACTTTATATTTTTGGGCTTCAAAATCACTGCAGATGGTGACTGCAGCCATGAAATTAAAAGATGCTTACTCCTTGGAAGAAAAGCTATGACCAACCTAGATAGTATATTCAAAAGCAGAGACATTACTTTGCCGACTAAGGTCCGTCTAGTCAAGGATATGGTTTTTCCAGTAGTCAAGTATGGATGTGAGAGTTGGACTATGAAGAAGGCTGAGCGCCGAAGAATTGATGCTTTTGAACTGTGGTGTTGGAGAAGACTCTTGAGAGTCCCTTGGACTGCAAGGAGATCCAACCAGTCCATTCTGAAGGAGATCAACCCTGGGATTTCTTTGGAAGAAATGATGCTAAAGCTGAAACTCCAGTACTTTGGCCATCTCATGAGAAGAGTTGACTCATTGGAAAAGACTCTGATGCTAAGAGGAACTGGGGGCAGGAAGAGAAGGGGACGAGAGAGGATGAGATGGCTGGATGGCATCACGGACTCGATGGACATGAGTCTGAGTGAACTTCGAGAGATGGTGATGAACAGGGAGGCCTGGCGTGCTGTGATTCATGGGGTTGAAAAGAGTCGGACACGACTGAGCGACTGAACTGAACTGAACTTGCTTTTTGTCTAACATTATTCTATAGTCTAAAATAAATATAAAATAAACAGCAAGTAATGTCAATAGCAAAAAAACATAAAGTGAGAAATGCATATTAAAATGATGTATAAGATAACCACATTTATTTAAGAATTTGCACTTATGGAAACAAGGAGACAAAAAGAGGGGGAAAAATGAAGGCTCTGTTTCCTTGTCATGATTCTAGTTGGCTTTGTATTTTCATCCCCGCCACTGAAGGATTGATGCTTTTGAACTGTGGTGTTGGAGAAGACTCTGTCACTTGGATGGAAAGAGGATCTAACCAGTCCATCCTAAAGGATGTCAACTCTGAATATTCACTGGAAGGACTAATGCTGATGCTGAAACTCTAATACTTTAGCCACCTGATGTGAAGAACCAGCTCATTGGAAAAGACTCTGATACTGGGAAAGACTGAGGGCAGGAGGAGAAGGGGGTGAGAGAGAATGAGATGATTGGATGGCATCACTGACTCAATGGACATGAATTTGAGCAAACTCTGAGGAGTTTGGGATGCTGAAGGACAGAGGAGCCTGGGATGCTGCAGGCCATGGGGTCGCTAAGAGTCAGACATGACTGAGTGACTGAACAGCAACAACCAAGGACTCTTGAGTAATCAGCTATCCACCAGTGGCACACCTTCAGCAAGGCAGGTTTCTTAGGTGATGTTTCACATGGAAATGCAAGGCTTCATGGAGACTTGGAGTTGGCTGTTCACTCATTGTGTGTAATCTCTGTTGAGTTTAGTAAAAATTTCTAGCAGTGAGACTACATCTTTCCAGTCTCAGAACACACAGAAACCAGAAGAATTCCTTGAGAGTTTGTTCTGGTACAGGATCAGTACCTAGTGGCTGAGTTCACTGCAAGGAACAGAAGATAACATGACCAGCTGCCTGTGTGACTCCAGAAATGATGCTCCCTCTGCTCTCTCCACTGAGCCCTGGAGCAGCATCTTAGAGACAGGAGCAGTTACCCTGCTTGTCTCCACTGGCTGTGTCACTCCAGGGCATCTGCACCACCCTCATTCTATTTCTGACACACACAGAGAAAAAGTCCATGCAATCTTAACTGTTCTGATGTGCCATAAATTAAATTTCCTTAGAAAATTCTTCATAATCCCAAGGTATCATCACTATCTGATAATAAAGTCAAGCGTAGAATGGATAGGAAATTTCAGTAGGTCAGACTAATAATAGAAATGTTAATTTGAATGAGCACAAATGCAATGCATAGGTTTTTTTTTTTTTAATGCAATAACAGTGGAAAACAATATGGAGATTCCTCAAAAAATTTAAAATGGAATTACCATACAATCCAGCAATTCCACTCTTGGGTATTTATCAAAAGAAAACAAAAAGATTAATTCAAAAAGGTATACGTACCCTCTATGTCCATTACAGCATTATTTACAATAACCAAGATATGGAAACAACCAAAATGTCTTTCAACAGATGAATGAATAAAGAGGATGTGGTATGCAATGAAATATTACTCAGCTATATATAAAAAAAGAATGAGATCTTGCCATTTGCAACAACATGGATGGACGTAAAGGGTATTAGGCTGAGTGAAATAAGTCAGACAGAGAAAGACAAATACCATATGATTTCACTTATGTATGGAATCTAACCAACAAGACCAATAAAGAAACATAACTAAACAGACACACTAAATAGTCAGTCACAGATAGGGAGAATGAACAGGTGGTTACCAGAGAGGAGAGGAAAGAGGGATGAAAGAAATAGGAAGGGGAAAGGAAGAGGTACAATCTTCAGTTGTAAAATAAATGAGTCAGGTATGAAATGCACAGTGTGGGGTATAGAGTCGATAGCTATGTAATACCTTTGTGTGGTGGTAGATGGCAAGTGGATTTATGGTGGTGTGCATATTTGAAACATACAGAAATGTTGAACCACTATGTTGTGTAACATGACCTGACAGAGTAACTATAGGTCAACTATACTTCAAAAACAAACCAACTCAGAAAAAGAGGTCTGATTTGTGGTTACCTGAAGTAGGGAGCTGGAGTTGGGGAAAGTGGAAAAAGGGAATCAAAAGGAGCAAACTTTCAGATATGAGATAATAATTACTAGGGGTATAATGTACAACATGATAAATACATTTAGCATGGCTCTATGTTACATATGCAAACCAAGAGAGTTGTCACTTAGATATCACTAAGAGTTGTCACGGGAAAAAGATGTTTTCCTATTTCTTTAAAGAGAAATATGAGATGGATGTTCACTAAACTTTCTGTGGTAATCATTCCATGAGGTATGAAAGTCAAATCATTACTCTGTATCCCTCAAGTTTATACAGTGATGTATGCCAATTATGGGCTTCCCTGATGACTCAGTGGTGAAGAATCCGACTGCCAGTGCAGGAGAGGCAGGTTCAGTCCCTGAGACAGTAAGATCCCCTGGCAGCCCACTCCAGTATTCTTGCTTGGGAAATCCCGTGGACAGGGGAGCCTGGTGGGCTATAGTCCACGTAGTCACAAAACTACATACCTTAGTGACTAAGCAGCAGCACCAATTATATCTCAATCTTAAAATAAACATGAAAGTGCAATAGCATATAGCTTCTGAATGTGCTGTGATCTTAGAAACCAAGCAGTACATGTACTTAGTGACTAGATAAGATGATGGATAATTGTCATTACTTACGTGCTCAATTATTCTAAACATTTACCCTATACTGCTTTTTCATGATTAATTTGCTCAATTTGTTTAAAGGGTTTCCTAAGAAAATGTGACTTCATTTCAAAACCTGTTTTGAATTCCAACTCTTGGTGCATTTTGACTTAATAGCTGAGTGCCTAAGGATCAGGTTCCAGGGCATTACTGCCTAAATCTGCATTCTCACCTACCATTTTCTGGTTGTGTATCCCTGGTCAGATTATTTTTCTCTATCTCAGCTTCCCTAATGATAAAATAATGATAACAGCCACAGTTACTTCAGAGGGTATTTGGGAGGATTAAATGAGTTAAAGTAATTCAAGAGCCCAGAGTATGGTGTGTCATCTATTCCAGCTTGTATTTATTTTCCTTGAAATTTCCTATGGAATTTTACCACCTGACATTTACAGTGATATTGTCCTATGGGATCCATACCGTGCGGAAGGATTCTGCAGTGCTTTAGTTTGAACCTGTGTCCTCTATAGCTTGCATTATGAAAAGAGCTCTGGGCAAGATGCTAGGAAATTTGGGTTTAAGGCCCAAAGAAGCCATCAACCATGTAATCTCCCCCCTCTTTTATTTATTTATTTATTTATTTTAAAATTATTTTTTAAATTTGACTTTACAATACTCTATTGGCTTTGCCATACATCGACATGAATCCACCACAGGTGTACACAAGCTCCCAATCCTGAATCCCCCTCCCACCGCCCAACCATGTAATCTTGAGTGCATCACTTCAACCCTCTGGACTTGCTTACTCAAAAAAAAAAAAAAAAAAAGGTGGGCTGACTGCATCTTCACTAAGACAACATAATGTGATGGGAAGAGTCCTGGAGCAAGAGTCCAAAGTTTAAAGTTTTAGTTCTAGCACTTGTTGGGTGCAAAATTCACAAAGAGCCACATAACTTCGTGGAACCAGTTTCCACACCTGGAAAGCAGGCAGAATAACATCAGAAACGCTCCTCTTCCAGGTTTGCGGTGAGTATAAACTTTGACAACAAAGAAAGCACTTTGTAAACTAAAAAACACCAACAAAGGTAAGGTCATGTTGTTTATAAAATTCTATTCTAATTTTTATGCTAAATGTTATTGTGTTCCTGCAATCTTATAAATGCTTGTGAGCCTACTGGCAGAGTTCTGTGAGTTAGAACCAGACCATAAAAATACATTTGTTGGCCCTCGGACTATCTGCTATACACATTGTCTTCCCTTTGTTAAGGTAACAGCAATAAATTTCAATTTGCTCCTGAGTCATCATCTAAGCATGACTCTGTATGAGTCAAGAAATCTAAATATTATCTATTTATTCATTTTTTTTCTTTTTGTGCAAATGTCTTTGCAGATATAATTTACAAAAAACTTGCCTCTGTCTTGGGGTTTCTTAATATTTTAGAGGTGCTGCTGTAAGGGAAGATGGTAGAGGAAGACTACCTTAACAAAGAAAGGAGACACACACATGTGCCGCACACACACACATACACACATAGCATAGACCTACATACACACAAATATCAATACCAAATCTATGCTAAACCAGAAAAGCACCTTCCTACCACTGGGCCCTTATCCATGTTGTCTTCCTCATCTGGAATTGCTTTTCCTCCTGTTTCTATCTGGCCAATCCCACCTAGAATTCAGAGTTTTGTTAAAATAAAATTTTCAGTGAGAGGTATTCATTGCCCTACCAATACTCTTTAAGATAAGTACTTATTTATTTATTTTTTTGTAGCCATGAAATTCAAAGATGTTTGCTCCTTGGAAGAAAAGCTATGACAAACCTAGACAGTATATTAAAAAACAGAAACATCAATTTGCTGACAAAGTCCATATAGTCAAAGCTATGGTTTTTCCAGTAGTTATGTACGGATGTGAGAGCTGGACCATAAAGAGGGCTGTGAGTGAGTGAGTGAGTGAGTGAAGTTGCTCAGTCGTGTCCACTCTTTGCGACCCCATGGACACCAGGCTCCTCTGTCCATGGAGGACGTCCAAAGAGGGCTGAGCACCAAAGAACTGATGCTTTTGAAATGTGGTGGTTGAGAAGACTCTTGAGAGTCCCTTGGGCTGCAAGATGAAACTGGTCAATCCTAAAAAAAAATCAACCCTGAATACTCATTGGAAGGACTAATGCTGAAGCTGAAGCTCCAATACTTTGACCACCTGATGCAGTGCCAACTCATTGGAAAAGACCCTGATGCTGGGAAAGATTGAAGGCATGAGGAGAAGGGGATGACAGAGGATGAGATGGCTAGATAGCATCATGGAATCACTTGATATGAATTTGAGCAAACTCTGGGAGATAGTGAAGGACAGGAAAGTCTGGCATGCTACAGTCCATGGAGTCACAAAGAGTCAAACACAATTTAGCCACTGAACAACACAACTTCTCTTTTAAAGATGATAAAATTGACAAATAAGAGATTAAATGATTTGTTCAAGGTCACTTTTGTGAAATTTGCAGAGACGCTTAACTCAAGTATTTTTTCCCCTGTACTCCACGTATACCTTCTCAAATCATTGTAGTCTGAACCAATCCACCCCTACTCCAGTAGTCCAGTTCTCTTGTAACACATACATGACATCACATGTTGCTCTACATTAGAGTTCTTTGTAAGTACATCCCTCCATTCCTGGAGAGTAGGTCCCAAAGAACCATAACCATTCTAATCTTCAAAGCCATCACAGCTTTTAGCACTGTGTATGCATTCTGGTATTGCAAAAATTATATTTGTTGAATTTGGAGTGGCACATCCCAAGGACATTTCCTGTTACCGTTCTATGAATGAATTCAGGTTTGTGTGAGTCCACTTTGATTCTCACCTAAGGGAGATCATCTGGAAATATCAAAAGCACCACAATGTAGATGCAAGAAATGGCAGACTCAAGACTGCTGTTTTAACTCTCAGACGCAAAGCTCTCTTCGGAAAGAACAAGGAATGATGTGTAACCCCTTCCAGACAGCTTTTGGGAGTGGCCTGTCCTTGGCCAACGTCCTGTGGTCTGAAGGCCCGTTGCCCTTAGCAGAATGACATTAATGACTGCCATCACTTCTGCCGTTACTACCACCCAACAAACAATCCTGGGCTCGATGTGATTATCCCTCTGCTGTGCAGTGCCACCGGACCCTAAAGCGAGACAGAGCATATGGTCTCCACCAACAGCATTATTCATCAAAGGAGGATGAAAACCACAGTCATGCTTTGCTTTTCACAGTTGGAAATGGCTTTGGGCAAGTCACAGCTTCAACTCTGCTTGGCTCTTTCAAAGATGCAGCCCCCATTTTTCCACGAAGAACTTCATAAAAGTGAAAATGGAACACATGCTGAATGGGATTTTCAGAATAAGGAAAACCCTATGATTAGGAAGCAATAGTTAAAGTTACATTACTCTGTAAGAGAAAGACACAGTAACAAGTTAATGCAATTACCAATTCGGCTTTTCTAGAGATAGAAGCAAAAAACAGTGCAATTAAATCCTTTGTCTTTATTTTCTCAGGGGCCTAATGAGAGAAAAACAAATGAACTGGATCCTCTTCCTCCTACCTCTGCTGTGCCATCAGGGGAGAGGCTCCCTACCTTCCCCATTCCAATCCCTTCTGAAAATAAAACAGGCCACCAACTGTGAAATGGATTATGCCCTGCAACCTCACACCTGGAATAGAAGACCTCACTTTTGACAAAGATTGTCAAGAATTTTGCATTACTGTCTTGCAGCTTTCTATTCCTTCATTAGCCTGTTCTTTCAGTTTAACAAAAGATTCACTGTGTGCTGATTTCCGGGTGAATATCAGTGCATATCTTATACATGCATTCTGATCTGGCCCCATACATAGCACCTAACTCATCATCTTTACCTGTAACCCTTCTCCCATACAAACCCAGACCACTCCAGACCATTGTTCGACCTACCATCTCCCAAACATGTCTTTCACTTTTTGATCATTACATCTTTCACTCTGCTTGCAGAGTCATTTTGGAGTGGATACCAGATAAAGATGATTTCTCTCAGCCACCCACACTGGAGGATACTGGTCTGATGTAGTGAGTGGCGGCTCACTGCCACAAAGAGGAAAGATGAGACATTGGTTTAACTGTTTGATGCTAAGCAAAAACCCCAGAAACTCACTCATCTCCATGTAATTGTAACCTTTAGCATCTAGCAGTACGAAGCCAAATAGTCCCTGTCTGGACAGGCATTGTTATAAGCGAACAACCAAATTCAGTAAATGGTTGACCAATTCTGAACACAGAATAGTGACTTCTGGGTGATTATTTTGTTCAACCTAACTCACACATTTCTGGTTCCACAGAGATACTCAACGAGAAAACCTAAGACTGTAGGTAATAGTTAATTTAGATACTTAAACAGCAAATTAACCTGCATTTCACTGAATCTAAAATGCCACTAATTATAAGGCACATTATTATTTAATCTGTCATAGAGGGAAAAAAAATGCCCATTAGATCACGACACCATGCTTTCTTACTAGAAATTTTCACTTTCTGTTATACTAAATTTATTTGATATGAATACATATTTCTTAAACAATACATGACCACAATATGAACATCTATACCAAGCTTCCACATGCACAGCAATGACCACGTTGTCAAATCTGCCATCTGACCAACAGTGATGTTGACACCATCAATTATAAGGTGCATCCTGAATTCGTCATTGTTAAATTGTACGAAAAAGGGCACTTCAGCAGTGGTGAAATACGGTACCTGTCCTCTTGAGAGGAAGATCACATGCAGTCAGTATCCTCTCCTCACCTGACATCAGCTCTAGCCCCAAGTGATGAATGGTTCCTATCCGTGTCCTTGGAATCTTCTTCCTGTCTCCCTTGCTCCACCATGGTCCTGCCAGGGCTGGCTGCATAGTTCGCTGCTCCATGACCATTTGTTAAGACTGAAGTTTTCCATTTTTTTTTTTTTTCCTTTTCCAAAACTCCTTAGGGCTCACCATTGCCATCTTATTTCTACTACCATTACTTTTTATGATTTTCCCCTTAAGCTTCTTTTGCTTTATATCAAGAAAATCTTCCATTGATTGAAAATTAGCAATTGCCCTTGTTCTCTCCCAGGAGGCTTTAAGAGGTAGGCAAAGATGTGGGGGTAGAAAAGAATGATGATCTAGGGTGCTAGTTCAACAACTGTCCCTCCCCCACTTGCAGGACTCCACCTAATCCTATTAGCCTACTTATTCTTTTTCCATTTACATTTATCGTTTTCTTTTGTAGTTACACAGCAAGATCAAAGGGAATACCTTGTCTCTGGGGCAGCAGCTCCTGGAAGGAAGAGAAGCACAAAATACCTTTACTTCTTTACTGGCCCTTACTGTGGTTATCTCATCATCTCAGGACTCCTCAGCCAGAATGGGCGAGATTGCATTACATGCCTTACGCTCACACATGCACGCACACACACACACACNGGTGGGCTATGGTCCACAGGATCACAGAGTCAGACACGACTAAAGCGACCAGGCACTCATGCTCACCTTGGCCTGCGGCATCTTAGCTCCCCGACCAGGGATCAAATCCTCATCTCCTGCTTTGGAAGCTCAGAGCCTTAACCAGTGGACCTCCAGGGAAGTCTCGCATTATTATTTATTTTTATAGTGCTTGAAAGAGCCTAAGTAATCTTAAAATTGAAAGGCATCTAGACGTGATGGAGGGCCTTATAAGACTGGGCGCTGTTCTGGGAGTTGAGGATACTGATGTGAAATGAAAATGTCTCCTCCCATAGCAATAAACAAGAAATATCACAGCCATCAGTGGTTTCTGGCCTCCAAACGTGAATGTTAAGTCACTCAGTCGTATCTGACTCTTTGTGACCCCGTGGACTGTAGCCTACCAGGCTTCTCCGTCCATGAGATTCTCCAGGCAAGAATACTGGAGTGGGTTGCCGTTTCCTTCTCCAGGGGATCTTCCCTACCCAAGGATCTAACCCAGGTCTCCTGCATTGCGGGCAGGCGGGCCTCCCCAAATTACCCTCTAGCAGCTGCTGCCACCCCTCAAGGTGACTGTAGAGGAACTGGGGGAATACAGGAAGCAGCCTTCTGTGGCTCCTTAAGGTGAACAGGGAAACTGGATGGGCCCCAGACAGCTGAGGTGCAAATGAAAGGAGTGAATCCAGTGAACCCAGAGGCTTGCATCTTCCCACACAGAGAATGTTAAATTCCTTCACTTGATACCTGATCTTTGACGTTCAGACTGCCCTCTCCCTCTGTTGTGTAGTTGTGTACAGTCTGGCTGCCCCTCCTCCATTCTAGGAGCTGACTGTGCTGAGGTCTTCCTGGGCTGCGGTCCTCATCATGCTCCACATAAAGCTTAACTTACAGTTCTCAAGTTGCGCATACTTTTTAGTTGACGCAGAGAAGGCCTTGACAGGCTCTTTGCTCTCCAGGATGTCAACCTTCTCCACTGTCCCGAACATCCACTGCTGAAGGTGAGTAGCACTTTGTAGTGGGAACCCTGGCTCGTGGTCACTGGCCGCGGTCCGGGAGACTGAGACTTCCTGGACGCTGGTTACTGCACCAGGCACCCTGATGTCTGAATGGAGACTGAGCTCTCTGCCCTACCTGTCCCACCCTACAGGTTCAAATATCACCTTCTGTACACGTGAGGCTGCCACATCCCTTGATTTGGGTCGGAGACCTGCATTCCACCAGCTCATGCTCTTGGGATTCCGTTCCCAGACCTGACCTCCCCCTGCCTGGTCGGGCTTCTTCCTGTTAGCCACTCTCTTCCTGAAAGCGTGGCCTCTGGACAGGACCCAGAGGAGAGCAGGGCAGTGCTGGGGTGGCGGTGGGGAACGTTCCTCCCCAAAGAGACCCCGGTGCCACTTCCTCCGGAAGCAGTGGGTCACGGCTGGGTTTTCTAAAAGCAAGAGTCTTTTTTCTCAGGTTACTAATGTTCAGACTACATGAAGCCACTTGACTTCTCCCTACGCTGCATTAAGGTTGGGTAGGGGTAGGGCAACAGAATGGAATCATGCCTCTCACTCCTTTTGTTGTTATGAATGATAATATTCATTTATTTATAGTAACGTTGGCCAGCTATGGAAAGTTTGGTGTACCAAAGTGTGCCTTAAATATTTTATGGGGTTCTAAAAGCCTGATCTGTGGTTTGAGCTGCAAAGAGGATGACGGGAATGCCTATATCTTTCCAGAAAGAGCCCTGTGTTACTGTGAGCCCCAGGCCAGTACCCTTTGCTCAACTGCAGTCACTTCGCTGAAGCAGATTCTTATCATTGCATTCCCAGTAAAATGGACTTTGGAATTCTCAAAGACAGATTTTAAAATGTATGTTATACATATATAACAAGTAAATACAAATATCAATAAAAAGGAGTTTGCTGGTGGTCCAGTGCTTAGCACTCCACTCTTTCACTGCTGAGGGCCCAGATTTAATCCCTAAATGGGAAATAAGATCCCTCATGCCTTTCGGCGTTGCCAAACAAACCAAAAACCACTATAGCCTTTGTCCCACGTACCTTCATTGCACAATATCATTCAGTCTTTACATCAGCCCTGTGAGATCTTTTAACAGATGGGGACACTGAAGTAGGGCAGTGAGGTGATCTGTCCAGGGACCCACAGCCGGTCAACGCTTAAGCTGGGACGTGAACTCAGCTCATGTGGCTGCAAGTCAGCAAATCAGTCAGAAGTAGTGACCAAAGCTACTCAGGGCAGAGATCCTCCTAGAGCCGGGTGCTGGGAGAGTGAAGTCAGCAGAAGGCAGAGGAGCCCCGGAGCCCAGCCGGTGAGGGCTGGGATTTTACTGAGGGGCTGGATGAGCTGCACTGCAACATACCCAAGTGCATGTGCGTACACACACACCACAACTGCACATGTCACACTCAGCGCACACACTCCACACACAACCACACACAACCACACACCACACACACATACCAGACACACACCACAGACAACCACACACCATACACATACCACAACTGCACATGTCACACTCAACGCACACACTCCACACACAACCACACACCACACACACATACCAGACACACACATACCAGACACACACCACACACACCACACACACATACCAGACACACACATACCAGACACACACCACACACACCACACACATATACACACATCACACACCACATACACACCAAACACACACCACACACACACACACATACCAGACACACACCACACACAACCACATACCACACCACACACCACAAATACACATGTCACACTCAACGCCACACTCCACACACAACCATACACTCCACACACAACCACATACCACACACACACACACACACACCACACAACCACATACACACACACACACTCCATACACA
>SJYV01032607.1:149334-219778 GCA_006410875.1 Neotragus pygmaeus
AGACATATATCTTTTCATTTCACTTTAACAGTTTATTCTGGCAGGTGATTTTGTACTCATTCATACTCTTTTTCTCTTATAATAACATAAGTAATATAATGAAGCACTGAATTATTCCTTGATGTGTAATATGAATTATAGCTAAGTATAAATAGGATTGACATGCTACTCTAAATAATTATCAATAGATGTGAAGGCATGTGATTGTACCTGTCTTTGTCAATAAAAAAACTGCATTCTGTCATGTTCCAAAGTTTGATAAACATTATATACCTTCCCTAATTTACTGACTCTTCATTTATTATTGTTTTATTCAAATAACAAAATCTCTGCTGAAATAGAGGCTTCAAAAATGTTTTGCTGATGTGCTTTGGATCCATATAAAGATTTAAATAGAAGGGATGTGCTCATTTTTTCTATACTTGCTTGTCCTGGCTTCTTTGAACTGGAATGTAAAAATAACCCAGGTATTTGATACTTTTATGCTTATTTCAAGATTTAAGAGCAAAGAAGAATTGTTATCTGTTAAAATTGNTAAAGATTTAAATAGAAGGGATGTGCTCATTTTTTCTATACTTGCTTGTCCTGGCTTCTTTGAACTGGAATGTAAAAATAACCCAGGTATTTGATACTTTTATGCTTATTTCAAGATTTAAGAGCAAAGAAGAATTGTTATCTGTTAAAATTGGTTCACATAAATACACTCCCCAGTTGGTTTCATCCTCTAAAATAGGCTGGATTATAGTACCATCTTATGCTGAAGTCTATATTTTTGCATAATTCAGTCAAGAGAAAAGTAGTGACCAAATGAACATGTATACTTTATAAAAGTATTAGATGGTAATAAATTGACATATAATCAATCAGTAATTTTAAAAAGAATAAGATTGTAATATTTGTCCAGGCTGTCTTGTTCTAGAGTTTATTTCATTTCAGTTCAGTTGCTCAGTTGTATCCGACTCTTTGCAACCCCATGAATTGCAGTATGCCAGGCCTCCCTGTCCATCACCAACTCAAACTCACGTCCATAGAGTCGGTGATGCCATCCAGCCATCTCATCCTCTGTTGTCCCCTTTTCCTCCTGCCCCCAATCCCTCCCAGCATCAGAGTCTTTTCCAATGAGTCAACTCNTGTGTAGGGGAGTGTGTGGGGTGTGTGTGAGGGGTGGGGGTGTGTGAGTGTGTGTGTGTGTGTGCTGTCTCTTATACACATCTCCTGCCCGCAATCCCTCCCAGCATCAGACTCTTTTCCAATGAGTCAACTCTTCACATGAGGTGGCCAAAGTACTGGAGTTTCAGCTTTAGCATCATTCTTTCCAAAGAAATCCCAGGGCTGATCTTCAGAATGGACTGGTTGGATCTTCTTGCAGTCCAAGGGACTCTCAAGAGTCTTCTCCAGCACCAGTTCAAAAGCATCAATTCTTCGGTGCTCAGCCTTCTTCACAGTCCAACTCTCACATCCATACTTGACTACTGGAAAAACCATAGCCTTGACTAGACGGACATTAGTCGGCAAAGTAATGTCTCTGCTCTTGAATATACTATCTAAGTTGGTCATAAATTTTCTTCCAAGGATTAAGCGTCTTCTAATTTCATGGCTGCAGTCACCATCTGCAGTGATTTTGCAGCCCAAAAATATAAAGTCTGACACTGTTTCCACTGTTTCCCCATATATTTCCCATGAAGTGACGTTTACTCACCAAAAATGTTTTTGTGGGACTGTTGAAATTCACTAATAACAAAGTTTTGGCCATGCCTTAAATCTGACTCTTCCTGTAATCACATTTTAAATTTTAAAAAAGCTTATGATCTTATAACTGGTGGCAAATGACTCGATTACATTGAATCAGAAAGATATATTACTATTAATGTAATTGAATCATCTTGTCACCAATTATAAGATCATCTACTATTAAGGGTGACAGTGACCAGCATTTTTATCAATGCTTTTAAGAACATAGATCAGCTTTCAATTATCAACAAGCAAGCAAACCAGCCCCTATTGCTCTTGAAGTTAGAGTTCTATGGGAGAGAGTATTCTTGGTGTGGGTGTGCCATGGTTCTATTCGGAATCAAACTGAGAAACTTAATTAACCAAGCTCCCAAGAGTGATCAGTCACCTTAAAATTTCGGGATTAGGAGCTTGTGTACACCTGTGGTGGATTCATGTCGATGTATGGCAAACCCAATAGAGTATTGTAAAGTCAAATTAAAAAAATAAATAAATAAATGAATTTTTAAAAAAAAAGAAAGAAAAAAAATAAGAAAAAAAAATTTATACTTAGTAAGAACAAGTATATAACCCTAAATAACTAGTATATAATCCCCATTTCAGAAATAGCTTTCCAGTAGCAATAATATTACTTTCAATCAACCAGGACCCCTCCTTTCCAGAAACAAAGAATCAGATTAGCAATGAGAAGGATATTAGTTGAGTATCAAGCCAGAACACAGGAAATGTAAAGGTCTTGTAAGATGCATTCTCTACAGATAAACAATCCAAATGAATCATCCTTTTTCCACAATTGCATGTTTACATCTGATCCCAAGATTCTTAGTATCTATCAATACTAAAGCATATCTGTCATAGTTACAAAGTGCTGTTAAAGCCAGTGAAAATTACCAATGTCAGGGAAAATCAAAAAAGCAACTACTAGTTCAAGTTACAGCTGAATGAATTTTAGCTTTATATGCTACAGCTACACTGCCAACATAACTCACTGAGAATATGCCCTAGTCTAGGGTTGGCAAACATAAAACTCACATACTGCCACCCACTGCTTCCCACACCCTTGACAGACATCATTAATTGATGAGTCATGTCTGATTCTTCACAACCCCGTGGACTGCAGCACTCTAGGCTTCCCTGACCCTCATCATCTGCTGGAGTTTGCCCAAGTTCATGTCCACTGAATCAGTGATGCCATCCAATCATCTCATCCTCTGTCACCTTCTTCTCCCTCTGCCTTCAATCTTTCCCAGCATCAGGGTCTTTTCTAATGAGTTGGCTCTTTGCATCAGGTGGCCAAATTATTGGAGTTTCATATTCAGCATCAGTCCTTCCAAAGAGTATTCAGGGTTGATTTCCTTTAAGATTGACTGGTTTGATCTCCTTGCTTTCCAAGGGACTCTCAAGAGTCTTCTGCAGTACCACGGTTCAAAAGGAACTCTGCCTTCTTTGTTGTCCAGCTCTCACAACCACACATGACTACTGGAAAGACCATAGCCTTGACTAGATGGTCTCTTGTCGGCAAAGTGATGTCTTTGCTTTTTAACACACTGTCTAGGTTTGTCATGGCTTTCCTGCCAAGAAGCAATCATCTTTTTTTTTTTAATATAAGTGCATTTATTTTAATTGGAGGCTAATCACTTTACAATATTGTATTGGTTTTGCCATATATCAACATGAATCTGCCACAGGTGTACACGTGTTCCCCATCCTGAAACCCCCTCCCACCTCTCTCCCCATACCATTCCCCTGGGTCATCCCAGTGCACCTGCCCCAAGCATCCTGTATCCTGTATCGAACTTGGACTGGCAATTTGTTTCATATATGATATTATATATATTTTGATGCCATTCTCCCAAATCATCCCACCCTCTCCCTGTCCCACAGAGTCCAAAAGACTGTTCTATACATCTGTGTCTCTTTTGCTGTCTTGCATACAGGGTTATCATTACCATCCTTCTAAATTCCATATATATGCGTTAGTATATTGTATTGATGTTTTTCTTTCTGGCTTACTTCACTCTGTATAATAGGCTCCAGTTTCATCCATCTCATTAGAACTGATTCAAATGCATTCTTTTTAATGGCTGAGTAATACTCCATTGTGTATATGTACCACTGCTTTCTTATCCATTCATCTGCTGATGGACATCTAGGTTGCTTCCATGTCCTAGCTATTATCAACAGTGCTGCGATGAACATTGGGGCACACGTGTCTCTTTCAATTCTGNTTTTTTTTTTTTTTAAATGGCTGAGTAATACTCCATTGTGTATATGTACCACTGCTTTCTTATCCATTCATCTGCTGATGCACATCTAGGTTGTTTCCATGTCCTGGCTATTATAAACAGTACTGCAATGCACATTTGGATACACGTGTCTCTTTCAATTCTGGTTTCCTCGGTGTGTATGCCCAGCAGTGGGATTGCTGGGTCATAAGGCAGTTCTATTTGCAATTTTTTAAGGAATCTCCACACTGTTTTCCATAGTGGCTGTACTAGTTTGCATTCCCACCAACAGTGTAAGAGGGTTCCCTTTTCTCCACATCCTCTCGAGCATTTATTACTTGTAGACTTTTGGATCGCAGCCATTCTGACTGGTGTGAAATGGTACCTCATTGTGGTCTTGATTTGCATTTCTCTGATGATGAATGATGTTGAGTATCTTTTCATGTGTTTGTTAGCCATCCGTATGTCTTTTTTGGAGAGATGCCTATTTAGTTCTTTGGCCCATTTTTTGATTGGGTCGTTTATTTTTCTAGAGTTGAGCTGCATAAGTTGCTTGTATATTTTTGAGATTAGTTGTTTGTCAGTGCTTCATTTGCTATTGTTTTCTCTCATTCAGAAGGCTGTCTTTTCACCTTACTTGTAGTTTCCTTTGCAAAACACTCTCCAACATAAATCACAGTAGGATCCTCTATGATCCACCTCCCAGAATACTGGAAATAAAAGCAAAAATAAACAAATGGGATCTAATTAAAATTAAAAGCTTCCGCACAACAATTTTTAATTTAAAATTTTAAGCCTATAGCTTATTTTCCATTGAACAGAAGAGCTTTCTGCCATTATTAGAAACACTAGCTATATAGACACAAATATTCTGTTTATTATTCAAGGACATTGTATTAAAACCCTCTGCATTTAAAGCAGAGGAATTAAGAACATGCTAGAATATGAGTGATAACGCAATATTCAAGGAAGGTGATGCACTTATGACTTCGTAAATTGAACAGGATAAAAACTTTTAGAAGCAAGGTAATAAATGTCAAAACTTGTTATTAAACAAAGGCTGCCCTTTATGGGTCTCATAAGATTAACAAAAATAGTTACTGGTGTGTCTGCTAGCATCTCTAGAACAATTACTGCAATGTAATTTTCTATCTACAGACTTCATTATATTTTGTTGGATACCTATTTTTATTCCTATAATAGATGTTAAGGTAAATGATACACAATAAAAGATAAAGAAAAAAATAATCCCTAGCGATCTGGAAAACTCATACTCATCAATATCTCTTTCTCTTTCCCTAGTCTAACTACAGAAAATTCTGTTGCAGCATCTAATATTTACAATGGACATTCAAGCTACACATTGATTTAGTGATCTCTTTTCAGCAAACTATATTAAACAAATATTTGTTTGGAAATAGAAAAACAAATTTTGGATATGATTATAAATGATTAACTTGCAGAAGACTAGACAAACCAAATGCAACTATATCTTCCCTTTAGTGGAAATCAGATTAAAACTTTATTTCCAGGTTTGTGTTCATACCATTTTTGGAAGTTTAAGAATGTTTATACATTTTATTAAATAAAGAAGAAAATTTAGTTCTGTTTTGGTGAGTTCTTGTAAAGAAAAGGTATCCTAAGGTATATACTTTCATTCCTGACTCAAAAAATTATCAAAAGGATTAATGAGACATTTGGGTTAAAAACGCAATTTAAAAAGCTATTAACATTTTAGTTTGTTTATGATTTTCATTTGACATAGGTAATTGAATAACTAATGAGCCAATCATAATGGCTAATACTAAATTTATTTTTAAATTATTAAGGTTTCTCAGCAATGTTTGTATTAATACTTAATCTTCAAATTTTAATTTTAAACATTCAGTGACATGGCATGATCATGATCTTCTTGAATTTATACTCAGATTTGACATTCAGGTTTCTTATCTATAATATTTCTGTAAATATTTTACTTAAAGAAATATTCATTATTTCGATAGTATAGAATGAATTATCCCATTTGGCCTGTGATCTCAAATTGTGCTAGACTTGGCCTATGTCCTGTCAAGGTCACTCTTGCTTCTCTACTTCTCCATTTAATTAATTGAAATGTCCATTCCTCATAGGCCAATGGAATAGATAAGAAACTCTTTAGTGATGTTCATATTTTGACAAAATTGTTACATAAATGACAACTGGCTGGTGTCTGCCATTCTATAAATTTGATAATTTGGAGCCAGACTTATGTGAGAGTTTGTTTTCAAAATAAGCAATGATAATATTAAAAATTTTAAAAAAACATGTTCCCAGTTTATAACTTACTGTGTCCATGGCCTAGTTTTCCTGTGTGCTGGAATATTTTAACTATGAGACATTAATATCAAGTAATTTTAATTTGAAATCTTAGGAAGAAGTATGAATCAATTAAAATCATAATTCTATGTGATACATGGAGAACTCTGGTTCTTGTTACAACACAATCTTGATAACTATAATGAAACCAGTTGGTTTCTTTTTTTTATAGTAGGAAGCACAGTATGAAATAGTCTCTAAACACCAATAATGAAGAGTTGCTATGGGCAAATGACCCGTGGATGACTTATTAGTACATATAATTTAATTAGATACTGATTATCTCCATAAGTAGCCTTGAAAATTTGATTAAAAACTAATAGATAATGTGAGATATAAACAACATAATTACTGAAAGTATGGAAAATTGAAAAAACTTTCAAACAGATCATAGTTATATGCCTCAGAAGTCAGCTTGCAACCTCTCTCTTTCTCTAAGGATACTGAGTCATTTATTACTCTAAATAAATGTTTTATTTAGAATAGTTTTAGATATGCAGAAAAGTTGTGAGGATAGTGCAGAGTTCCCATACTCATTTCCATACACAATTTCCCCAATAATTACTTAATTTGGAACATTCCCACAACTGATGCAATATTGACATTTATTATTAACTAAAGTCCATAGTTTTTTTTTTTTAATTTATTTATTTATTTATTTTTAAATTTAACTTTACAATACTCTATTGGGTTTGCCATACATCGACATGAATCCACCACAGGTACACACAAGCTCCCAATCCCGAATCTCCCTCCCACCTCCCACCCCCCAACGTCTCTCTGGATCATCCCCGTACACCAGCCCCAAGCATCCTGCATCCTGTATCAAATAGAGACTGGTGATTCGTTTCTTACATAACAGTATATATGCTTCAGTGCCATTCTCCCAGATCATCCCGCCCTCTCCTACTCCCTCTGAGGCCAAAAGTCCATTGTCTATGTCTGTGTCCTTTTGTTGTCACACATACAGGGTCGTCCTTACTATCATTCTAAATTCCGTATATATGTGTCAGTATGCTGTATTGGTGTTTTTCTTTCTGGCTTACTTCACTCTGTATAATAGGCTCCAGTTTCATCCATCTCATTAGAACTGATTCAAATTTATTCTTTTTAATGGCAGAGTAGTACTCCATTGTGTATATATGCCACAGCTTGCTTATCCATTCATCTGTTGATGGACATCTAGGTTGTTTCCATGTCCTGGCTATTATAAACAGTGCTGCGATGAACATTGGGGTACATGTGTCTCTTTCAATTCTGGTTTCCTTGGTGTGTATGCCCAGCAGTGGGATTGCTGGGTCATAAGGCAGTTCTATTTGCAATTTTTTAAGGAATCTCCACACTGTTTTCCACAGTGGCTGTACTAGTTTACATTCCCACCAACAGTGTAAGAGGGTTCCCCTTTCTCCACACCCCCTCCAGCATTTATTGCTTGCAGACTTTTGGATCGCAGCCATTCTGACTGGTGTGAAATGGTACCTCATTGTGGTTTTGATTTGCATTTCTCTGATAATGAGTGATGTTGAGCATCTTTTCATGTGTTTGTTAGCCATCTGTATGTCTTCTTTGGGGAAATGTCTGTTCAGTTCTTTGGCCCATTTTTTGATTGGGTCGTTAGCAATCATCTTCTAATTTCATGACTGCAGTCACCATCCACAGTGATTTTAGAGCCCAGGAAGAAGAAATCTGTCACCACTTTCACCTTCTCCTCTTCTATTTGCCATGAAGTGCTGGGACCAGATGCCATGATCTCACTTAAAAAAAAAAAATTTAATATTGAGTTTTAGGCCGGCTTTTTCATTCTCCCCTTTTACCCTCATCAAGAAGTTCTTTAGTTCCTCTTCACTTTCTGCCATTAGAGTGGTATCATTCACATATATGAGGTTGCTGACATTTTCCCCAGCAATCTTGATTCCAGCTTGTAACTCATCCAGCCAGGCATTGCGCGTGATGTGCTCTGCATATAAGTTAAAGAAACAGGGTGACAATGAACACCCTTGTCATGCCCTTTCTCAATCCTGAACCAGTCAGTTGTTCTATATAGGGTTGGTTCTAACTGTTGCTTCTTGACCTGCGTACAATTTTCTTAGGAGACAGGTGAGATGGTCTGGTACTCCCATTTTAAGAGTTTTCTACAGTTTGTTATAATCCACACAGTCAAAGGCCTTAGCATACTCAATGAAACAGAGGCAGATGTTTATCTGGAATTCCCTTCCTTTCTCTATGATCCAGTGAGCGTTGGCAATGTGATCTCTGGTTCCTCTGCCTTTGCTAAACCCAGCTCGAACATCTGGAAGTTCCACTGAGTGCTACTACTCTTTCCAGCACAGTCCAAAAGACAGCACTCCCAATCCTGGCCCTAGGTTTAGATGAAGAGTTAGGAAGCAAGGTATGTGAAGGCTCACAGGGACAGTAAGAGTTACATGGGACTAAGTGTGGTATTTCAGGCTTTTTTGGATGCTATTGCCATCAAAGGGCAGCCACTTTCCACAGAAACAGAAACAGCTCTTTGTCTCCCTGTTCTTGCCCCTCACTGAACATCTTACATTCATCACTTTCCCATTTACTTATCACCTGGGCTTCCCCAGCGGCTCAGTGGTCAAGAATCCGTCTGCAATGCAGAAGATGCAGGAGACATGAGTTCGATCCCTGGGTCGGGAAGATCCCCTGGAGGAGGGCATGGCAACCCACTCCAGTATTCTTGCCTGGAGAACCCCATGGACAGAAAAACCTGGTGGGCTACAGTCCATAGGGTCACAAAGAGTTGGAAACAATGGAAGTGACTGAGCAGGCATGCACTCCTTTTGCTAGACTATGAGCTCCTTGAGAGCAAGGCTGGTCTTTATGTCTTCACAAAGCACACAGTAACAGTAGGGCTTCTCCTAGCATACAGTAGATCCTCCACAAGCATTTATGAGTTAAATCATAGACTGAATGTGCTGAAAATCACAGGCTCTTTATTTAGGGTGACAGAAATGGAAACTATGTCAATCTTACTAAGTTGTAGCGAATATTTCACAAGTTCTTAGGCATGTGCTTGGGCCCTGCTCTCTAATTCCTCACACCATAAATAATTCCCATATGGGCACTAGTCTTCTGACTCTTCCGCAGAGTAGAATGAAGCTGCCTAAGTCTGCATCCGAAAGGATTTGATACAGAAAGAAACTCTGGATGTCCTGCAGTCTTCTGTTGTAGCACTTTTCATTCATGGTCTCACGGGAAGGCTGTGGGAACAAGTTTCTAATCAAAAGACTTCTGGCTGCTACCCTTCTCCCAGGCTGAAATTCTTAGATCTTTTTCTCCTTGCCTTTAATGATGTTCTCCCAATAGCCTTTTGAAATTGAGCAAGCCCCAGGAGCATCTAAAAAAGGGCTATGAGCTTCCTGGTCAGCACTTTCAATCTCTAATTATAACTTTACAAGATGGCTTTCCCTTAATACTTCTAAGGTGGAGCTGAGAGTAATTGATGGTTTTGAAACTAAATCTTCAGTAGCCACTGTTAATGTATTGAGGTTTAATGTCTCAGGTTCTTAGAGAGGCTGTTGAAAGCAAAGAAGTGTAGGGTCTCTCTCACTAGGAAGATGGAGGGGTTTTATTAGGGTATAGTGAAATATTTACAAGAACAGTACAACTGTGGGACTCAAGGACTAAATTTACCTCAAACCTTCCTCTGCATACTTGCTTCTAGAGGAAACTGTTATGGGATGGTCTAATCCTGCTTGGAATCCTGCTTTTGATAAACAAATGAGGAAAGGTGAGTCTTTTTCTACAGAAAGAACATTTTTTTTCTGACTCCTTTCCTTCAACAAAAGATAGACATATGCTCAGAATATAATATAGAAATAAAGAAAATTTTCTGAAGCAGAGACAATATTTTGACTCAAGAAAAGAATGTTTGAGGATTTCTTTAAAACAAAAAGTAGGCTTTACTTTTTGTTTAGAAGGAGCTTTGTCTCCCAGTCTCAGCTGTGGCTTTCCATGTTTTTTAATATTTATTTATGGCTGCACTGGGTCTTAGCAGCAGTGCGTGGATTTCTCTCTAGTTGAGGTGCCCATGCTCAGTAGTTTTAGCTCATGGGCTTAGTTGCCTCATGGCATGTGGGATCTTAGTTCTCCGACCAAGGGTCCAAACCATCTTCCCTGCAGAGGAAGGTGGAGTCTTAACCGCTGGACCACCAGGGAAGCTCCCTGTGGCTTTCTGTTGAATCAGATGTACTCCTGTTGGCTTCACTATCCTCTCTTCACCTTCCTGAATATGTCCATGTCGCTTTGTTGGTACTTACTGTGCTTCTGGAAAGCCATTTCATTCCCTTCCATGCTGCCTCTTCCATCAAATGTGAACTGCAGTACTTTTATTAGCATATCACAGAAGCTTCATCCATCCACCCACCCAACAAATATATACCGTAGGTTTGCGATTGGCTAGATGGGGCCAATACAAACACGGAAACTAGTCCTTCCTCCCAAGGAACTTTCAGTTTAGTGAGAATTGGACTCTTTAGAAACCATCTGGCAACATTACAAAATTTGTTATATTTTCAAACTATATGAACGTTCTCAGGGATGATCATTATTCCTCCATGCTTGAGGGTTCTGGTTAGCCGACACATTTGTAACACTAACCTAGTGGGCAAGATGTAACTATAATTCCTTGACCTGAATCTACAAGCCTTCAGTCTGCCAACCGTGCTAGGAGAGAAAGCAGGGGGGAAGGCTGGGAGAAGTCTGGAACTTCAGCAAAGAGCAGGCATAAATTCATAGGAAGAGAGCTCTTCTTCCCTCTAATTCAACAGGCCTAAGGTAAGAGAGCATGTTTCTGGGATTAGGTTTTTCTCACAGCAGAGCTGTATCAACCCATTTCAAGCTTACTTGAGATGACTCATATCCTCTCTCTTAACATTCTTCCTGGCCAGACTAACCAGGTCTGGCATAAACCTCAGAGCCCACAGTGAGATTCTGATATCTAACTCACAGCAGCGGAATACCAGCCCTGTAAGTAACCAGATTTTCTATGAGGTAAATGATCCTTAAAGCCAAAAAGCACTCTCACTCTGGGCTAGTCAAGAGATGTCAATCAGAAGCCTATCACCAGAGTAGAGTTTTAAAGTACATTCTAGAGTTCACATCTCCCTCAAGGCCATACTTGAAGTCAGCATCTATGTAACACTAATAATTATTAAATTAAAAGGCATTTGTTTAATGGAGCAGTTTCAGTATCCAGTGTTAAGTTGCTTTCTGCCAATTGGCTTTGGGCATGACATGATTAAACTATCATGTCCAGAGTCCCTGCTGCTGGGCTATTTAATGGAGCTATATAGTGAGAAGCCTGAGTTGAAGGGGAATCTGTTTTCAAATTACATTCCCAGGGGAAAGTGACTCTTTTTGGCCTATAGGGGTTTAAATCCTCCTCCAGTCACAGTGGCATACAGACTCACTGCTGACTTGGCAGGCAGTCAGGAGATGAGACATGTCCAACCCTAATTCTGGGCAGGGAAGGAAGTTGCATTGTGCAGCTGTTCCCAGGGTTCAAACACAAAGGGAAGAATAATATGTAATTATCAACAAAGGAAGAAGCAAGAATGGAAGCCCAAGAACAGAGCCCTTGCGATAAGGACAACTAAGTGCACATTAAATGGACTAAAACGTGGAGCAGCTCAAAGACTAATTTCTTGACTAATAGTAATAGCCACTAGGCATTAATCACATCTTCTGTGCCAAGCACACTGCTAAGTGCTTTGGTACATATCACCTCATTTAATCTTCCCAACAGCCCCTAATGAGAATGCAATATCATTGTTGCCATTTTCCTTATGGCAACACAGAGATTTAAAGGAATTAAGTAAGTTGATCAAGGTCACAACCAATTAGTGGTGGAGCTGCAATTCAAACTCAAGTCTGCCTGACCCCAGAGCCTAAGTTCTTTAACCCCAGTGCTGGTTGATCATGACTGGCAGGCCTTAGTAAAAGGTAACTGGTGGTGAACAGCACCACACTATGGATATCTGTTAGCTCCTTGTTTCTAAATATGGTTAGTAAACTATGTACAATCTTCACTTCAATGAGTAGATGTAGTCATTTCCTTTTCTTGGCTTTATTAAACCCAGTTGAGAAATCACTTCTGGTGCTATTACATACAGATTCCTGGTGCAGTAAACCATATCTAATTATTTATTATTGATAAGACTCTGAAACTCAGAAAGGACAAAAATAGATAACTATCTCCTGTTCAAAATTTTGCCTCGACAAGACTTGTGCTGTCTAATGTGATATCCAGTATAGCACTTTAAGTATTTTTAGTAATACAACACAGTTCCTGTCCCCAAAGATCTCAGTCTCCCACTGGGGATACTGGAGACAGAAAGTTCAGTAATACTTAAGAACATAAACAATTTAAGCCCTCAGTGATCCAGACAGTACTAAGAATATTTGGAGAATCAAAAGTCCTCAAAAGAAAGCGCCTGCTACTTTTCTATGTGAATGACCTATTCATAGACCTCATCCTACCAGACTAAAATCAGAAAAGGAACTCTTGTTCACACACTTTATTCAGCATAAAATAAACCATTCAAACACATAATTGTTCTGGACTCTGGGTGCCATGGTCAAAGAGTTTTCTATGAAATTTAATACAACTAGAATCCAATCCATCCCTTTGGAAATTTCTAGCACAATTTCGACAGTTTGAAACTTCTTGTAAAAGACAGAGGCACTGTCTCACCCTCAGCAAACAACTTCTCTTTCTAGATGGGCCCTGCTTCATTAACTTTTAACTGGTGCTTTTAATATTCAGTTTGTACTTTTTAACTTCTAAAGCCTTTATCAGATGTCCTTTGAAACCAAATGCACACCACTAAAATACACGTGTTTCTAACATGATCAGATGTCTTTCCAACCTATTGCAAAGACCTTGAGAGGACAAAGAATGTGTTTAATGATAGGCGCTACCATGGCGCCAGTAATGAATGGTTCATTCTGCCAACAATACCCAAAACTAAGGCAATAATTTTTTAAAGCCTTGTTTCGCTCTGGCAATGTAAAGCAAAGCATTTTCACATATATTATCTTATTTAGTTTCTCTGATAACCATGGAGCCGAGCAGAGTGCATTTTATTATGCCTATTTTAAAGTAAGAAAACTATGGTTCAGAGAATTCAAGTAATAGAGCCAAGCTTATGCAACCAGTAAGCGTCAGAGTCAGCACCAGAATTCCGGCCCTCTGGCCCACAGCCCGTTGCCATTTCAATTCAGCTATTTATACCAAACAATATAACTTCTATTCTCAAATGATCCTTGTAAGGGCAGGTTGCAAATATTATTTGGTTTTGGATCCCTAACTCAGACAAGTAGGAGTTCATGGTGAACCGGTAATAAAGACACTTTGTTCCAGTGTCTGTGCTTTTCACTGTTACTATCACAAGTTAACTGGGTTGAGCGAAGACTAAAAAGGCCAAAGTTTCAGGCTTTATTAATCCATATGCACGGGACAATCAGCTTTCTTGTAGTCCATGACCATACAATAGACTACAACTAGTCATCTTACTCGGAGAAGGCAATGGCACCCCACTCCAGTGCTCTCGCCTGGAAAATCCCATGGATGGAGGAGCCCGGTAGGCTGCAGTCCATGGGGTCACAAAGAGTCGGACACGACTGAACGACTTCACTTTCACTTTTCACTTTCAAGCATTGGAGAAGGAAATGGCAACCCACTCCAGTGTTCTTGCCTGGAGAATCCCAGGGGCGGCAGAGCCTGGTGGGCTGCCGTCTATGGGGTCACACAGAGTCGGACATGACTGAAGCGACTTNCCTACTTTCTTCAATTTAAGTCTGAATTTGGCAATAAGGAGTTCATGATCTGAGCCACAGTCAGCTTCTAGTCTTGTTTTCGCTGACTGTATAGAGCTTCCCCAGTTTTGGCTGCAAAGAATATAATCAACCTGATTTCAATATTGACCATCTGGTGATGTCCACGTGTAGAGTATTCTCTTGTGTTGTCAGAAGAGGGTGTTTGTTATGACCAGTGCATTCGCTTGCCAAAACTCTGTTAGCCTTTGCCCTGCTTCATTCTGTACTCCAAGGCCAAATTTGCCTGTTCCTCTAGGTATCTCTTGACTTCCTACTTTTGCATTACAGTACCCTATGATGAAAAAGACATCTTTTTTTGGTGTGTGTTCTAGAAGTTCTTGTAGGTCTTCATAGAATGGTTCAACTTCATCTTCTTTGGCATTAGTGATTGGGGCATAGACTTGGATTACTGTGATATGAATGGTTTGTCTTGGAAACCAACAGAGATCATTCTGTCATTTTTGAGATTGCACCCAAGCACTGCATTTTTGACTCTTTTGTTGACTATGAGGGCTACTCCATTTCTTCTAAAGGATTCTTAGAACAATTTGTAAACAGTCTATATATATATGTCTACACCATTAATGTAGATTTGCCTAGAGAACAATGATGTTTTCTGTGGTCAATATCTTGCTCATATTAACTACTTAATAAATATTTGTTGAAATGCTTGTCAATGTCAGCAAATTTTTAATATTCATCCTTAATGGTGGCTCAGTGATAAAGAATCTGCCTGCAATGCAGGAGACATGGGTTCAATCCCTGGGTCAGGAAGATCCCCCAGGGAAGGAAATGGCCATCCATTCCAGTATTCTTGCTTGGAAAATCCCAAGAACAGAAGAGCCTGGTGGGCTATAGTCATGGGGTTTCAAAAGAGTCAGACATGATTTAGAGGCTAAACAACAATAGTTATTGAAATAAATTTGTTTGAGATTGCATTCTGGAAGTTGGAAACAAAGGAAAAGTGAAACAGACCACATTATTTGTTTCAAATATTCTCTGCTTTAATATATCCTGAGTCCAATAACATCAGGCTTAGTCATATGACCTGCCTTGATGAATTAAATAGGACCCAGAGTGACACAGGTCGTGTATGTGCTGAAGCCGTGATGTGGTTCTAGCAGCACTCTTTCCCTCTGCTGTGAAAACACCAGTTCTAAAGGGACTCTTTCTGGCCTGTGCCCGGATGAGCATACAGGAAGCAGAGCTTCAGTGAGCCTGCTCCAAGACGTGATGGGGAGCAAAAGAGAAACTTTTGTTGCTGTAAACTGATGTTGAGTTTGATCGTTAAAATATAATCTAATGGAAGCTGCCTCATATAGGGTGAGGCTACTAAAAAACACTTGGTATATATTTCTGTATTTGTGCCAGTACCATACTGTTTTGATTATCATCTGAAATCAGGGAGTCTGATTCCTCCAGCTCTTTTCCAAAGACCCCAATTTATGTTTCCGTACAAATTGTAAAATGTTTTGTTCAAATTCTGTGAAAAATGCTACGAAACAGGATAGAAAGTTCAGGGAGAAACCCACACCCCTGTGGTCGCCCAACCGACGACAAAGCAAAGACAGTCTCCTTAATAAGTGGTGCTGGGAAAACTGGACAGCTGCATGTAAAAGAGTGAAATTACTACATTCTCTAACATGATACACAAAAATAAACTCAAAGTGGATTAAAGGCCTAAACATAAGACTGGATACTAAAAAATTCTTAGAGGAAAACATAGGCAGAATACTGACATAAATCACAAGATCTTTTTTGATCTACCTCCAAGAGTGACTAAAATAAAAACAAAAATAAACAAATGGGACCTAATGAAACTTAAAAGCTTTAAGGAACAACTCATAGAATGGGAAAAAATATTTGCAAATGAGGTGATTGACATAGGATTAATCCCCCAAATACAAAAAAAATTATTCAGCCCCATATTTAAAAAAAAAAAACAACTCCAAACAGCCCAATCAATAAATTGGCAGAATAACTAAATAGACATTTCTCTGAAGAAGACATATAGTTGGCCAAGAGCACATTAAAAGATGCTCAAAATCAGTCATTATTAGAGAAATGTAAATCAAAACTTCACTGGAATGTAAGTCAAAACTTCCGAATTACAGGCAGATTCTTTACTGACTCCATGAGAGACCCTGTTTGGGAAGATCCCCTGGAGGAGGACAAGGTGATCACTCCAGGATTCTTGCCTGGAGAATTCCATGGACAGAGGAGCCTGGTGGGCTGCAGTCCATGGGGTCACAAAGAGTTGGGGATGACTAAAAACACATAAATCAAAACTACAATGAGGTATCACTTCACATCNGGAGGACAAGGTGATCACTCCAGGATTCTTGCCTGGAGAATTCCATGGACAGAGGAGCCTGGTGGGCTGCAGTCCATGGGGTCACAAAGAGTTGGGGATGACTAAAAACACATAAATCAAAACTACAATGAGGTATCACTTCACATCAAATGGCCATCATAAAAAAAATCTATAAACAATAAATGCTGGAGAGGGTGTGGAGAGAAGAGAACCCTCCTACACTGTAAGTGGGAATGTTAATTAGCACAGCCATGATGGAGAACAGTAAGGACATTCCTTTAAAAACTAAAAACAGAGCTACCGTATGATACAGGAATCCCATTCCTGGGCATATCCAGAGAAAACCATGATTCAAAAGGACACATGTACCCTGGTGTTCATTTTAGAACTATTTATAAGCCAAGCAACCTAAATATCCATTGACAGATGAATGGATAAAGATGTGGTACATATATACAATGGAATATTACTCAGCCACAACAAAAAGTGTAATAATGCCATTTACAGCAACATGAATAGACCTAGAGATTGTCATACTGAGTGAAGTAAGTCTGACAGAGAAAGACACATATCAATGATATTGCTTATAGGTGGAATCTTTAAAAGAAATGCTACAAATGAACCTATTTATATAAAACAGAAATTGAGTCACAAATGTAGGAAAAAAAAAACTTATGGATGCCAAGAGGAGAAAGATGGGGAGAGATAAATTAGGGGTTGGGGATGATATATACATACTACTATATATGAAAGATAACTAATAAGAACATACTATATAGCACAGGGAATTTTATTCAATACTCTGTACCTATGTGGGAACAGAATCTAAAAAAGAGTGGATAATGTATGGGTATAACTGATTCCCACTCCTGTACAGCAGAAACTAACAACATTGTAAATCAACTGTACTCCCATAAAAAATAATAACTAAAAAGATAAAAACACTATTGATCCAAGCCTGTGATTCCATTACTTAGAATAATCATGGAATCAAAAAATGTAGATCTCACAGGAATCTGGTAATTATATAATCACCCCCCTCATTCTACGAATGAGAAATCAGAGTGTAAATGGTGCATTTACGGATGTGCAATTAACCAACGTTGGCCAGGGCCCAAATTTGAATATCCTGACTCTACTTATTTAAAAATTGATGCCGAATATATAAATATTTGTTCTTCAACTACATTAAAAGGAAGAATCACTAAAATTATAGACAGGTATGAAATCAGAATAATGAATTCCTTGTATAAAGAAGTTATTGCTGCTAACTCACAGCTGGCTTTCCAACAGCGCTGCTTTATTTGCTAAGTGCTATTTCCATTTTCTCTCTTTGTATTCAAAGCAACAAATTTGAGGCCAGTTGATCAGACTGACCAGTACTTGTATCCACTCGGTCTCCGTGGGAAGCAAACAGAATCATACAGATTGGACCTCAAACCCAGCCTCATTAGCACTCTGCTCTTGCCAATTTGCCTACTTTTAAGAATCAAAGAATTTTGGATTCAGAGAAAAGAATCATTCATTTGGCAATTATCAGGATAATTATGTGAAGAACCAAAAAGACCACAGGAAGGTTAATCTAGGTTACATATGAGTGAGTCTCATTTCAGCAGATATTAGTTATGGGGGTGGATAGCAGTTGAAACTATAAACATTTTTAATTTGGAAAACTTTTAAAGGTGAAATGGATACTCAGTTATCTAGCACTCATTAATAAAAAAACAACCCTGATTTGTAGTGTTTGTCAATTTCTCTGATGCCAGTTACTTCCACCATTGCTCATTGAAGCCAACAGTTTAATAACTCTCTCGCAAAATTCCTGAATGTTTGCCTCTTGGCTTTCGTGAGTTGGTATGAGGCTTGGAACCTGGCAGACCTGGGATTAAATCTCAGTTATCACTCTGTCTTTTAAGTATATCACACAAGCTATCATGATCTTAGGTGTCTTAATAATAGCTACCTGGTAGGATTTGAGGTATGGAAAACAAACCCATGATACCTCTTCTACTTGGCTCTTGTCTTGCTTAATCCGCTCCAGCAACACCGCTCGCCTCGTGACGCCTCAAAAGCTCTGGGCATGCTCCTCCCTCGGGACTAAGAGCTGCTGTTTTCTTTGCCAAAATGGTTTCCACCCACATAGCTTCATGGCTCACTTGCTCTGTTGCTTTTCTCCAAAGCGCTATTGCTAGCTTAAAATTACATATTGTACTTGTGTTTTGTCTATCTCACCCCATTTAAATATAAACACATTAGCAAGGATTGTGGGCTTCTTGTTCACAACTATAAAATAAGCAGTAGCAAATATATAGACATTAAATACCTGTTGAATAAAGGAGTCAATGAAGAAGTGATTGAATAGTGAATATTTAAATATTTATCATCCTAACCAACCACGGTCTGTCTAGACAAAGCTATGGTTTTTCCAGTAGTGATGAATGGATGTGAGAGTTGGAACGTAAAGAAAGCTGAGCACCAAAGAACTGATCCAACCAGTCCATCCTAAAGGAAATCAGTCCTGAATATTCATTGGAAGGACTGATGCTGAAGCTGAAACTTCAATACTTTGGCCACCTAATGGGAAGAACTGACTCATTGGAAAAGACCCTGATGCTGGGAAAGATTGAGGGCAGGAGGATAAGTGGGTGACAGAGGATGAGATGGTTGGATGGCATCACGGACTCAATGGACATGAGTATGAGCAAGTTCCAGGAGCTGGTGATGGACAGGGAAGCCTGGCCTGCTGCAGTCCATGGGGTCTCAAGGAGTGGGACACGACTGAGCAACTGAACTGAACTCAACTCAACTGAATCATCCTGTTCTCTGGTGTCCCAGACAGTAAAAAATCCACCTGCAATGCAGCAGACCTAGGTTCAATTTCTGGCTTGGAAAGATCCCCTGGAGAAGGTAATGGTTATCAACTCCAGTATTCTTGCCTGGAGAATTCCATGGACTGAGGAGCCCAGTGGGGTCACAAAGAGTCAGACACGACCGAATAACTTAACACACACATCTCCAGGCTAGGGATAACTAGTCTTACCTTCATTTCCCTATAGAGCTAAAAAGCTTTTTGCTTCAGCTAAAACATTTCAGCTCTGGATAGTCAAGCTCATTTCTACTGTTATGCCTTTTCTTATTTTTTTGTCCCATACTGTTATTATTCTAAGTACGCTGGTTTGATTTCTCCGTGCAATAGAACTTTTCTGAGAACAAAGAGAAGGCTAGGGAATATATGACAACACGCCTAACACATTGCTGGAAAACTCTGGAGGAGTCACTGCTTTTTATTAAATTGGGAAGAAAACTCTACAAGATTGATAAAGGGTGTTAACAATATCATCAAATAGGACCTGGTTCTAGATGACTGAGTCCATTCCTTCCTCAGATTTCACTGTTACGGCAAAGTCATGAAGTCCTAACCCCGGTACTTGTGCCCTGAGCACTTTATAAGGTCTTTGGGAATGCTCGCGTGTTAAGATGTGGTCATTAGGATGGGCCCTAACCCAATGTGCCTGATGTCCTTGTAAGAGGGACAGAAGAGACAAAGACAGACGCAGGTCACACACCATGTAATCACAGAGTGGGAGCATGGAGTGATGCAGCTGCGGAACAATAACACCAGGGCTTGAGGATCACCACCACCAGATGCTGGGAAGAGGCACAGAAGGATTTGAGCCAGAGTCTTGGAGGAAGCAGAGGCCTTTCTGACACCCTGACTTGAGACTTCCAGCCTCAACCAGGAGAAAATGGACTTCTGGCTGAGCCACACTCTTTCTGGCACTTGGCTATAGCTTACGTAGGAAACTAAGACCATAGCCCAAGATTGGAAGCAGCCAAGATGACCTCTAATAGGTGAATAAACAAAATGTGGTACATCAACATAAATGGGATATTATCCAGGGATAAAAAGAAATGAGGTATTCAAGTCACAGAACATCATGGAGAACTCTTCAATGAATACAGCGACTTGAAAGAAGCTAGTCTGAAAAGGTTACACATTTTGTTTCCGATTATATACCATCCTGTAAAAGACAAAACTATAGAGACAGTAAGATCCCCTGGAGAAGGGAACGGCAACCCACTCCTGTATTCTTGCCTAGAGAATCCCATGGACAGAGGAGCCTGGCAGGCTACAGTCCATGGGGTCACAAAGAATAGGATATGACTGAAGCGACTTAGCAGCCATGCACACAGGAACAGTAAAATGATCAGAGACTGCCCAGAGGGCGAGAGCAGAAAAGGAGGGTGAGAAAGGGGACTTACAGAGTAGTAAAACTGTTCTGTATTATGTTGTAATGGAGCATTTAAAAAACCTAGAGAACTGTAGAGCAAGAAGAGTGAACTCTATTGTATGCAAAGATCCCAGGAAGGAATGTTGAACAGGACACAAAAGAAATGTATAAAACAATCACACAGAAGGGGAAGGAGGAAAAGGTGCTATCCAAAGGAAACATGCCAGCTTCCCAGATGGCTCAGTTATAAAGAATCTGCCTCTCAATGCAGGGGCCGCACGTGACCACAGGTTCAATCCCCAAGTTTGGAAGAGCTCCTGGAGTAGGAAATGGCAACTCACTCCAGTATTCTTTCCTGGAAAATCCCACGGACAGAGGAGCCTGGTGGGCTAGTCTTTAATTACAAAGAGTTGGACACTACTGAGCACGCACGCAAGGAAACAAGCAAGTATCAAAATAAAATNTCACCGAGGGTGGCTATGGTATCACCTTCATCTCTGACTTGAGACGCCTTGATTGAGTGAGTTAGTGAATGAACAATGAGTATGTAAGCAATTGAATAAAAGAAAGCAGCTAAGAGGTCATGCCCTCTGGACAGAACACCAGAAATATCCTCTTCCTCTTTTCGTGAATAGGAGTTGGGTAGTATGACTGGAAGGAATGCCTGTTACTTATATATGCCCAGATGATTGTTTAGCAGAGATCTGTTGACATAGATCAACTATGACCAACACCTGCCATGCCTCGAAATAGACGGGCATTCACTGTACCTGCCCCTGCCCATATACAAACGAGAACTTGGAAAGTCATAGCCTTGAATGGCAGCCCTGCTTCTCCAGCAGATACAGAATTGAAAACCTACTGTTTACTACCTGAGAGTTCTATATAATGATTATTTAAGATTTAAGTTAATTTTTCCTAATATACAACTTTAAAATAGTCATTGACACTTTTATTTATTTTTCTGACTTTTGGGAGAAAAAACTGCCTATTCTCAATAATCTAGGATTCAATTTGAGGGTGAACATTAGCTGACCTCTCCATTCACTGCTTAATGTCTTATTTTACAGAGAGGGAGAGAGAGAAACCAAGAGATGGACACAAAAACAGAATAGCCTACTTTCCTGCAATTGCTCTGGCCAGGTTAATTTGGACTGTTACCCAGAGGGCTGAGGCTAGGATTGTGCCACATAGCTTTGCATCTACCCACTTGCCCACTGCCAATCTAAATGTGTTACAAACAGAGGGCGTTTAATTAAATGCATATTGTGGGCCATAAAGTAGATAAGACAGACTTGCCTTTTGTCTCGGGGAGGGAAAAGAGAGAATTACAGCAGAATGTAATGCCTCCTGCCTTCCCCAATTTTTTAAAGTATTGAAGTCATTTCAAATGGATTAGATTTAAAGGTAAAAGTCTATCCTGTGGTTTAACATTTTTAGATTTCTTAATTCTTGATCATAAACCTCCTATGTGAAAGGCTGTGCTTCAGTTTAAATCATCAGTAATTACAATGGCAGGGTATGGCATACATTGGTATATTTTCCCTCTTTGGGATCAAGTCCCTTGGGGATATTAGAAGAAAAAAGATCAGTTCACTCACACTGCACAGCTTATGGGGATCTGCCTGTGTCAGTACTTCTTCATGGATACCAGCAGCACAAAATACTGTGCTTCCATCCAAGGAGTAAAAGCATTCTCCTGTTAATATATTTAAAGTTCATTAACAGGAAATCTATACTTGGCATGTGGCATAGCTAATTTTTAATAGCTGATTTTTGCTAGCTTTTGCATCATTTAGCTTCTCTAGGCATAATATTTATTCTTTTAATGTGAGGTTCAAAATATGGTTACTGTATTCAACATACGTGTGGGGTGAGGAGAGGTAAAGAAACCAACAGTTCCTGAAGTTTTTTATGTGACAGGGACTTTGCAAAGATGATCTCATCCTAAGGGATTCTTTATACCCATTTTACAGAGCAAGGTATTGAGCTACAGAGAGGTTAAAGAGACTTGCCCAATATTACACAGCCTGGAAACAGCGCAGCTGGGATTTGAACCCAGCATATTTTGTCCTTCAAATTTGGGTCCTAGCACCCTCTTGGTGCTTGCCCTGAAGGGATCTATGACAGGTGCTGGTTGTCTGAATCTCCATTACTGCAAATCACGCACAAAAGACCAGTTCTATTTGATAGGGTTAAAAGATGAAGACTCAAAGCTTCCAGCTCTTATAGTTTGGAGCTGCCACTTGGATCAAATATGACCTAAATGCTGGCGCTAGGTTCCATACTCCCCCATTGGAGGTCAGAACCAGGAAATGTGGTAACACTCTCCAGCCTCAAGAAAACAACAATAAGTTAGAGCTGCCCTGAACCAGCAGCAAGAGGCCAAGTTAAAGAACAGAAAGTCGTGAGTGAACCCAGAAGTTGGCACTCACATTTAAATGCCTCGTCCTGTCACCAGTGGCCATGGCATGTTGGGATAACCTTTAGAGCTGGGTCAGGAGTCAGGACTCAGATTCTATTTCTGCCTCCAAGAAGACCTTGCAGGGTGACCTTGGGCCAGACCCTACTTCGGTGTCCTCATTTTTGGAGCGCGGGTAACAATGTCTGCTGGCTGCTGCTGCTTAGTTGTCCAGTTGTGTCTGACTCTGCAATCCCGTGGACTGTAGGCTGCCAGGCTCCTGTGTTCATGGGATTCTCCAGGCAAGAATACTGGAGTGGGTTGCCGTTTCCTTCTCCAGGGGATCTTCCCAAGCCAGGGATCAAACCTGGGTCTCCTGCATTATAAGCAGATTCTTTACACCTGAGCCACCAGAGAAGCCCAAAGTCTACCTAATACCCACCATTTTAAGGTGGTTTTCAGAGTAAAGTTGATGCAGCCCTTGGGGCAGGCAATAGCATACGGGTAGCTCTCCCCGTACACACAACATAACATAGTGCAGAAGACCAGATCATCAAGTCCTCTCCGGCCCATGACCTCCCTCTGACCGTGGAAAGGCAATGTGT
The DNA here is from genome assembly GCA_006410875.1 of Neotragus pygmaeus. NCBI lineage: Eukaryota > Metazoa > Chordata > Mammalia > Artiodactyla > Bovidae > Neotragus > Neotragus pygmaeus. Next base: position 173,040 of record SJYV01032607.1, read on the forward strand.
ACCTCCACACCCCCAGTCTTTACCCATCCCTGTCATACCCAAATGTACAAGGTAAGTCTTATGAGGTCATGTCCCCAGCAACCCCGCAATCTCTCATCAGTGTTCTTTGGTAGTCCCAGACACCGCAGCACCACTGCACTCCAAGATTGGAACTTAAGCACTTGAAAAGCTCCAGGAAGAGGTGTCGTCTTGTCTCTGCAACAAGCTAACAGCCCATGGCCTTGCCTTCTGACAGATGACAACAGCCACTCAACAGGCAGCTCTGGTGGAGCACTGTTTATATGACACTTAATATCCTAGGAGGCCTAGGACTCATGGAGATGCCTATTGCTGGGTAAACCAACCCCGAGGGCTTGGACCAATGGTGAACTCAAGATGATCTCCACCATTTACTTGGCTGTTACCGCCTCTCCAGCTGGCAGGAAAGAGCCAATGACTCCAGAAGATGACCCCAGCCTTTTAGATAGAAAAGCATGGTATTTTATATGTTATTCAGCCAGTAGAAGAGAAAGAGGGCCTTTAAGAAAATGTGTCTGTTGTTGGAAGGAAAACTAAGGCAGCTTTTGAAGCTACTTTCCTAGTCTTCGAACTAGAGAAACAAATTACCAGAGCAGAGAGTTCCTGAGAGCAGGATAGGCAGCCTAAGCTCTATATTCCAAAACCTGTTGGGGAGCATCTCACGAGCCCATACCCTATGAAGCATTCAATATATACTGTTTGAATTAAGCCTCATGATAATCTATCATCCTCTGGCAGGAACCAGAGATGCCATCTTGACCAATCATTAACATCTCTGGGCCTGGTCCTCTTCTAATGCCAGGGTAAGAATTATCAACAAGTATGTTGAAATCCCCAAGGACTATGCCAAGGAATGGGAACAGAGAGGAAGTCAGTCAGCCACAATGAGGGGAGGGGGCTGGTAATTTTCATATAAAAGGCCAAGGGGAGGAAGCAGTGTAAATAAGTGGGAGAAGAGGAGAAAAGGAAAGGCAAACTCAATAAACAGTCCCAAAGTATGAGCCTCAAAATAAGTGTCTTTCTCCCTTGGAATATTACTGTTTTGTGCTGGTTTAAGAAACTCAACTACCTTCCTCTGCTTCAGAAAATAGACAGGATAACAGGAAGCAGTTTCAGATTCCACAGTGATTATAGCTACTTAAGTTGACTTACCAAATACTGTCTCAAACAGATGGTATGTAACATTTGATTAAGGGCTTATCCTGCGAGCCCCACAGGGAACATTTCTTTCCCTCTTAATATAGAAAAGTGCAGAGGAGAAAGGAAGTAAGCCGCCGTCCTTGCCCATATTCCATGGATATCAGTTTAGCCCCATGTTTGTGCCTTTCCTAACATGAATCCATGCTTATTATGGGACTCAAGACCAAAGCACATCATAGTGACCCCACTGGATCTTGGTAAGAAGGATATTGAAGATCATCTCTAAGCCCCTTGTTTTACGTAAGGAAATGGAGATAGACGAGGTCAACTGACTTGCCCATGTTGACATTGTGGCAGACCTGGAGCAGGCCTTCCCACTCCAGCTCTGGCATTTGCACTAGCCTTTATATGTATACATAATGTTCAGTGTGGGGAAAACATACAAATCTGTCAGCGCCATTATTACTAAATTAGCACCAATGTGTGATGAGCAATTATCGGAACTTGAAGCTGATGGGTAATGCCGTTCAAGTCCAGTTAATGAGCCAAAAGCTTGATTCTTCAAAACACTTGACATTAATCAGCATTTGGCTTCGGTTTGCGACAAGTGTTTTCAAAACATCACAGACAATTACAATATTCCTAGCCTTGCTTAGTGTAAATACAAAATGAAAGAAAGTCGGAATTTCATAAATGACAGTCTCCAGAATGGAAATAATGAGTCCCACGGAGAGGGTACAATGTGTTCATCCTCCTGCGGCCAAATGTAATTTGGGAACTAACCAGCTCACTGAGAGATTACAAAGTGTGAATCTTTGCTTGGTGAGGAAGAAAGGCCTCTTTTCTCAATAGCAGAGCAGAGCTAGCAAGCGGGACCAGCCCCTAAGTGCAGTTACAGAGGAATTACCCCAGGCTTCATGCCCTGACTCCCCTGACTCCCCACACACACACCACTGACCCGCAGCGCCCCAGATGAGAGGGCTCCCCAGCATCTAGGGGGGAAGAAGCAGCATACTGAGAGTCGTTTGGAACTCAACACAGAGTGGCCTGGGACAGTTAATTTATTGCTTATTTATCCATCTACCTACCTATTTATCATCTATCTATTTAAAGAAAGTGAAAGTTAAAGTCACTCAGTCATGTCTGACTCTTTGCAACCCCATGGAATTTTCCAGCCCAGAATACTGGAGTGGGTAGCCTTTCCCTTCTCCAGGGGATCTTCCCAACCCAGGAATTGAACCCAGGTCTCCTACATTGTAAGGAGATTCTTTACCAGCTGAGCCACAGAGGAAGCCTAAGAATACTGGAGTGGGTAGCNTACTGGAGTGGGTAGCCTTTCCCTTCTCCAGGGGATCTTCCCAACCCAGGAATTGAACCCAGGTCTCCTACATTGTAAGGAGATTCTTTACCAGCTGAGCCACAGAGGAAGCCTAAGAATACTGGAGTGGGTAGCCTATCCCTTCTCCAGGGGATCTTCCCTTCCCAGGAATCGAACTGGGATCTCCTGCATTGCATGCGGTTTCTTTCCCAACTGAGCTATCAGGGTAGCCCATCTATTTAAAATTATAAGCTAAAGACCCAACTGTGGTTGATGTTAGGTTTTCTGATGGACAGAGAAGATTGCTTCATTCACTGAGCTCAGGACCGCATTGCTCATCAGCTGGTCTTATGTTAATACAAAATGTGTTAATCAATTGGTCAGTCATTGATTAATAGCTAATATTTATTGAGAAGTCACTGTGTGCCAGGAGCAATACTAAATGCTCTTCCTGCATCACCTCATTTCCTTGTCACTATGACTCTTTAAGATAATAGTAATCACAATTACAGTCAAGACTCTATGCAACACATGTATTGGGCACCTGATCGTGTGATACACTGTCCTGGGTATACAGGGGATACAGCAGTGAATGAAACAGTGAAGTCCTGCCTCTCTCTTGGATAACTTAAATCAGTTGGCTATTGCTGTCTAAAAAATCTTCCCCTTACTTACTGACTTTCAAGAGTTAGCATTCATTACAGCTCATAAGTGTATGAGTTTCCAGAGTGGATTTTCTGATCTTGGCTGGATTCTCTCTTGTGTATGTAGCTAGCCAGCAGATTGACTGATCTAAGGGGGCCTTCTCTGGGAAGATTCACCTCTACTTCATGAGGTGGCAACTTCAGCTGCCCCCTTGGACTCGTTCTTATGGCAAAGTCGGGGGCACTGAGAGAGGCGTGGAGATGGGCCAGGCCTCTTGAGACCTAGGCTGAGAACTAGCACAGCCTCACTTCTGCCACATTCTAGTGGCCAAAGGATGTCCAGATTCAAGGGCAGGAAAGGGGAGTCCACCTCATGATGGGAAAAGCAGCAAAGTCACATTGGAATGTACACCGGACAAAGGGAGGTTATTAAAGCAATCCTTAGACTACATGTTTAACAATGACTAAAATGATGCTAAGAATTCATGAAGATACTTCATTTGAGCCTCACAACCCTGTGAGTCAAGTTCTACTATCAATCTTTGTTCCCCTGATGAGGAAATTGAGGCCTAATGAGGTTAAAAATTTTGTCTAAGATCTACACAATGGAGTCAGGGTTCAAACTCGAGACCTCTGTGCCTAAGCACCAAAACAATGTGTGATTTTTCTCCTTCCTGGGCACTTCAAGAGTGAAAGGATAAAACAGGGCCACTACCTGCAAGGCACTTACAATCCTACTGAGCATACATTATATATATATACATATATATATATATGTAAAATATATTAATATAATATATCCATGAAAAATCAATAACAATACATGTCACTAAGCTACACTTGATAATTTCCCAGAAGGCAGTGAGGATAACTGTGGCTAAGACAAGGGACAGAAGCTTTCATGAATAGGGGGAGACTGGACTGAGCTATGGAAAGGTTATGGACAGTGAGTAGCAAAAGGAGAGGGCTTTCTGATAATGGCATCCCCCTAATTTCTATGCAAAGTGCTTTCTGCCTTTTTCTTCCTTATTAAATAAACTTTAATTTCTCTAGAATGGCATGCAATATTTCTAACATATGGCTTATATGTTGGCATTTTATTTAGCTGTGAGCTAAAGAAAATCTGACTAACTGTGACTTTACTCAAATAGGATTTTTTTTTTTTTCCCCATGCACAAGGCATGTGGGGAGGTTGGGGAGACAGTAGCCAGATGATGTCACTGAGGAAGCAGGAGATTTCTGGCTTCCTCCTCTGCCATCCCACAAACATATCCTCATTCTTGGAGGGTCTCACGGTGCCAGGATGGCTGCTGTTTGCACAAGTATGTGCTCCGAAGTAGGAAGAAGTGGGTAGAGGAAGCTCAAGATGAGCATGCCAGTACAAGCTGTCTACTTTTTAAATGCTTTCCCATGACTTTCATCAACTTACACTCTGCTTGACTCTCTTTGGCCCTAGCCGCTCATGCATAATTGCAAGGGAAGCTGGTATTTCAGTTTTCTCGCTCCATAATATGGGAAGACAAGAAAGAAGGGGACTGTGATTGGCTCTTCTGTGCTCCACCTGCATTGTTGACCCAACCCTGTTTCCCCAGTGCTTCCCCCAGCCATCGCCACGAACCAGCAAACAGAGACATCATTCCGAGATCACTTCAGTCAGTTGCTCTCCTGGCTCCCTTCATGGTGTCCTTGTCCCTTCACGGTCTGTGGAATTCTTCCCCAGCGGGAGACGTGGATGCTGCCCTCAGCCAGGCTGCCTTCGTCCTTTCTTGGCTGCCGCTTTTGTGGCACTCAGCACATTCTGCCTTGGATTGCTCCTCTATTAGAATCCAGACTCTTCAGGTCAGGGACCATTGTCTGATTGCTCATCCCCCTCCAGCACCTCACACAGCTCCTGGCACGTGCAGGCATCATGAAGGATGTCTCCTTGACTTGATACACAGGAGGATGAGAGAAAGGACCACTGGGATAACTTCAGAATTGTCAGGGGTTGATGATGGGTGCAATAGTGATGCTATGCACATTATTAGGATTTCTATCTCAGACTTGTTGAGTGTAAACTGATCACTGAACCCACAAATGGAAATTAAATACAGGTACCTGGTTTCAGGAGAAAGGTCAGGATTTGAGTTGTAGGTTTAAACTCATGGGAAACAAGGAAGATTCAAAATAGAAAGAGTTGAAGATTCCACCCATAGTTTGAGAAGGCCAAGGGGAAAAAGGGAGCAGTGAACTCCAAGAACAAGCATATGTCAAAAGCAGGGCTGAGCAATGACACAGATATGATATCGCTGAGATTTTGCCGGATCAGAAGCATTAGCTCTGTGTTTACCCAAGTGGTCAATGTGTCCTTGTGAAGATCATGAAGGCCAGACTTGAGCAAGTATTTTCTGTCCAAACTCTAAATTTCAGGTTATCTACAAATGAGGGCAACAGATATGTATCACTATGAAGCACTAAATAAACAAATAAATTAGTCTGATTCCCTTAGGTGGCAAATGACAGAACCTCAGTTGAAATAGTCTGGAAACTGGCTTAAGGAAAAGATAACTTATTGGTTGATGAAAGAGCAGAGATGTCTTTTGCTTCAGGCATGGCTGGATTCAGGGCCTAAGTAATGTCCTTAGGACCCTCTCTCTCTCTACCTCATTCTCATCTCTCTTTATTTCTTATTTTCTCTGGACTTTGAACTCATTGTAACTGTAGATGGCTTTCCTTACACATCCAGGAAAGGTGACAGAAAACACTCCCATTGATCTCATCTTTACAGTTTGTGATCCCTAGACTGGGAGAGCACTGCTCTCTAATTAGGCACCTAAATGGCAAATCTCAAGGAAGAATCTGATCGGTCTTTTGAGGTTTCCTGCATTCCCCCAAACCAGGGGAACAAAGCACTCTGATTGGGCTTAGGTCAGCTACATGCAAGAGAGTCAATCTGGACTACTCTGTCCTACCATGCATGAAAATGCATGCAAATAAATTCAAAATCAATTAAAGACCCAAATGTAAGACCTGAAATCATAAAACATCTACAAGAAAATATAGGCAGTACTCTTAGACATCAGACTTCATGATTTTTTTATTTTTGGATATCTCTCTTCAGGCAAGGGAAACAAAAGCAAAAATAAATGGGATTACATTAAACTAAAAAGCTTTTGCATAGCAAAAGAAATTATCAGCAAAATGGAAAGGCCACCTACTGAATGAGAGAAAATATTTGCAAACATATCTGATAAGTGGCAAATATCCAAAATATATAAGAGGTCATACAACTCAACATCAGAAAAACCAACAACCTAACTGAAAAATGGGCAGAGGATCTGAATAGACATTTTCCCAAAGATGACATGAAGATGGCCATCAGACACTTGAAGCTCAATATCACTAGTCATCAGGGAAATGCAAATCAAAACCACAGTGAGATATCCTAACCCTAAACTTAACCTTAATCCTAAATTTACCTCATTGTGATAATCATTTCCTTATGTATGAGTGAAATCATTATGTTGTACACCTTAACCTTAAACAGTTGTTGTTTAGTCATTAAGTCACAACTGACTCTTTTGTGACCCCATGCACAGTGATGCACCAGGGTCCTCTGTCCATGGGATTTCCCAGGCAAGCCTACTGGAGTGCGTTTCCCTTTCCTTCTGCAGGAGATCCTCCCAACCTAGCGAATGAATCCATCTCTCCTGCACTGGCAAGTGGATTCTTTACAGCTGAGCCACCCTTGTATAAGGTTGAGGAAGCTCAACCTTATACAAAGCTATATGCCAACTATATCTCAATAAAACTGGAAGGATAAAGAAAAAAAAAGAAAGTAGTTCTACTAGAAGAAGAAGAGAAGGGATTCTTCATAGACACAGACTACAAGTTTTCTCTTATAAGGCCTGTTGCAGAATCCTAGTGGATTCAGACACACAGAGTTTACTGATAATTCAACTGTGGAGAAGGCGATGGCACCCCACTCCAGTACTCTTGCCTGGAAAATCCCGTGGGTGGAGGAGCCTGGTAGACTGCAGTCCATGGGGTCGCAAAGAATCGGACACGACTGAGCGACTTCACTTCACTTTTCACTTTTATGCATTGGAGAAAAAAATGGCAACCCACTCCAGTGTTCTTGCCTGGAGAATCCCAGGGACGGGGGAGCCTGGCGGGCTGCCGTCTATGGAGTCGCACAGAGTCGGACACGACTGAAGCGACTTAGCAGCAACTGTGAAGAGCAGCTTGACTCACTGCCCCTGCTGCTGGCTTGCCTGTTCAGCAAGTAAACAGCCTCTTAACCCCCCTCTGGGCATTCAGACCTACCCTAGGCAGATTAACTAAAGGGAGCTGTGAGTTAGTCAGTTTTAAGGCTCATTACCCCCGGTGACTGGCTTCAGTACCTTTAGGATTTTGACTCTCCTCATGTTTTCCTGAGCTGCATTTTGGATTCCTACTCTGAATGCTACTTCCTCTGGGCCTGGAATAACCCTGGTGTAACCTCCTTACCAAGTTTCCATGACTGGATCTCCTCTCTTTCTTAAATAGCCACCTGTACTAAAGCTATCTATCTGCAACTGAATACTGAACTCAGCTCACTTGCCAAGTCTTCTTCCTATTGCCTACTGGTTGGACCACTCCTGTGCTATCTCTGGAGACTGGTTTAGACTCTGAGTTCCATCCCTCACTGACCAGTCCCCAGTAATGACAGCTACTGACGTCTCAAGAAACGTTCTCAGTCTCTAAATATACAGGGCCACATGGAACAGCATTCTTGGAAGCACTCAAACTGGGTTTATTGCATTATAAACATTTGATCTTCCTACTGTGGAACCAGAAGCAGAAGTGGGGAGAATGCTCAGCTTCCCTAATTTTATCACACTGTCACCAGGGCCTTTACAGAGCTTGTGTAGCTGGTATCAAGGTGTTGAAACAGATCCTGCCCTTTCTGCCTGAGCCTCTTTTTCCATGGAGTTCAGACCTTGTCATGGAACAGGACCATCTGATTCCCTCCATCTCTTAATATCTCTTTCTAGGCTCTTCCATATTGATACATATAAATAGATTCTCTCAGCTGTGTCCCATTAGTTTGCCAAACATGCCTGGACATGAACTCCAGCAAAAGAAGAGGCCTGGGTTCAGGTTGAAATCTCTGCTACAAGAAGAGGCATGTTCCTGGCAATGGTTTCCAATCTGGTCTACACTACCAGAGCATTCTTTGTGTGTGTGTATTGGATACCAGTCACGCACTACTTCAGGTCTGCTCACCTAACTCCTACTGCAGCCCGCTGCTGAGGCATCGAGTTCCATGGGGTCTTCGTGCAGCTTCCCCTGGGTGTAAATCTGATAGTGTCTCACCTGTGCCCTCGTCACAGACCTCTCGTGTCCCACTCCAAGTCTTATGCCAGACACAACAGTGTATACACAATATACACTACCACATTGCAATCCAGAAGCAAGAGCGTCAGTAACACCTCGGGCCATCCCTTGACCAATAGATGACAGAAGCTAATGAACACATAGTTCCCTTTTTTGGCCACCAGGCAGGCATTTATGAGATGAAATTCATAAGGCTCCTCAGAATGTTCCAGTGAGATAGGACAGAGGTTGTCTGCGGTAGTGTTCAAACCAAAAATTCATCCTTGGATTGTGGTTCCCACTTTCCATGCCCCTTCCTTTTCCCCCACTTCTCTTCTTTTATTTTAAATAAAATATCTCAGGGTCTGCTTTCTGGGAAACTCAGGTTGAGAGAATATGATGGCTCCTTGATTGTTCTTTATGAGGAAGAATAAAGCTTTGGGACCAAAGAAGCCTAGTTTCAAATTCGGTCTAACTAACAGGATGGCCGTAGACAAATTGCTTAGCCACTCTGAACCCCAATGTCCCTGTTTTGTAATGGGGGTAACATGACTACCCCATCATGTTTGCCTAAGCACTGCACTGAAGAGTCTGTGAGGAGCTAACAGCAACCCCGACGCAGGGTACCGCTCAATCCTGTGTTCACCCTTTCCTCCTCTTCATTTGCGCCCCTTGCTCTTTCTGGCCTTGGCTTGCTTGTTTTTGTTGTTGTCATCGTTTTAGTAGAAGGTTGTGGGGTATAAATGGAAATAGACACAACAAAATTAGAGTTTTGTGTACGTCAAATGTACATACTCCACATCAAATAGATGGATACAAATGCAAAATTCCACTAAATGAAATCTTTAAATTTATTACTTTATAAAAATTATAACTTTTAAAAAGTACCAGAAAATTTATGCCTGTATTAAATACTTTCTAAAAGGGAGAAATATATCATTGTTTGAGAGCATACATTTAAAATAGAGATAAAATGAGATTAACAGCTAGGATCTTACTTCTGTCTGAGCAGGAACTCTCTCCTTTAACAATTTTAAATGAAAACACCCTTATTGATACATCAACATACACTTTTATTAAATATATATTTATTATATAGGGAATATATTTATATAATTAATATATAACATATATAATAATATATAGTATTTTTATTTGTGTGCGCTCAGTTGTGTCCAACTCTTTGTCACCCCACGGACTGCAGCCCACCAGGCTCCTCTGCCCACGGGATTCTCCAGCAAGCATAATGGAGTGGGTTGCCATTTCCTTCTCCAGGGGAGCTTCCCAACCCAGGAATTGATGGAAACCTCATCTTCTGCAGCTCCTGCCCTGGCAGCTGGATTCTTTACCACTGAGCCACCTGGGAAACCCACTATATAAGTATATTATAGGTCATAATATACATATAAAATAATATATATTATATGATATAGACTGTATTACATTATACATAGTCATTAAGAGCATTTTCATTTAAAATGTTAAAGGAAAGACTTCCTTCTCTGACAGAAGTATATGTAATAATATATAATAATCTACAATATCCTATACATTTAATATAAAATAATATATTTAATATATTATATAAATAACATATATAATTATAAATTTTAAATATGTATGCAAAGTGCTTATTATACTAACTCCTTTGTTTCTAATAAAGGACTTTGAGTCTGAACTAATGAAAGACAAGTAAATCACTGGGATTAAATCAAGACTATAATGTAACCTCTCATGCCATTATTCAATTAACTGTCTCAGCCAGAAGTAGATACCCATGGGAGCTTGAAGCATCTAAAGGGCAAAAATTGCATTCTTGGAACACAGTTCAAATGCCAATGAAATTACACTTGAGCATGGAGACAGCTTGCTAGATGCTAGAGCAATAGTGCCATAGTGTAACAGCCTGGGAGGGTAACAGCCACAGCAGGCCTGAAGGGGACAGGAAGCCAATCCAGGGCCAGGCCTTCCAGGTCACTGATCTGTACAGTCAGGAACCTCACTGGGTGCCCACAGATCCACGGTGTGCTGCCAGCTCTGGGCATCAGTGTGCCAGCAGGGGCAGCCTGAGGCAGAGTACCCATAGTGGTGAGAGAACCACAGAGGTGGGTGGCCGGTTAAGAGGTGTGTTCCCTCCTCTTTCCCTCCTCTCTGCCAGTGCACCCGAGCCTAGGGAAGGGCAGAGGGAGGAGAGAAGCTGTGAACTAGAGTAAGATTCAAACTGCATGGACCTAGCTTTTAAAACCTGAAAATTTCTACAGTCTGCTCTAGATATTGTTGAGGGATAGAAAGAGGGGCTAGACACTGATTGGCGGGGTAAAAAAAAAATCCTTTGCATTTTTGTGCCTTAATATGCTGACATACCTCAGTTAACCACTTACTAAGACATCAGTGATGATAGATGACAGAGAATGAGAGAGATACATACACACACACATATATACATACAGTAGACCAAGACTCAGATAATTTTTTAGTAGGATGAACATAGTTACATTCACAGGGATATTTCTGCTATGCCTTGCGTTGAACCAGGTGTGCTACCCATTAATCCACTTCATTCTAACAACAATAAGCACATTATCCCCATTTCTCAGATAAGGAAACTGAGTCTTTAAGCGGTTTGAGTAACTACCCTGAGACCATACAGTTTGTTAGTGGCTAGTAACCTTCTCTTATTGCTTATTCTAAAACTGAATCATTAACTCAGCCTAGTCCTACTTTCTACCATCTCATTTTATAAATATTTAAATCTAGTCTCAGAAAAATTTAAAACCTTGACCAAAGTTATTATTCACTACCAGAGAAAAGATTTCTAACAAAAAAAGGTCTTTTAATTTTTACTACAGGGCTTCTAATAAGGTTATTAAAAGAAAGGAAAAACTTACAAATAAGCCCACATGCACTTTTGTTTTAAACAGCAATTGTCATTATCTTAAGAGATCATAGTCCAAGGCAGGTGGCTGGCTCAGGCTGTGTTCTTGTTGAGGGAAGAGAATAGAGGGGTCTTGTAAAATTCTAACCTACTTGTGAAGTTCAAAGGCATCATTATGCTTTCGGCTATCAGCCCTATACTACTGGGTGCATTCCCAGCACATAGTACTTAGCCTGGCACATAGTAGGCACTCAGTGAATGCTTGCTGAATTGGTATTCAATATAAATATAATCAATATGCTGTGGTCAAAATAGAAATTAATGCACTCTGAACCAAAAAAAATTTTACAATTTTTCCCCCTTAATATTGCATAGATAATACTACTCAGCAGATATGTTTTTTTCCCCACAATTCACATCAGTCAACTTTTATTTGCATCTGTAATATGAACATGTACAAATATGCTCATCTGTAAATTTTCCTGAGCTAACAATCATGGTATCATGACCTGTCACCAAATACTAAAGTCAGACATTCTAGGTCAGTCTTATTCCATTTGTGTATTACTTGTTACAATATATACATTACAATATATATGCATATACTCCTCAGATTTCAGGAGTTAATCATTTACCCCCGATGATAGGTGAAGGGCAAGACTCTGCTCATCTCTGAAAGGCTTGTGCAGAATCTTACAACATGAAATGGGAATTTCCCTTCCCTTCTGTTAAATTCTAATTCACCTCCACTCACCCACATGGCAAGCCTAGCTGCCTGCCCCAGGCAGCCTCTGCCAGTTAGGCCAGGCCTGATCTTGTTTTCTGAATGTCTGAAGCAGGGAGGCCTAAAATGAAATATTGCTCTCATGCCAAAGTTGCTTTGTCTTCATGGGGAAAATTTTTTTTTTTTCAGAGAAAGGTAAGTGCAGCCAATCTGAGAAATCTTAGTTGATTATTTACTGTGACTTAACCTTCGAAAGATTCCACTGCAAAAGGAAGGGCAGGGATTTATACAGTTCACAGCCCAGGAACCTCTTTTCCTCTGCATACCCAGCAGAGCTAAGCTATTTAGCTTGACCTCATACATAACGAGGCCAATCCTATGACCCCCTGAATTTCCCCACATGACTTGCAGGGAACATTCAAAGAAGTAAACTTGCTAATAAGCCTGGAGGAGTTAGGGCTTATATCATTCCTGAATTATCAATGGAACTTTGCAAATCAACTTTACCTGTGCACGTGACTATGCTCAACTAATCTTTACCACAGAGAAGAACGTTTGTCAATATAAGAGCTAGTGAAGACCTACACTATATAAATTTTTTTTCTCTAAGCAAAAGATCAAAATTCAAATGTGATTTTACTGATTTGAAATAATAATTCTGGGATTTCAGAGTATCATTTGATGGGACTTGAGGTTTCAGATCAAATCTTTGTGCAGAGATAAGAACTGTTCTGCTTTAGTAATATTATTATTATTATTAATCACCTGAAGCAAGTGCTCAAAATATATGTTATTTGTAAAAAAGGCAATAATGCCATGTAGAAATTCATGCTGAGGGGCTGTCATTTCAGAGGGTAGAAAGAGCACCATCTGTCCCTCTTTAGGTCTTAAAAAAATTAAGTGGAAGTGAAGTAGCTTGTGTTACATAAGAGGCAGATGACATGGAGTAAACANAAAGTACATTTATCAGAAGCCTGTGCTGCCCAAGGCTAGCGGGGTTCAAGGTACTGCGTGTTCAGCTTCCTGGGCCAAGAGCTACAGTAAGTCATGTCGCCCCTGGCCTGCTTCTCCTGTCAGCCGGATCAAGAGCCTCAACCACCTGGTGGAGAAAAGCTTTGGCGTTTTCCCAGTGTGTGCCGGGTGGGTGCTTCACATGTTTGATAAAGATGTGGGGTCATGCTGCAGCGCTTACCAAGCGCTCCTGCCTAATGGTTGTGCAGTTCTGAGGGGCCCAGGGCTCCGCGCACCAGGGGGCCGCCGCGAAGCCTGGGTATGTCTCGTGTGAGCGCACCTTTGGGCTTCTCCTCGGACTGCTGAGGAAGCTTCAGGCTCCGCCCTTGGCCTTGGTTTTGGCAGTTCTTTGCCCCGAAGGTGCGTCCAATGGCTTAGCTGTCAGCACCTGCTGGTGTGGAGGCGGCTGCTGGAGGCTGATCCCTCTCTGGCAGCCTCACAGAGCAGGCTGGCTCTGGCCCCCAGGCGGCCTTGGTCTCACCCTGAAGCACCCTGTCCTGAGGGGGAATGAGGACGTTTCATCTTAGGAAGCCTAGGCCTGAAGGTTGAACTGGGGCTGCTCTGATAAATGGATTTCCCCAAAGCAAATCTTCCTGGACGCATCGAGATACTGTTAGGTGGTTAGCACACTTTATCTGACTGAGATTCACCCAGTGCTCTCGGCCTCGGGCCCACCTGGGGCAGTGATAGGGTCCAGAAAGTAGGTCAAGTGTGGGTTTTATGCCCTCTCACCTCCAATCACTGTACCCATGCCTGCCTCCTGGCTTGCCTTTGATTTCCATCCAGGCTTCCACTCACTCCACAGAGCTTTTGAGCACCTGCTCTGTGCCAAGTGTTGTGCCAAGCGCTGGGCACCAGGCAGGGCTGGTGCAGGGCTTTCACAGCACCTGGTGGCTCCCTGTCGTGCAGGGAGGAGCCCTGTAGGAGCCCCATTTCCCGGGTCACTCTCAGCCCCACGGTGTCCCCAGACCATCCCTCTCTCCATTCACCTTCCCCGACTCTCTCCAGCTCCCCCCTTCATTTCTTTATAGTACTTATCATAGTGATCTAACAAATTATTCTTGTACAAAGGTTGCTTTTGGTAATTACTGGTTCCTCTCAGGAGTTTCCACATATGAAAAAATGATGGTTTGAAGAAACAAAGCCTTTTATGAGATGAACGCGGGTCTAATGGGAATTTGAAACAGGGAGTAATATCAATATATTGTCTTAGCAGACCCTATCTGGTTTCAGCAGGGAGAGAGGTTTCTTCCTTCCCCTCTGTACAGTGAACTCTGTGTGGAGTGGTTAAAAGAATAAATTCCAGAGCTGAACAATCTGGATTCAAATCCCAGCTTGGTTATGTTACAATCTTAGGGAAGATCTTGGATCTTTGCTCCTTAATTTTCTCCTATGAAGAAATGAAATGGTAGAAATAGCTAAGGATATCTCACAGGCTGGTTTGGGGATGACCAAAAATTAATAAGTATGATACTTTTATAATACTGCCATGTTTAGTTAAGTACACTATAATTATGTTAACTGATTCTTCATGAAGCCAATTCTATTCTTTCTACATTACAGATTCTCAAGTAAGTTGTACCAAGAGAGGATGTGTGATTCAGGGCTGTAGTTTCCTCATCTGAAAAATAGGAAGTAATGATTGAGGATGTGGAGTCAGAGGGCCAGTCAGGTGACCAGATTCTGGTCTGTGTTCTTTGCTGGCTTTCTGACCTGGGAGAACTCATGTAACTTCCCTGCAGTCCAGAAAATGGACTTGATCTGCGTTTTCCAAACTCAGGTTATTCAAGTAACACTTGTAGAATCATTACCATATCCCTGAGTCACAGCTTCCCAGATAGCGCTAGTAGTAAAGAACCTGCCTGCCAATGCAGGAGACATAAGAGACACGGGTTTGATCCCTGGCTCAGGAAGATCCCCTGGAAAGGGGAATGGCAACCCACTCTAGTGTTATTGTCTGAAGAATCCCAGGAACACAGGAGCCAGGCAGGCTATAGTCTATAGAGTCACACAGAGTCAGACACAAATGATGCAACTTAGCACACACAGCATGCACTAAATCCCATCCTGGTTATTTACTTGATATTTTCCTTCAGATAATCTTCAAATCAATTCACTTTCATATGTAGCCTCACAGAGGGAATATTCATATACTCAATGGGTGGATATCATAATTATAGGTTTTTCTAATGCATATAAAAATAAATTTTTAATGAAATTTAAAAATATTTTTTAGAACATCTTCATGCATGCCACCAAGGAGGTGCATACACCATTTTAGCAAACTCTAGGTTAAACGTTCACTGTGGATCCAGTCAGCCCTAAAACCCTCTTGGGAAATGCTATATAATTTCCATGTGGCTATTTAGCTTTGTGTTTCTTTATATCACTTGCCTCATTCAGGGCACAGACTATGGCTTATACCTTTTTAGGCACCAGGCACCTGGAAGAGGGCTTGGTAAATATTTAATTTTAAGTTAGAAGTACATGCACGCATACCTACAAATATGTCTGTGGCTCGCTAACAACCAGGCCAGTACTGAAAACACTCCTTTCTTTCTCTCCGCATCCATATCACTGTGTTTGCTGGGTAGTTGTTCCCTGAATGAAGTGAAGCATGTGGGACTCCAGGCCCTAAGTGGGCACTCAGGAAACGTCAGCTTCCCAGACAGCCTTCTCTCTTCCTGTGCTCTTTGTTAGTGGAGCTGTTTGTCCATGTGAAAATGAGCCTACTTCCTCAGGAGTTTACAGCCCTGGCTATTGTTGGGTTACAATAATTGTTGTCCTCAATGCCAGCCCTAAAAGTGTTCATTCCCAGGTCTAGAAATGTCTGATCTAAAGAAGGGATTGTGTTTCTAAGCGCTATTATTGAAGTGACCTTAAGAAACAGATTTACGTAAATCTCATCAGTAAAAATGTGCACCTACAGTATCAAGACACAGTTCTGGGTTCATAGAATGAGAAATTTCTCAATTTTTTGATATTTCTTAAACATTTCTGTGTTAATAACCTTAGGAGATAGAAATCTGAGTGAGACTATTAGACTTTGAAGAGACTAACAGATTGTGAGTGACTTGAAAGCGAGTAATATTCATCTTACAACCCCTAGGGCTTAGCAAAACAGCCATGTGTGGCAGCAATGCATTAAACATTTGCTCCATAAATGAACTAATGAATAGATGAAGACACCAGTCTAGCACTGAAAGAGCTCGCAGAGAGAGCTCGTCTCTGTTTGAGAAATGAGACAGCATAGACAAAGAAAGTATTAATTAACAGTAAGCCTAACATTACACGAGATAACAAAGGCTATTAAAGGTTAAATGAAAGGTACCCTGCTATACACCCTGTCCTAAAACAGTGTCTTGATTCAGCAGCGAGTCTCAGAAAAGACTGTGTGTTAGCCCCTACTCTCTTGTCCTTATCATTCCCCTCCCGCCATCGCTGGTGAGCCGGACTCCAGAGGGAGGTTGCTAAGTTGTTGTCATGTGACTGGTTTCCAAGGGCCACTGAGTTTATCAGCTCCTGGGAGCAAGCAGGGTATTATTTAATGTAAATAAACCAGTGGCTGTTTATCCTCTCAGTCTTTCTTCAGTCATCCACTGGCAAAGAAAGAAACGGCAATGATGACAGGTATGAAATTAGAATGCACGAGAAGTTAGAAGTCATTGATTAATGATTTTGCAGGTCAGGGCGACCCTTCCACTTGCCAGGAGCTTTGCCATGCCATGAACTTCTACACACCTCTCTGGGATTCCAAATTGTCAGCATAAAAATAGCAGCCCCAAATCAATGTTTTTTATTATTCATTAGTTACTGAAATACTCTTCCCGAATACACACTTAACCGAAAAATGCCTTCTCCTGTAGGGTTTTAAAGCATTCAGTCCATGAATCAAACCATATAATTCAGTGTATTTCACTGGGCACTGATACCAACACCAGCAAAACCCAATTAATTGGGAAGAATGACATTTCCTTTGGAATTTTGTTTGTAAAATGATTTGTGTGCCAGGCCAATAAAAATTTCAAGCAGTGCAGAGCATAAGGAGAAGAAAGTAAATTTCTATCAACCTGTGGAACCCAGTCTCACAGTCTTTTCCATAGAGGCATCCACTATTCTTGGGCATCCTTCCAGAAATATTCTATGTATATACAAGCATATGTGTCTTATACATACTCCTTATACATACATACATACTTATTCATACATACTTACACACCCCTGTCTTATACATACTCCTCTGTTCCTCAGCGAAACTTAAGAAATTGTGGAGTTTATTGCAAATCTATACACTTAGATTTACCTTTTTTATTTCAACAGCTACACAATATTCCACTGTGTGGATGTCCCCAAGTTCACCCAACCCCTAATGGACAAGTGGGTAGCTTTCAAAACATATTTTTGCTCCCACAAACATATTTTTGCACGCATCTGAATAGAACCATGAATCAGTGCCTTAAGATGGAATTTCAAAATCAAAGGATATGTGAATTTTAATTCTGATAAACATTCTCAAACAGTGACACTCAAGTTTTGGTGAGAATTGCCAAAATTAAAGTATTTATTCACGCTTAGAAACAAAAGTGAAGACTATGTTTTATTTTAAACCATAATATCTGTCAAGCATCTCGTTTTTTTTTTAATGAAATTCAGTTGCCAATGTCTTGCCCCCCTAGTATGAATCCATTCAAAATACACTTGACAGCGACTCGCTAAAGGAGGAACTTGCCAGAAGTTTCTTACCACCACATTGCGTGAGTGTTGCAATGGGGTTAACTCACGAATACCACACGTTCTCCACTGTGCTCTTGCTGTGTTTACTATCTTTGTGGCCTTGGTCATTTAGCAACACTGCGTTATTTTTCTTTTTGTAAGCAAAGGTCAATTTATCACCCATCCCCCTCCCTTCCTCCTCCGAATCACCAGGGACACGATTTCTTCTTGCCAGTGTTCCCTCACAAAAGTAACCAGTCTTAGAAGGTCAGGCCAGGCAGATTACCGATGCATCCGTGAAAAGGGCTCTGTCACAGTGAAGTTTGATTTATTTAATTGTCTATTACCTGTGGGAGTGAGTTCATGAATGACAATCTTGTACTCTGCTCAGCTGCCACTTTCCTCGCTGGCTTCCTGTATTAAAAAACAAAACAAACAAACAAAAAAAACTGGTGAAGAGATCCAGAACAGTCTCTCTAGAGTTTACCCAACACACACTCTGTGCTGCCATCTCGTCAAGGCTCCTTTCCTATTTGCTCCTGCAACATGAGCAACATGTGGAGGTTTTGGGTTTGTTTTGCCACCAGCTGTAACCATTTTCTTTTCCCTGCCTCTGACCACAAACTCATAACCTTCTGATAACCACTGAAAATTTACATCTGACTGGGTTGAATGGAATAAAGCAATTTTGGTTTAATTGGTGACAACCAATTAAATAAATGTTCTGCTTACATCTAGAATGGGTTGCAAATTTAAGAGAACAGATTATGTCCGGCTTCGAATATTTTGGGGCTCCAAGGATCCATAAAGTAACGGCCATAATATGAACAACCAAGGAGCTTCATTTTTCCATTTATCTCAGAATCACTCTCAAAGAGCAAGAAACTAGATTTTTTTAAAAATTAGATTTAGACTCTGCAAGGAGGCAATGTCAATATTCTCATACTGTGGGCTGTTTAAGCTTCTTAGTCCAGATAGCCCTGGACTAAGGGCTTGCGCAGGCTTCCCTAGTGGCTAAGTGGTAAAGAATCTGCCTGCAATGCAGGAGACATGGGTTCAAGCCCTGGGTTGGGAAGATCCCCTGGAGAATGAAATGGCAACCCACTTCAGTATTCTTGCCTGGAAAATGAACAGAGGAGCCTAGAGGCCTACAGTCCATGGGGTCATAAAAGAACAGGACACGACTTAGTGACTAAACAGCAATAGTAAGGGCTCACTCAGGAAGCAATGGAAAGACCAGATCTTCTGTTTAAAATGAAAGCAAGAAACCACTGCACTATGTTGACACTTTGTTGGTAAACTTCAATCCCACATGAGTCCTGCCCATGAAGGAGTCTAGGAGTTGGTGCTGCTGCTCTTGATCCTGCCATATAGGGTCCCCAGAAGTAGGACCCCAGGGACTTAAGAAAGAGGATGAAGATGGACAGTAGGTAGGAGCCACTGAATTATGCCAGACCAGGCTACAGAAACCTTGAAAGGAACATTTCAGAAGCCTTAAAGCCTTCAGCACAATGGAGAGATTTCAAAATCAAAGTAATTCCTCACTTCTAGGCACTTATACTCAAGACACAGATATCTCTTAGCAGTGGACTTCTCTATATTCTAACTCCTTTAATTCAACAAGCACATATTAGTCACATATGAAGGGCTAGCCTTCCACCTCTGTGCTGTACAAAGACTAAAAAGTTATCAGCTCTGCCCCACAGCATGCGCTCATTAAATAACACTGAATGAGTGGATCAAAGGATGCACGAATGAAGGAATAAAGCTTACAGTCAAGTAAGGGGAGAAAACACAGATAAGCAGGTGGCAGGTGTAGTATACGGTGGTGTGAGTGGTCAGTTCTACCCAGGGTGGTAGAGAAAGGTCTCAGGCTTGAGGTGACCAACAGGTAATGGACAGATAAATGGGGGAAGAAGAGATTTTTAGTGTAGGAAGTGAAAGAACCTAGCGTGAGCTAAGGTCTAAAGCAGCGATCAGCGAACTGGAGCCCGTGGACCAAATGCAACCTACCACCTGTTTTTGTAAATAAAGTTTTATTTGGACACAGTCATGCCCACCAAGACTGCTTTCGTGTTACAGCAGCAGCACTGATTAGCTGCAACAGGGACCACAAGATCTACAAAACCTAATATATTTATTAAATATTCAGGGGCCTGCCAGACAGGCCCAGTTGCTGGACCCTGGTGGTCCTGAAAGAGACTTGATGAGAGATGAGATAGAAAAGGGAGCAAATCCTGAAGATTCTTTTATGCCGTATTAAAATAACTGATACCTGTAAGAAGAGGGGAGGGGTAAGATAGGGATAGAGGATTAAGAAGGACAAAAGACTCTGCATAAAGTAAATAAGCCACAAGGATGTATCACACGGGGTAAATAGTATTTTATAGCAGCTATAAAGGGAGTATAAGCTATACACATTTTGAATCACTATGTTGTACACCTGACACTAACATAATATGGTAAATCAACTATACCTCAATTTTTTTTAAGAAAAGAAATTTGGTCTTGCCTTTTCCAGAAATAGCAAAAGCACTTTTGCATTTAGAAATGTTTCTCAGGGATCAAGATAGGTAAGAGACTCAATAAATGTATCTTTTAAAAAAGAAAAAAAAAAAGATAGGTAAGAGAGATGTAAAATTGCAGCAGAAAACCAGCTCTCCTCTGACATATTCCTTGATTCCACAAACATCAGAGAGCTTAATGTGTGCCATTATACATCTTGTCATATGCTTGGGAAAGAGAACCTGGCATACAGCGACAATCAATGTCTATTGAATAAAGGAATTAGGGAAGGAGTAAAGACAATATTTTAATAGCATCATTATTAAAAGACTTCCTGAATAGGGTGCCTCTGTTATGAAACCACTGGCTGAGACTCCCACTGGTGCCCAGTTACCACACATGTAAACACTGAGATCCAGGCATGAGGAGGTTAATAGTGAAACACAAACCAGAGAGAAATTCCTTCCTTTCATCTCCAGTGCCAACATCATCAAATACCAGCCACTGGCTGAAACTGTGTTTATTCATGCTCAGTGGCCTAATGAGAGGGGATGGGACAAGAAGCAGCTCTGCTAATAACTGTCATAAAAATAATAATATCACTTGGCTCCATGTGGCATCTTTCATTGGAAAATCTTGAATCATTTTTTTTTTCCTGTTAGGTAACAATTATTTCCATTCTACTTCCACTAAAGGAAAAACCAAAGCACAGAGAGAGGTTGTGACTTGCCCAAGGTCACTGAGCTAAGCAGAAAGGCAGTTTTTAAAGGCTGAGAAGGATTTGGGGATATATGAAATCCAATTTCCTTTCCAGCCCAGAATGGTTCTGGTTCATGACTCAGGAAGGAACACAGCATGATCCACGCTCAGCATCTCTTTAAAAAAGTCATATTACAGGGACTCAGAAATAAGGGTCTATGTCAAGTGAATGTTTTAATGTTACATATTGTCCCTGCCCATCACATTTCAACACCGACCACTGAACTGTGTCACAGACAAAGAAGGCCTCTTGGAAGGTGGGAAATGGGCCTATGGCAGTGGGATCTGGCTTGGGGGTGTCTGTCCTTTCTGACAATTCCCCTAGCTGCTTCCCCCTAGCAAGTCCAGGCCTCCCCGTTACTTTATTCATCAGAAGTCTAGTCTTAGGGTGCGCACAAGTCTGTGACGATCCTTGCGGTATGCCTTTTGTCCCAGGGTAGTAGCAGCAGAAAGGTTGGTCGCTCGGTCCTGTCCGACTCTTTGCAACCCAACGGACTGTAGCCCGCCAGGCTCCTCGGTCCATAGAATTCTCCAGTCAAGAATACTGGAGTAGGTAGCTATTCCCTTCTTCAGGGGATTGTCCCGATCCAGGGGTCAAACCCAGGTGTCCTTCATTGTAGACAGATTCTTTACCATCTGAGCCACAAGACAAGTCCCAGGGTAATTAGCAATAATTCCCTTTTTACTCTAAAAAATGCCTCAGGTTGGACCATAAATTGTATAATCATTCTAGCTCTAACAAATCAGGAGGCTAGATCCAGAAGTCTTCCTCTATCACAATTGTTCTATATTAGCACTTTTGTTTCCTAGACCCAGGATCTTGTACTCACAATAGATCCTAACTCACAATCAATTAAGTGATCTTCTCTGATAGGTAATCTCATCTCTATACAAATGAGAGTTTGCTACCCAGCCCACAGAACAGTTAATTACTGTTAGAATCACTCTCTCACCTTGTGCTATAATCTGCCTTTTCATATCTTCCAAGTGTTGATCTTCACACCATTCTCAAGAAGCTGACAAATCACTCCTCCTTTTTGTTCCCTAGG
The DNA here is from genome assembly GCA_006410875.1 of Neotragus pygmaeus. NCBI lineage: Eukaryota > Metazoa > Chordata > Mammalia > Artiodactyla > Bovidae > Neotragus > Neotragus pygmaeus. The sequence goes on from SJYV01032607.1 coordinate 195,133, forward strand.
AGAGGCCCCTAAAGTTCTCTGTTCTCCATCCTAAATACCCATAAGCATCAGGAAGAAATTCTAGCAGAGAGTTTAGGAATGTGGCTTTAGAATCAGACAGACCTGGATTTAGGTCTGGGCCCTGTCACTCCTTAACTAGGAGTAACAGAATTACTTTTCTAATTTCACTTTTCTTGTCTATAAATTTTGAACAAACACTAACTACCTAAGCCAGGCCCCGTTCGTTACCAAGCCAGTACCTATTACTCCTTCCTTCCTAACCAAGGTGCTCACTTATACACTCTTCAGCTGTCAGACTCCCTTGCAGTTAGCCATGGGCATGCGACACAGTTTTGGACAGTGAGGTGCAACTGGAAGTGCCAGCTAGGGTTTCTGAGAAAGCTTGTTAGAGGTGGAATATTCAGCTTACATCCACTGTTTTAGTTTGTCCCACTTAGTCTTTATCCTTTTTTCTCCTTTCTGTCTAAAAATCAGTTGTAATACACAAAGCAGAGCAGCCAGGTTGCAAATATGAGGCTCCCGCAGAGAAGGACCCTCGGTTCTTGATGGAGCCCACATACTCCCCCTGAAGTACTTACTGCTAGACTTCTTAGCCTATGAGAAAAATAAATCTCTCATCTGGTTAAGCCATTGAAGCTGGATTTCTGCTACTTGCAGTCAAGCCCACCCTAAATAATACACACAGGCATACCTTGCTATATTGGGTTTCACGTTACTGTGCTTTGCAGATATTACATTTCTTGGCAACCCTTCCTTGAACAAGTCTATTGTCCTTTCCCCAGTAGTATTGGCTCATTTCATAACTCTGTGTCACATTTTACTAATCCTCACCATATTTCAAACTTTCTTGTTATTATTATGTTTGTTATGGTGATCTGTGATCAGTGATCTTAGATGTTACTAATATGACTTGCTGAAGGCTCAGATGAAGGTTGGCAATTTTAGTAATAGAATATTTTTTCAAAAATGTAAATCTTAATTGAAGTGTGTACTTTTTTTTTAGACATAATACTATGGTGGTATGGTATAAATATAATTTTTCAACATACTGGAAAATCCCAAAACTCATGCGACTCATTTATTGCAATATTTACTTTACTTTTTTCACTTTATTTGGAACCAAATCCAAAATACCTCTGAGATATACCTGTACTTCAGTGGGTTGTTGTGAATATAAAGTGAATTTGCTACATGGCCCAGCACATAGCAAACACAGAGTGAATGGTTTGCAATGATCCCTATCATGATTATTATTGTTATTAGTCGTCGACTTGGGTCTTAGAGACATGGCCAAGAGCATGTGGCCCTGGCAATCCTGCTGACCTCTGAACAGCACAGTACAAAAGAACATGTGATTTCTCAAGCACAAAGAAAAGTCAGTTGCAGATGTGTGAACAAGAGATATCTCTGTTAACGGCTAGTGAAGCCAGTTTTTCAAAGCACCTGTCAGATCCCCAAAGCACAGAGAAATGAAATTCCACCTGGGAGCAAGTGCTTTCCATTTTGGAGGGCCTACATGGTTTCCTTCTTGGACCAGGAATCCATCCTTGGGATATAGTGTGTCTCCTGGAAGTGTGGACTTCTCTAAATGACAAGCAAAGCACAACACTTAGAGGATGCCATTATTTTACAGGAATATGATTTCTGCTGAGAAATCAAATCCACAGCTAAAAACAGCTAACCAGAAGAACACATGTTCAGATGCAGCATTAAATGTAATTAGCTTTCTCTAACTAACTGAACTGCCCACCAAGTTCAGATACAGATGGAGCTGGCCATGCATTCTTACCTGGACTCCACCAAGCCATTGATCCGCCCAGTCTCACCCTCTCCAGTCTGAGTTCACAGATATAAAGAGTAGTGCAGTAAAAAAGATAACCAATCACCCATGGGTCTTGGAGTCAAACAGACCTAGGGTTCAAATCCCACTTGGCTGCTTACAAGCTGGGTAATTTTCCCTCCCTAAGCTGCAGTTTTCACATCTGTAAAATGGGGATAAGAAAGCTCATCATACAGGTTTGTAGGGAATTGAAGGAGACACTGTGTGGAAAAGTGCCCAGCCTGGAGTTTATCATTGGTTTCCCTTCCTCCCCTATCAGAAGGACAACTTTATCTCTCCCCAAGCCCAAGGAATAGACCCAGCTCAGGTCACTGAGCCCAGGCACAGCTCACTGCCCTCTGCCCTGTGTCTCATCATCCACGCTTTTGGGCCACACTTGGAAAGCCAAAACCTTCCCCAAGGCTGAGGTCATGAAGCAGAAAAAGACACAGCTCTGCTTTCAGAGAGCAAGTTTGGTTGGCTGTGAGCAAAGCCATCTCTCTGTGGCCAGTCTGCCCCTTGGGTAAAGGAGTCGCAGGAAACCCAGCAGGACAGGGCTGGCCCAAATGGTCCTCCCGTCAGCCACAGTCATACAAGTCATCTGGACAAAGAGCCAAGGAGTGGAGAACTGCTCCTCCCAGACTCTCCGTCCTCTGGATACAGCACTCCCGGGTCCCAGTCTCAGGCAGGATGGAACATGACAGTCACAAGATCCACACCTTAAGCTATGAAGCATCTTCTTGCAACATCACCTGGCAGGTGCCTTTGGCAGCTAGTTCCACAGCTGCAGCGGTGCACGGAGCATTTTGCTCCCCTCTGTGTCCTGGGAGCTGTGAACAATCTTCTCCCCACTTTCATTTTAACCAATGGCGTATCCAGGGATATTTACCAAACAGGGTTGAGGATAGCGAGACTCGCTAGATATGTGCACATACGTTTCTCTGTAACTGTACAAACAAGCAGTATAAAACCACACAGAAACTGGAAATTCAGGCTCATCACAGAGTATGTTTTGTCAGAGAGGATAAGAACAGATAAACTAATAACAGCAAATGGAAATCATTAACTGTATGCCAGGGTCTTCATTGAGCTCTTCATTTTCTATTGTTATTATCTCCATTTTATTCTATTTTAAAGGTTTTTGGAGTATAGTTGATTTACAATGTTGTGTTGGTTTCAGGAGTACAGCGATCTCATTTTAAAAACTGTAAACAGACTTCTTAATTATCTTCTAGATATTAATCTCTTATAAGTTTTAGATGGGGCTTCCCTGGTGGCTCAGTGGTAAAGAATCCACCTGCCAATGCAGGAGACATGGGTTCAATTCCTGGATCAGGAAGATCCCCTGGAGAAGGAAATGGCAACCCACTCCAGTATTCTTGCCTGGAGAATCCCATGGACGGAGGAGCCTGGTGGGCTACAGTCCATGTGGTTGCAGAAGAGTCAGACATGACTTAGCGACTAACCAACAACAAAACAGGGTAAAAAGAGGAAGAAAGCACTCATAAAAATGAAAAGGTGCTCAGATAAGAAGAATCAAAGTATATCAGAACAGGAAACCAGAAAACCGCATTCTTTCTTAAATGTAGCTTTGCAAATTGAGTAATAAGATCTAATAATGTAGCCAAGCAGAAGGCTTTCATAACTTTAAAAGAAATGAGGAGGAAAGAATTACTCCAGATCTATTATATTTATTAAAACCACTGATTTCTCTTGAAATAACATGTGGTTTATAACGAAATTTACTGGAGGCTAACTAACAGAAATCTTGTTTTTGTGGGAAGTAAGTATTGTCAGAAAGACTAGAAGACTCTTTTAAATCCTCAAGATTGTAAAACTGAGCTTTTACAAATGAGGGGGAAAATTTGGCTCTTGAACAGGATTATTCAAGTGATTTCATTTAATCTCTTCTTATCAGCAAAAGGGGAAAAAAAGCAGTTAGCTTCAACTGAAACTAATACCATTTTCTACGGCAGAATATACCATTACAGCTAATAATGCAGTGGCTGGCTGTGTTGAATGAATCTTCTTTTTTTAAAAAGCCCACATTTGTTAAACACATGAACGGGACGAGTTTATATTTGGCCAACTTGTGTCTCCACACCTGTTCATTCAGGCATTAGCACTTGTAAAGCAGATGAATGCATCTGTACAGTGACGGGTAAAAATAAACCGAACTATTCTTGTAATATTATCAAAACGATGTGACCAAATAAAAGATCGTGTTTCCTGAGATAAGTGGTCAAATTAGATGTTTCCTCACGTTTTATGACTAGCTCGTCTTATTCATTGTGTATAAAATAGCTGACCTCCATTCCAGGAGAGTGAGTAGCAACCAAATTTAATGCTGTTTGCTCAGGGACCCAAACACTGGTTTCAACGCCTTTGAGGCATAGCTTCTGAATGTGCTGTGGTTACACAGAGACCCAACATTGTGCGTTACAGAGGAACATTTAACTCAATCAATGCTATACTTGTCCTGTGGGATAACCATGTTACTTCAGTGTAGGTCAATTCTTTGAAAATAAAGTTTCTGTAGAAGTTGGATAAGCCATTATCTTTTAGAGTGAGCTTACATGTACACAAACATATATAATCTCTAGAATAAGAAGTTCCCAGGGTAAATAAGTTATAAGAGCAGCTAGCAGTATCTCTCTCCATGTCATTATGCTTTAACCACACTAGAAACAGACTCCTTGGAAAATTATTTGAATCACTGTTCATAATTTTTTTTTACTGTATTAAATTCTTGATCTATATCTTCTATTATGTGAGTTTGAAGTATTATGTGGGCAAAATATTTTCCGCATCTCACAGATTTGGGGCGTGGCCATACATCTTGCTTTAGCCAATGAAATGTTCTCCTGAACATGACACGATGTCTTAAATGGGCTTGTATGATTGCATTTGGGCTGTGGCTGATTGGCAGATTCATATGAAAGAAATAATAAAATAATAAAAAAAAGAAAAATAAGAAATAGTAAAACTGCCTACAGTTTTAAGCGAGTGAAGATGTGGGTTACGCCAGATTGTAATTGTGGTCAGTCACTAAGGCGTGTCCAATTCTTTGCAACCCCATGAACTGCAGCACGCCAGGCTCCTCTCTCCTCCACTATCTCCTGGAGTTTGCTCAAATTTATGTCCATTGAGCCGGTGATGCTATCTAACTATCTCATCCCTTGACACTGCCTTTTCCTTTTGTGTTCAATGTTTCCCAGCATCAGGGTCTTTTCCAAGGAGTCGGCTCTTTGCGTCAGGTGCTCAAAGTACTGGAGCTTCAGCTTCAGCATCAGTCCTTCAATGAATATTTGATTTCCTTTAGGACTGACTAATTTGATATCCTTGCCGTTCAAGGAACTCTCAAGAGTCTTCTGCAATACCGCAGTTTGAAAGTATCAATTCTTTGGCATTCAGCCGTCTTTATGCTCCAACTCTCACAACTGTACATGACTACTGGAAAAATCATAGCTTTGACTATATGGACCTTTGTCGGCCAAGTGATGCCTCTGCTTTTGAATACACTGTCTACGGTTTGTCATGGCTTTCCTTCTAAGGAAGAAGTGTCCTTGAATTTCATGACTACAGCCACCATCCACAGTGATTCTGGAGCCCCTCAAAATAAAATCTATCACTGCTTCCACTTTTTCCCTTTCTATTTGCCATGAAGTCATGGGACTGGATGCCTTGATCTTCATTTTTTGAATGCTGAGTTTTAAGCTAGCTTTTTCACTCTCCTCTTTCACCCTCATCAAGAAGCTCCTTAGTTCCTCTTAACTTTCTGGCATTAGGGTGGTATCATCTGCATATCTGAGGTTATTGATATTTCTCCTGGTAATCTTGATTCCAGCTTGTGATTCATCCAGCCTGGCATTTCACATGATGTGCTCTGCATATAAGTTAAATAATCAGGGTGACGATATACAACCTTGACGTATTCCTTTCCCAGTTTGGAACCAGTCCATTGTTCCATGTTGGGTTTTAACTGTTGCTTTTAGACACGCACACAGGTTTCTCAGGAGAGAGATAAGGTGGTCTGGTATTCCCATCTCTTTAAGAATTTTCCTCAGTTTGTTGTGATCTACACAGTCAAAGGTTTTGGCATAGTCAATGAAGCAGAAGTAGATGTTTTTCTGGAATTCCCTTGCTTTTTCTNCCGAAGAATTGATGCTTTTGAACTGTGGTGTTGGAGAAGACTCTTGAGAGTCCCTTGGACTGCAAGGAGATCCAACCAGTCCATTCTTTAGGAGATCAGCCCTGGGATTTCTTTGGAAGGAATGATGCTAAAGCTGAAACTCCAGTACTTTGGCCACCTCATGCAAAGAGTTGACTCACTGGAAAAGACTCTGACGCTGGGAGGGATTGGGGGCAGGAGGAGAAGGGAGCGACAGAGGATGAGATGGCTGGATGGCATCACGGACTCGATGGACATGAGTCTGAGTGAACTCCGAGAGATGGTGATGAACAGGGAGGCCTGGGGTGCTGCGATTCATGGGGTCGCAAAGAGTTGGACACGACTGAGCGACTGAACTGAACTTCCATCCTTAGAGCTGGCATTTAATTTTTTCAAAATATTATTATTCATTCCCACAAGCAGCTTTTGCATTAATACAATTTTAACTTAAATCAATTTTTTTCTTTTGCCAAAAGCAACATATTACTATCACAGAAATATAGAAAAAGCAGAGAAATATTGAATATAAAGAAGAAAATTTATTTCTGTAATCCCAGCACCCAGAGATAGCCACTGTATGCTGCTGCTGCTAAGTCGCTTCAGTCGTGTCCAACTCTGTGCCGACCCCAGAGATGGCAGCCGACCAGGGTCCCCCATCCCTGGGATTCTCCAGGCAAGAACACTGGAGTGGGTTGCCATTTCTTTCTCCAATGCATTAAAGTCAAAAGTGAAAGTGAAGTCGTCCAGTCCTGTCTGACTCTTAGCGACCCCATGGACTGCAGCCTACCAGGCTCCTCTGTCCATGGGATTTTCCAGGCAAGAGTACTGGAGTGGGGTGCCATTGCCTTCCTTCTAAATACATTTTATTCCAACTCCTGTTTTATTAAATAATGATGAGATTGTGTTGTCATTGCCCATTTGGGATTGCTTTTTTACTTAATCATGTCTGTCAGTTTATGCCAACGAATACTCATGTGCAACATCTTTTTATAAATATTCACTCACAACAATGGCCTAACATTGTATGGAAATACCATCATTTATTTGAATACTTCCCTATTGTTAAAAATTAAGTATATTTCACTTTTTTCTTCTTTTCTGGCCATATCAGTAATATTTCTGTGAAGAAGTGAAGAGATACAATGAGTCATTCAAAACCTTTAGGAAGCAGTCACCACTTACTGGTGCCTTACAGTTCAGAGTTCAATTAGACCGATCTCCTACTAATCTCACTGTTTCCTTCCATACTCTTGCTATGAGTCTGGGACCGTCACTAGATGATGGTAAAGATGGGTAATGGGCAAGATTGGGATAAAAGAATTTGAAGAAGGACTTTCACTTCTGCTCTCAAGAAAGAAGGTTCAAACTGGAACCTATGAATCAGCACATGATCAAAAACATCGTAACAAAAAGTGGGCCCATGTTTTGAAATGGAAATAAGGTATACACAATGAAACATATGCCACTGTAGTTTCACTATCTGCAGTTACAACATCCGTATTTGTTTGACAAACATTTCCCCAACCTGGTTGGCTGGTAAATAAGTTCCATCATCCTCATTTTACAGGATCTGAGGCACAGAAAGGCTGACCAAAATGCCCAAGGTCACACAAGTTTAGTGGCACAGCCCAGGTCTGAGCCCATGTGTCCTGGCCTCGGACCAGTGCCCTTTCCACACTTGAATAGTTCTCTGTAATACTGGGAATTATGAAGAATAGGGAACAGGACACAGTGTGGCCAGGAGATTAGCAGAAACATAATTCTCCCGAGAGACAGCACGGAGACATCTGTTAGCTACTTAACATGAGTCTAACATCCTCAGTGAGGGGATAATAAATCCTCTCTGTCCACCTCTCTCTGGGGAGACAAGCATTATTGCTCAATCAGAAATTTGTCCTTTAAAGAGCTTTGATATTCTCAAAGGATAGGTGCTACTGAAAGGTGAAAATATTTTCTTTGCTTCTGCTGTGCAAATGGTGAAAAGGAGAATGGCTTAGGTTAAGGAACGATTGGAAGACATAAATTCTTATCTAATAATGTCAAGGCTATGCTCTGGAGCTCTCTGAATGGAAAGATTGTGAGTCCCTGCTGCACTGAACACACACTTTACAATACAGTAAAAATCCTCTGCAGCACAGTCAGAACTGCTAACTCATGGGCTAGTCAGAGATGGGGGGGGGGCGGTGTGGGGGGAAGGATACATGTATGTTTCTAGCATTTTACCTTAAATAAATGTAAGTGTGCTCAACTGTCCTGGCACTTTCCCTCACTATTGAATTCACTGGAAAGGTTCCAAAGATACATTTTTTACCCAAAGACACACCATAAGATCTCATTTTTCACTTTCATTTTTTCTTTCTCTGCAGTGAGTGAGAACTTAAATACACTCATGAGCAACATATCATAGATTTTATTATTTTTTCCAGTTTTTGTTAATGAACTCATTTGACATTGAGTCTCTCCATAGCATTCCATTTAAATTTCATTGCAATAATTTTCTCTCATTTTCTAGACACGTGTTCCATTAGTCGTGTCATTAAAGTAAATTGCACAACTTTAATAACAAGTAAAACTGGCACAAATATATTAGAGAATAAACGAATAAACAGTTCTGACTCTCAGACAGTGGGAAACTCAGCTCTTGAGGGAGAGATGCGCTGGTGTGGGCAGACTGTTGAGCATGCTCTGAGCACCAGCTGGGTCCTCACACAGGGAATAGAGAGCCCTTGTTCTTCCCATGAGTTGCTCAAGTGGCAACTGGCTGAAAGAGTGCCCACCACAGTTTTTACTAGCTAATTGTTAATACTAAGCAATGCCTTCATAGACAATGCCTGGTATCAGTCTTAGGAAGGAGTTTAAATTTAATCTATCCTATTTATACTCATAGTTTTAAAATCCCATCCTCCCTACCCAATAAATAAAGTCTAATAATTTACCTATTCAGGCAGTAAGTTTGGGTTCACATTATCTCATTTCTAGGTCCCTAAAAGACCCAGTTTCTCACCAAGGCAGCCTCTTGAAATAGGAAGAAAGGACAGGATAAACAAATAAATTCCAACTTTTATTTTCTTCCAAGCACTTGCAAACATCAGAAGCTATCTTATTATTTCTTCTTTTCTGTTTCCCTTAATCAGGAGGTACGTTCTGTGAGAGACAGACCTCATCTATCTCTTCCCTTTTGTATTTTTGGCACAGCTAGGACAATGCCTGGCACACAGGGAATCCACACGATAAATGTTATTCAATGAATGATGATTTGATCTGGCTGCTCTCAGCGTGAAAGAAAGAAAGTGAAGTCGTTCAGTCGTGTCCAACTCTTTGCGACCTGTGGACTGTAGCCCACCAGGCTCTTCCGTCCAGGGGATTCTCCAGGCAAGAATACTGGAGTGGGCAATAAATGCTGGAGGGGGTGTGGAGAAAGGGGAACCCTCTTACACTGTTGGTGGGAATGTAAACTAGTACAGCCACTGTGGAAAACAGTGTGGAGATTCCTTAAAAAATTGCAAATAGAACTGCCTTATGACCCAGCAATCCCACTGCTGGGCATACACACCAAGGAAACCAGAATTGAAAGAGACACATGTACCCCAATGTTCATCGCAGCACTGTTTATAATAGCCAGGACATGGAAACAACCTAGATGTCCATCAACAGATGAATGGATAAGCAAGCTGTGGCATATATACACAATGGAGTATTACTCTGCCATTAAAAAGAATAAATTTGAATCAGTTCTAATGAGATGGATGAAACTGGAGCCTATTATACAGAGTGAAGTAAGCCAGAAAGAAAAACACCAATACAGCATACTGACACATATATATGGAATTTAGAAAGATAGTAATGATGACCCTGTATGTGAGACAACAAAAGGACACAGACATAGACAATGGACTTTTGGCCTCAGAGGGAGTAGGAGAGGGCGGGATGATCTGGGAGAATGGCACTGAAGCATATATACTATTATGTAAGAAACGAATCACCAGTCTATGTTTGATACAGGATGCAGGATGCTTGGGGCTGGTGTACGGGGATGATCCAGAGAGACGTTGTGGGGTGGGAGGTGGGAGGGGGATTCGGGATTGGGAGCTTGTGTACACCTGTGGTGGATTCATGTCGATGTATGGCAAACCCAATAGAGTATTGTAAAGTTAAATTTAAAAATAAATTAATTAATTAATAAAAAAAAAAAAAAAGAATACTGGAGTGGGTTGCCATTTCCTTCTCCAGGGGATCTTCCTGACCCAGGGATTGAACCCAGGTCTCTCGCATTGCGGGCAGACGCTTTAACCTCTGAGCCACCTGCCCTGAGTGTACACAACCTCAGTGTCTCCTACACTGAGGTGCTGTCACTTCATTACTTTTTTCCCTTGTAAAAACAAACTTCTACACTATTAGAAGTTTTCCAGTTGCTTGGCAAAAATGCAGCCTGCAGAAGGCTAGATTCTAATCTTTGCTCCAGAAAATAAAAGGGGTGTAGTACAAAGATCAGAGCTGCATAACATCTACTCACTGAGTAAACCAAGGGATTTAAGATGGTCACTCAGACCTGGCCTTAGTAAATGATCTGTATATCTATATACCTGACAGCAACCAGCCACTCACAAGGTAGCATTGTCCCCAAGTCCAGCACACTTCGTGTTATCTCTGATTGCACCTACAGTGCAAGTTGTTATTAGAACTTCCAGTGTGGAACCGTGACAGAACTGCTAAAAATTGAAAATATTTTTTAAAAATGAATTTCCTATCTGTGCCTTAAAACTTTGCTTGGTTTTACTGAGGTGTATGTTTTGTTTGGGTCCACTTAGCTTTATAACTGAAAAAGGGAAGCAGTGATGAAAGAAATTTTTGTTAAAATAGACAAATGAAAAAAAATTATAGATGGAAAGAACAACTCATTTTAAGGGACGGGAGGAAGCAATAGAAAGTTTTTTCAAATAAAAGAAAAATTAAAGGAAGGAATGAAAAGAGGAAAGAAAAAAGAATAAGAATTTTGTTTTGTTAATTTAAAAAACAGTCAAGGACTCCTCTGGTGGTCCAGAATCCTCCTGCCAATGTAAGAGACACGAGTTTGATCCTTGGCCTGGGAAGACTTCATATGATACAGGGCAACTAAGTCCCTGGACCACAACCGCTGAGTCCGAGCTCTGGAGCCTGTGCTGCCCAATAGTAGAAACCACCACAGCGAGAACCCCTGGCCCTGCAATGGAGAGTAGCCCCACTCTCCGCAACTAGAGAAAGCCTGTATGCAACAGTGAAGACTCCGTGCAAAATCAGATAAGTAAGTAAATAAAACTTAAGAAAAAAAGATAGTCAAGATTTCGTGCTGGCTTCTATAGAGTGAAAATGACCATACTCTCCCTTGAGCATCACCTTTCACAGTCTCTGAAGCTACAGGTACAGAGTTTGCTTCCAGTCTTCCCTTATCCTCACATTCATCCACTAAAGCCACTGAAACCTATCCTTAAAATATCGTGCAGGTTCAGCCCTTCTCCATTCCGTTGATACCGGTTCATGCTTTAGTCCTCATGGAGCAATGGACTGTGATGACTCCTCCGAATGGTACACCTGGGGGTCCATCCCTGTGCTACATCTCCATGCTCCCACCAGGCTTTCCTGAACCCCTTGGTGTACCGTTTCCTCTCTCCCGTGAGCTCAGCTCACCTCTGAAGTCTCATCTCTCATCAGTCCCCTCACAAGACACCACCTTATGCTTCAAGTACAAGCAGGAAATAGCTGGCTATGTGAGTCTGCAGCTCAGTAGAACCATCAAACATTATTCTGAATTGTTTCCATAGTGAATACTGTGATGCAACAGCCGGATTCCTTGCCCCAACCACCTTCCGAAAAAACAATGCTCATTCCTCCAGCTGCTGGGAGCACGGGTTCATAGCTGAATCCCTCTCCAAAGGCACTGCCTCACCCAAGTTGACATGCCCTCCCTGCCAGCAGCCCACATTTGATGACTGGTTGAAGCAGGACAAAAACCCCTGGCCTCCTGCCTTGGTGGGGAGTAACTCTGAAGAGTCACCCAGCTCCAGAGCTTCCTGGGATAGGCTGAGTTCTCTGTTGTGATTACATTAGTTCATCTTCTCTCTCTGCCCAAGCCTGCTTCCCTTACTTCCAGGGAGCACTTCTCAAGAAATCTGCTTGGAAATCTCAGTTTCAGAGTTTGTTTCCAAAAAACCCAACCCAAAGCAATTTATCTCTTTAAAGATTTTTTTGGAAATACTACTATTTTGTAAACAGTGACTTCAATTGTAATTAATGGTCATGCTGGACTGTTAAACATTTTAAAGGTTCTGTTTTTTTTTTTTCTTCAGAATGTTTAATTGAAAAGAAAGAACATTATCTTTTTTTTATTTAAAAAGTCTATTAATTTCTATCCACCGCCACTACCAGGTATTGCTTAAAACCCTGGAGCTGGAACTCTGAAATCTGGCTCTATCATTTCCCAGCTATGTAACGAGAGAAGGTTACACAGTCCCTTTTGATCACAATTTCCTCATCTGTAAATTGGGGATAATACTAATAATATGTTACTTACTTGATTGTTGTGAAGATTAAATGAGTTGTCATACAGAAACCATTAAGAATGATGCCTAGCCGAAAATGAGTGCTTAAATTCATTAGGGTCACATTAGCTGCTATAACAAAGAGCTAAAATTATCCAATGGCTCAAACGTGGTAGATAGTTCTTCCGCATTTATATAACATTCCAAGGTTTTTGTGTTCAACTGAGTAACTTTTCTGTACATGCTTTTCAAGGGCCTACATTGATGGATTCTAAGTTACCTTCAGTACATGGCTTCTCCATTCTTATTAACCAGAAGAAGGGAAGAAACAGAGAGGAGTCTGTATGGAAGAATCCCAGGGATCAGACCTGGAATTAGAGCTCATTATTTCTACTCACATTCTATTGGCTGGAACATAATCACACGGCTACACTCAACTGCAAAGGAACCTGGTAAATGTGGTCAGGAAATAGATGTTAGTCACTGTGCAGCAAACCTTGTTAAATTTATTATTATTATTATCACTCTCATCGTTACCAATTTTCTTGCTTGGCTCTCATCTCTGCTCTTCTGAAATAACATAATAGTCTCCTCATAGATGTCCTTGCCTCCAGACTGTTCCATTTACTCATATCCTTTGTCCATACCAAACGTGGAATTATTATGTAAAATCCAAGTCTGATCATGTCACTCACCCCCCAATGCCAGCTTTATACCCTTCTGCAGCTCCCCACTGCTCAGGATCCTGTCAGAGCCCCTTCAGCTTATGATCCAGTCACTCCACAGCCCTTTGGTATCACCTCCAGTCATTCCCCACCTTGCGGCTGCGTTCGTAGTTGGATACTGTGGAGACTCCCGTGAGTAGGCAGATAGAATCCTACCCTATAGAGCCTACATCTTGGCAAGGAAGCCAAACAACGACAACAAAACAAATAAATATACAATAGTCAGTAATAAAGAATACAGTGAAGAAAAGTAAAGGGGAAGAAAAGTGAGAGTGGTAAGCTAAATAAATAGGTATAAAGAACATCTTAAATTTTACCCACAAAGGATAGTCATTCCACAGAGAAATACGCTGCAGACCTGATCTTCAGTATAATTACACACACCCATGTGCTCTTCTCATTGACCTATATTTATGGTCCTTTGAACTTCTTTTATGACTGCTATTGAGAGAACTAATACAGAGCACTAAAGACTGCTTCATGTGCTGTTTGTAGGACGTCGAGAGAATAATTTATTAATGCTCCACTGGGCGGATGAGAATACAAAGGGCTCATTTCCCACCAGCACACATTTCTTTGCTGAAAAATTCAACATAAAAATATTTAATGAAGTTAGATTTTACTAAAGGAATGTAAAACTGCTATTTTTAAAATTACCTGAACAATGTTACTGCAACCTTGATAACTCTTTAAATGTTTCCTTTGTTATGTTTCCATCGGCTTACTGATTTGGGGTTTTCAGTTGTAAAACATGTGATGTTGAAGATTTTCTTGTAAATGCTGTTCATTTCATCAGGGTGAGCTTTTCCTACCTGATTACGTTGATCATCCTTCCACATTGCTGCTCTCTTATCCTTTGCACATCTTCCAAAGCATGGCCCAAGGTGGCTGCTTGAGCTTCAGCTACTATGCTTACATCTCAGCCATCAGAAGAAGAAACAGGTGAAGAAGGGTATGGTCTGCTAAAGATACCCCTGTGTCAGTTCCTAAAACCCATAAATGTCTTACTTAATATGGAAAAGGGACTTTACAGTTGTGATTTAGCTAAGGATCTTGAGATAGGGAGATTATTCTAGATTATCCAGGTGGGCAGATATGGAAGTCTGACAAAAGGGTCAGAGTCAGAGAAGATGTGTCAGGGAAAGTAAAGGTCAGTGCGCTATGAGGAAGTGGCCCTCAGCCAAGAAATGCATGTAGCCTGTAGAACCTGGAAAAGGCTCAGAAACAGATTCTTTTCTAGAGACTCTACAAGAAATATAGCTTGACTCCAGAATTATAAGATAAACAATTCATGTTACTTCAAGCCACTAATTTTATGACAACGTGTTACAGCAGCAAAGGGAAACTAATACTTTAAGTTACAATGAAGCAGATAAAAATGGATAATTGGGCACACAATTAGCATATTCTGCCCCAATGTCTTTCTTTCTAAAAATGGAAATATACATCCCAAAGGATATAGGTTAATTATGCTTTACTATACATTTTTGGTTTCAAAAATGGAACTTCAATCTCAGTTCTAGCTAATTTAAGGTTAGGCAAGAGGAAAACAGGTTTGTTTACAATATATTTGAATGACTCACTCCATTAAGGAAGAAGTAAAGGATAACTTGTATATCCATAAGGCCTGTAACCAGGGTTGTGTCTGGCATCAGCTACCACCCTCCCTACCCTCTCTTCCCTCTGCTTTCCTCTGTTCCCATTCATTCTCTTTTACTTAAGATGGACCTTATTCATAAACTGAGGTCAAGGCAGTGATCATCTCTAGGTCATTCGGTGTAACTTAAAGTCTTTCAATTGGTCATTCATTCATTAATCAAGTAATTTATTGAGCCCCTGCCATGTGCCAGGCCCATTAACAAGACAGACAAGTCCCTGATCTCACTCTGGTAGCTGATACAGATAATAAACAAACACCCAGACAAGAACCTTTGGAGAAGGCGATGGCACCCCACTCCAGTACTCTTGCCTGGAAAATCCCATGGACAGAGGAGCCTGGTAGGCTGCAATCCATGGGGTCGCAAAGAGTCGGACACAACTGAGCGACTTTACTTTCACTTTTCACTTTCATGCATTGGAGAAGGAAATCGCAACCCACTTCAGTGTTCTTGCCTAGAGAATCCCAGGGACAGGGGAGCCTGGTGGGCAGCCGTCTATGGGGTCACACAGAGTCGGACACGACTGAAGCGACTTAGCAGCAGCAGCAGCAGCAGTGGCAGCAGCAGACAAAATCCTTAGAGATCATAACAGGTATGATGATGGGAAGGAGAAGAGAAATGAAACAATAACTCCAGAGACCACTCTAGACTGGTGGTAGGAAAGGTTTATCTGAGGGGTTGATATCTGAAGCCCCANCAGCAGTGGCAGCAGCAGACAAAATCCTTAGAGATCATAACAGGTATGATGATGGGAAGGAGAAGAGAAATGAAACAATAACTCCAGAGACCACTCTAGACTGGTGGTAGGAAAGGTTTATCTGAGGGGTTGATATCTGAAGCCCCAAAGTTAAATAGTGCACACATAAGCATGACCCAGGGGACACGAAACACTCCACGATGACTTCCTGAAGCAACCAACAGACGGGAGGTCAGAACACCTGGTGCCAAGTGAGCAGACAAGGGTACTAAGAAACGAAGCTAGAAGCTAAATCCAATAGAGCCTCATGGATACATCTTGCTTATCCTAGGAGAGACCCTGTCACACCTGTTTTCTCACCATATATATTCAGAGAATCCCAGTTTGGATTATGAATTGCACAGTCACTCTACATATGGGCTACAGAAGTCAGGATTTATTTCTAAGAGAAATGAAAAGACATCAAAAAGCTTTAAGTAGGGCAATTCTTTGGTCTGATTATATTTCATACAATCAGACTGGATTGTACGAAAACTGGAAACCAGATAATGAGTTGATCAATGCAATAAGTTGAATACGTCTACATTTGGAGCATTGCCTTTTTTTTCTTTAGTAAAAGAAATCAATATTGAAATAAAAATAGATATAATTTGTGATTGAGCATAGTTCAGTTCAGTTCGCTCAGTCGTGTCCAACTCTTTGCGACCCCATGAATTGCAGCACGCCAGGCCTCCCTCTCCATCCCCAACTCCGCACAGATAAACCCCCATCATCATCATCTAACAGTTAGACCTCAATGTCACCATCCTTTTTGTTGTTCTTTTCATTTCTCTTAAACTCAGAAGCATTTTCTGAGGCAGATCACAGCTCCAGCTTTCTGGGCCTCATGGCAACTTGGCAGCACAGTGCTTCTAGGCTAAAATCCCAGCTGCCATGGATTCAAGCAGTTTCAGCCACAAATATTTACCTTGCCTGGCTCCTGGAGCTAATTAAAGGGGCAGGGCTCTGGTCCTCTGGACTCTCCCTTAAGCTGCTGTCAGAGACAGCATCAGCTGCAGGACAAGAACAGCAGCCCCGTAACTCATCTCTGCATCTACACAGCGACTTCCTCACAAACGTCCTCTTCAAATCAGGTAAAGGGGTCTTGGCCATGCCCTGCCCTCTCCACTTTCCTTCTGGACTTGAAGTTGCATCTCTGTATAATGGTTTCTCCTAGAAACTGAAGTTATCCTTTAGTAACATATCTGTCCTACAGCTGCCTCTGTAAGAGAGAATCTCAGGATCAAATGCTAAGCTTATTATACCAGTTAGAACACAATGTTTCATTGCATATTTTAATTTTTATCATAAACATGACACTTGCTTATGCTAAAAAATTCAAAGAGGAAAGGTGAGAATTGAAGAGCAACTTTTTCTTTCTCTCCTCCCTCAGTCCCTGTCACTGACCCAATGATTGCCCTTCCTCTGTCAATCTCTATCAGTTTGACTATTTCCTATGCACATACATTAGCATTTAAAATAGGTCACCCTAAATACTTTAAAGTGATTTCATGATAACAAACAAGTCTAGATTTGATAAACCATGAAATGGAATCAAATCCCAGTTCCCTGGCAGGAACTGAAGGCTCGGCCCTTCCTGCAAAGTTGAATAGCTGGGTTAATCCTGATTATGATTCACAACAGATTCAAGAACCCATTTCAAGTTGCCAGTCCCAGGTAGAATGAGAACATGAGGTGAGGTTACAACTCTGAAAACACTCAGAGCTTCAAAAGAGGAGGAAAAAAAGACATAGAAAATAGTCTGTCTACTGAGAGATGAATGGATAAATAAAATGTGCTGTATACATATGATGGAATAATATTCAGTTTTAAAAAAGAAGGAAATCTTATTATTTGCAACAACATAGATAGACCTGGAAGACATTATGCCAAGTGAATAAGTCAATTATAGTAGGACAAATACCCCCATGATCCTACTTACATTGTCAAACTTATATAAGCAGGGAAAAAAAAGTGGAAGTTGCCAGGGGAAGACGGCAGGGGGAATTGGGGGGAAGTTCAACAGATATAAAGTTACAGTTATAGAAATGAATAAGTTCTAGAGATCTGGCTGTACAACACACAGCCTATAGGTAACACTATGGAATTGTGCACTTACAAATTTGCTAAGAGTGAAGATCTAGTTAAGCGTTCTTACAACAAAAACAACAAAAGCAAAGGAACCTAAGGAAACTTTTGGAGTTATTTATAACCTTGACTGTGATGGTGGTATCAACAGCCCAGTTCAGTCGCTCGGTTGTGTCTGACTCTCTGCAACCCCATGGACTGCAGCACGCCAGGCCTCCCTGTCCATTGCCAACTCCCAGAGTTTACTCAGACTCATGTCCATTGANAAAAAAAAAAAAAAAAACATTATTATTGGCAACATTATTTTATGGACAGAATCCAACAAGCTCTTTGAAAAAGATTAGGCTTGATCCTTCCTGGATGAGACAGAATTCATAATCAAGATTTGAAATCAGGATAAGTTCTAGGTTTTATTTCCTAACACTTGAAAAACTATCTTCAAACTCACTGGGAAAGAGAAAGGAAGCAAGCATATGATCAACTGTGAGGAGAGTTTTTCTGTCCCAACAATACTTAGGGTAGCTTGGCCACCAGCTTCATACAAGCTGTTACTTTCAGAAAAACAAAAAAAGCCTTGGTATAGAGGGCCCAAATTCAATATGATGTCCCAAAATTGATGCACACATTTTTCTTAATATAGGCAACCTAATGTATAACTCCAAAGAATCTTTTAGAGTTTCATATTTCTATTTATATTGAAAGCATGTATACTGGAGTGGGGACCCATTCCTTTCTCCAGGGGGGTCTTCCAACCCAAAGGATCCAACCAGGATCTCCTGAGTTGTAAGCAGATTCTTTACCCTCTGAGCCACCAGGGAAGCCCCCATTATTAATCATAAAAAATAAAAATATAGCTAAAGTGAAACTAGAAGGCCAGTTTCAAAACCCTACATATGTCATTGTTGTATTATGATTTATAATAATGTATATAAATTATATTTATATATAATATAAAGGGGCCGGGGCAGTGGCTGGGAGGAGCTGCCCCACTCCCAAGGCCAGTGGCGGTGGCCAGGAAGAGCGACCCCATATCCAAAGAGCAGTGGCTGCACAAGCGCCAGAGGGCCTAGAGGACCTATTCCATGTTCAAGGTCGGGAGGAGTGGTGGTGAGGAGATACCCCTCATCCAGGTAAGGAGCAGCGGCTGTGCTTGGATGGAGCAGCCATGGAGAGATACCCCACGTCCAAGGTAAGAGAAACCCAACTAAGATGGTAAGTGTTGCAGGAGGACAGACACACTGAAACCATAATCACAGAAAACTAGTCAATCTAATCACACTAGGACCACAGTCTTGTCTAANGTGCTCAGCTTTCTTCACAGTCCAACTCTCACATCCATACATGACCACTGGAAAAACCATAGCCTTAACTAGACGGACCATTGTTGTCAAAGTAATGTCTCTGCTTTTTAATATGCTGTCTAGGTTGGTCATAACTTTCCTTCCAAGGAGTAAGCATCTTTTAATTTCATGGCTTCAATCACCATCTGCAGTGATTTTGGAGCCCAAAAAAATAAAGTCTGACACTGTTTCCACTGTTTCCCTATCTATTTCCCATGAAGTGATGGGACCGGATGCCATGATCTTAGTTTGCTATGTTACCCTAGAAATATTGTATGATTTAATCTTCATATTAACCCTATGAGGAAGTTCCAGTTATTATTCAACATTATAAATAAGGAAAGCTATACACAGTTATGTAACGTGTTTGAAATCATAGACCAAACAAGTGAAGTAACAAGTAGATAGCTAAAGATATTCCTCAGTGATATGATTATAACCAAAGATATACTTCTCTACTTCTCATTATGAAAGCTTTTAATTGATTTGGGTACCTAAAATTGACCAGTCTTCTTTTCAATGAAAACATGTTATTATTCTTTAGTGAATAAATATCCATGTCTTCCAGTTTGAGTAGTCCATTATAGTACATCTGCTACTGCCATAGTAGTAATTATCAAATACTATCACTCAGTAATATCATAAAATAGCAGGTTTCCTGTCTTTTGTTGGTACACTCATTTTCAGGATGTATTATAATTATTTTCGAATTTAAATTTTAATTATATTTCAGTAATCCTATCTATGACCATACTCTCTTCCTGTTGATTGAATTACAGAAATAGCCTATTCTTTATATAAGTATGGGCTTTTACCTGTTAAGATGCCTTGTTTTCCAAAGCAGAAAGCTATAAAAATCCAACAACTCTTTGAAGATAATTTTGATTAAGAAATAATAAAAATACAGAGTTAGAATGGGCACAGTGTTGGAAGGTTTAAAAATCCTAGGGAATAGTGTGTACTTNCCTGTTAAGATGCTTTGTTTTCCAAAGCAGAAAGCTATAAAAATCCAACAACTCTTTGAAGATAATTTTGATTAAGAAATAATAAAAATACAGAGTTAGAATGGGCACAGTGTTGGAAGGTTTAAAAATCCTAGGGAATAGTGTGTACTTGATTTGCTCTGAAGTAGGAAATATTCAGTTGAGCAAGGAGATGGTACAATAAAAGAAAGAATGCAGGGTAGACTAAATCAGAACAAATATCACTTAAACTAGGAGAAAAATTTAGGGATGTTGATGGTATATTATAGTGGCAAAAATAGAAAAAAATTGACAGATAACCATATATGAGTTATGATTCTAACTGTATTATACTGTTCACAATTACTCAAGAATATCATCAAATTAGAATGTGGTATAATTAGTTTTCTCTTTTCTTTTTTGGATTTTCTCACTCTACCAAATTTTACCCACTGGGGGAAAAGTAAACTATCCTGAGATACCTGTTTAATGTGATTTTGAAGTTCAAAATGAGATTTTAGAGGCACAAAAATAAAATTAGCAAGTGAAATAAGTGCATTTCTAATGGAACTCTGGAGACTTAATAGTCTATAATGGAATATAATGATAATTAGTTTTCTTGAATATTTTTATGCTTTTATGTCTATTTTGAGGGTCTTATTGGAATCATACAATTTTATTTTCATGATATCAGGCTATTTCTGTTCAACAGTGTAGCAATATGAATAAGCTCTATTATTTTATTAGTTTGAGCAAAAAGTAGAATTACACCACTTTCTGGAATATGCTGAATTTTTTCATTACTTTTTGTGTCTTCTATTTTTCTTACTGAAACCCATTTTAACATTTTTTTTTCCTTTTATCCCCTACATTACAAATACTACTTAAATGTTCTTCTGTACTTATCTGAATAACTTTCCTGCCCTTCTTAGGTTCATATTTTCTATTAAGACTTTGACTTCTTTTATCTGTTCCCTAACAGAAGAGTAGAAAAGCTGAAAGGTAAATATGTATATCAAAACTTATCTATTTGTTAGAAATTCCAAGTGAAATCATTAAATTACAAGTTTAATTACCCTTATGGAAGTCCATGAAGTTTACCCAGCTTTATAGTAGCTACAATTATGACTTTTAATATCTTATATAATCATCTATTCACTTAATTATTTATTAAAATATTTATTCACAGAAAATCATGTAGCATTATTTCATCTGCATATATATATGCATGCTATGTCAATTCAGTCATGTCCCACTCTTTGTGACTCTGTGAACTGTAGCCCACCAGGAGTTTCTGTCCTGAGAGTCTCCAGGCAAAAATACTGCAGTGGTTTGCCATTTCTTTCTCCAGGGGATCCTCCCAACCCAGAGATCAAACCCAAGTCTCTTGAGTCTCTTTCAGTGGCAGAGATTCTTTACCACTGAGCCACCTGGAATGCCCATATATATGGGCACAGCAAAGTCCACTTATATACATAATTTGTTTTTTCCTCTGCTCATACATTGGGAAGATAGTTCTTAATACAATATTTGCTGAGGGCAGGACCCTTTTGGACCCTGCTGTTTTTACTTTGTTCTTTGAACGTTATCCTCTGACCTCAGGGAGAGGTTAACTCTGTTATTTTGATCCTGAAGAGACTATAAGGAACACAATGAGGAAGGGAAATGTCCCAGTTCGGGAAGCAGAGCTTAGGCAAGGTGAGGATGCCAGTCACACCGGGGGGGCCGACCTGATAGGGTAAGGGATAGGGTAAGGACGGATGCAGTTGAGGAAAGGCTCAGTGAAAGTGACAGAAATCAGGTAAGCTCTCATAGAGTCTGGCACGAGACACTGGAGCTAGAATAGCTTGAGGGGGTCATGCAGGGAGTTGTGCGCTGTCAGATCCCAGGCAGAACACGAGGGCTCCACACATGGGCAGATGGTGCGGTGTCTCCTGTCAGAGGCCCAGTGAGATAAGAACGGCCCGGTGTGGGAGGTCAGAGTCCAGAGTGAGGAGGAAGGTGTCCTGTGACAGGACAGATTAGAGAGCCAGAAATAAGTTTACACAGGGAAACGGAATATGAGGCAGAGTGGACTGACTAGGTCCGCGGGATGAAAGGATGGATTATTTATTAATTGATTCTGGCAATACTGGCTTTTCCTATGAAAACAAAATGAAATCAAATTCTATTACACACGATACTCAAATTAATTAGACTTTGAAGTGAAATAATACAGATAAATTAATATGAATTAATGAATATGATTTATTACATAATATGTAATATCATACATATTTGAAGTATCCTTTAGAATATCAATTAGTGAATAATACAAACTACTCTGTAAATGTACCTGTTTCTCTGTAAGGAAAATAAATTTTGATAAAACAATATACCATAAAAGAAAAAATTGATAAATGGAACTATATTACATTTAAAAAGTGTGCTCCTAAAACTATAGATTTAAAAGTATGAGATGGTAAAAGAAAGCACAAATTGGGAAATGTTATTTCAGTACAATTATTTGCCAAAGGATTATAATCTGAAATATAAGAAAAACTCTTATAAAATTGTAAGAAAAAAGAGAAAGAGGGAAATATAAATGTAAGCAAACCCTTCCAAACGTTTTCCAGAAGAGACAACACCAAAGCCCTGTGAATATAGCAAAAGCTGTCCAATTTAAAAATAATGAAGAACATGTAAATTAAAATATTTGTAATATATTTTAAACCAGTTCCATAAAAGGAATACCTTTTTGGAAAAATAGCACTGTATAATATGATTAGGTGAAAAAATCTAGTCATATGTCATTTAATAATGAAGTAGGTCAATCATCATTTATTAATGATAGATGGTCTGTCACTAATTACTTTTAGGCCAAAACTCATTTTGTTGCTTAGGAAACCTGGTTAATTTAGGAAAAAATGGTTAAATAAGTGATAAAGTTCATACAATGAGGCACTAAAAAACAGGGAGTGAAAAAAAATATATCTCTTGACAAGTAATTCACAATGGATTATAGCAAAATTGATAATCCAGAGAATAACCTTTTATTTAAAATATGGACTAGAAGACATAATGAAAAAGTGATCAGAGCAGAAAATAAATTTCTAATCATACAATTTAGTTTTTTATTCATTTCTAAAACTCACGTCCTTTTATAAGACTGCTAATTGATAAGCATACGATATAGCACAAAACATTTCTGATTGGTATTTCATCTCATTTCTTAAGCAGAATGTGTAAGATCACAGGATTTTTATGCACATTACATCAAATTTTCTCTTGAAAGATCTAATAAAAATGTTATAAGTTTTAGAAATTAATTTATGAATAATTCTGAAGGCAGAAAGTGAAGTGAAGTTGCTGTCGTGTCTGACTCTTTGCAGCCCCATGGACTGTAGCCCTCCAGGCTCCTCCACGCATGGGATTCTCCAGGCAAGAATACTGGAGTGGGTTGCCATTTCCTTTTCCAGGGGATCTTCCCGACCCAGGGATTGAACCCAGGTATCCTGCATTGCAGGCAGATGCTTTAACCTCTGAGCCACCAGGAAAAGCTCTAAATTAACCTTGTTTGAAGGAGAACTCAATTTTTTTATTCATTAAGTTTTCCAGCTGTGCACGAGTAGTATGGAAGACATTCCTCTTTATTCAGTCATGATCTTTTCAGTTCAGTTTAGTCGCTCAGTCGTGTCTGACTCTTTGTGACCCCATGAACCGCAGCACGCTGGGCCTCCCTGTCTATCAACAACACCCGGAGACTGCCCAAACCCACGTCCATTGAATCGGTGACAACATCCAACCATCTCATCCTCTGTCGTTCCCTTCTCCTCCTGCCCTCAATCTTACCCAGCATCAGGCTCTTTTCAAATGAGTCAGCTCTTAGCATCAGATGGCCAAAGTATTGGAGTTTCAGCTTCAACATCAGTCCTTCCAACACCCAGGACTTGCCTCGTTTAGACTGGACTGGTTGGATCTCCTTGCAGTCCAAGGGACTCTCAAGAGTTTTCTCCAGTACCACAGTTCAGAAGCATCAATTCTTCGGCACTCAGCTTTCTTATTGTCCAACTCTCACATCCATGCATGACCACTGGAAAAACCATAGCATTGACTAGATGGACCTTTGCTGGCAAAGCAATATCTCTCCTTTTTAATATGCTATCTAGGTTGGCCTTAACTTTCCCTCCAAGCAGCAAGCGTCTTTTAATTACATGGCTGCAATCACCGTCTGCATTGGTTTTGGAGCCCAAAAAAATAAAGTCAGCTATCTATTTGCCATGAAGTGATGGGACCAGATGCCATGATCTTAGTTTTCTCAAAGTTGAGCTTTAAGCCAACTTTTTCACTCTCCTCTTTCACTTTCATCAAGAGGCTCTTTAGTTCTTCTTCCCTTTCTGCCATGAGGGTGGTGTCACCTGCATATCTGAGGTTATAGATATTTCTCCCAGCAGTCTTGATTCCAGCATGTGCATCTTCCAGTCCAGCGTTTCTCATGATGTAATCTGCATATAAGTTAAATAAGTAGGGTGACAATATACAGCCTTGACATACTCCGTTTCCTATTTGGAACCAGTCTGTTGTTCCATGTGCAGTTCTAACTGTTGCTTCCTGACCTGCAATACAGGTTTCTCAAGAGGCAGGTTAGGTGGT